>OW240922.1:23351301-23431301 GCA_933207985.1 Pelobates cultripes | reverse complement strand
ATATATTTATAACGCGGGTAGCACCTAAGCTATTCTGTTTTTTCTTTTTTATTAGTAAGGAGAATGCCAAGCTGATTTGGATTTTATATATATATATATATATATATATATATATATATGTACTAATATACTACAACCCCCCCTTGTTTCATATATAATAATCTAGCTATAATATAAAATATAGCTAGAAAACGAACATATAAACCTATAACACAGCAATTTTGTGTAGAAATTGCTTGCAAATGTAAAAAATGATGTAAATTTACACAATTTGTATTTTTCACTTCTTTGTTCAGCCTTTATAAACATATTTGGAAGAAGAAAAGCTTTAGACAATATAGTGTGTCCTTTATCTTCCAATATTTTACACAGAGTTTGAAATGTTAGTATAAAAACAAAAATGCTATTTTTCTCACATATAGCACATCGGACAAAACTAGATATATAAATATAATCAAATATCTTGCTTATGTTTTTGCATAGACTCTAGTAGTGCAGCTTAGTGAAAACTGGCTGGCCACCTTTGGGCTCCCCCAGGGCAGCGGGCAGTGGTTTCCTGGGTGGGCAGCAAGGGAGCACTTTCCCATGAGCTCTCTGCTGAGCTTCCTCGCAGCCCGCCTGCCTGCACGTCCAGCCACCTCCCTGCCCAGTAGCCCCACTGGACCCCAGGTGAGAAATCCACCCAGCTATCCCAAACGTAGGGAGGCTGGGTGGATTTAAATTTTTTTAAAAAATAATTGTGAGTGTGGGGAAATGTGTGTCAGTGACTGTCAATGAGTGTGTGCGTCTGTCAGTCAAAGTGCGGTCTTGACAGGAAGGGGTGCAGCACAAAACCTAAATACACCACTGCTCACACCTCACCCCTCTGTCGATCCTTACACTGGCTTCCTGTACCCTACATGTCAATTTAAAATACTAACCCTTACCTATAAAGCTCTAACCAACTCTAGCCCCTCTTACATTTCTTCACTGATTCGAAGGTATGCCCCCTCTCGGTCTCTCCGCTCTACTGGTTTATGAAAATTATATATCATATATTTATATATCTCAGACATGAAAATATGAATTTGGGATAGTGTGCACAGGAACATTTTTTTTTTTTTTTTATTCTATGTATTGCGGCTGATAAGTACTATAGTCATCGAGTAGTGGGAGTTTGAGCGCAGGGCTTGATTTTGTATGTTTGTATTTGCTTTTGTATTGCACAGCCAAGTTACAATGCTGCCATCAACCCCATGTGCACCCTATTAAGTGTGCAGGGATTTAGAAAAATCCCCTCTCTGCCTCCTGAGATATTTGCCTTTTAGCTCAAAGTAGCAAAGTAAGTTGTTAGTGTAAGACACACCTACGAGCTTTGCTTTGATGTGGAAAATTAACTTACACTTTAATGGCTATTGGAATGATACTAAAAAAACGTATTTAAATATGCATAGGGATTTGCAGTAGTGTGCAGGTAACTTTATTTAAATAAGGTAATCCCATGTAAGAATAACAAATTAGGGAGTTATCTACAACTACATTTTTGACAAAATTTGATTTCTTCGATCCGATATTTTCTGAATTTCGGACAAACTGAAATTATAAAATGAATCTAACAAAACAAAAGAAACATATTGCTAAAAAAAAACAGCAAACTGGACAAAATCCCACAACTGGCTCTTTTTGGCCGCAGGTTTTCAGTCCCATTGTAAACAGTTGATAATGACCGCTTTTGGTGAAAATTAGTGGCGCCTATTAACATAGCTAGCTTTTTTAATTTTGTGACAAAAATGATGACAATGTCCAAAATACAAGGTAGAATATCTGTAAATGTACAGCTGGCAACATGTAAGTGCATGTTTTCTGAGTGAATTGTGCACATGCATTGTTGCACAATGATAAACGTAAATCGTTAAATGGCCGTAATAATAGAAAGTAAAGATTTATAGTAAGTTGCAGTTTACATGTCATGCAGAGCATACATAATTGCATTGTGTTTGCTTAACTTTTACTTTCGCCAGCATTTTTGTGTTCAGCTGATGTCATTTTCTCTGGTGACTTTAACGATAATCAGAAGTAAATACTAAATACAGAAAGACAATACTTTGGAACGATCCCCAGAGTCTTCTCTAACCTTAACTATATATTATACCTTAACTATATAGATGAATATATTTTCAACTATTTATGTTCACAAGATGTGTTGTCTGAGTAATCCAGGCACAAACATAAAAAAAAAACAAACAAAAAAAAAACAGTACTCTCATTACAAAGACAATTAGAATAAATACTATGATCCCACGACTGGGACAATGAGGGTTCAACATCCCAGTAAATCATAGAAGTTTGCAAAAATGTCAGAGTGAAAACCTCTTGCCGTGTTATCAGAACAAGAAGAAAATTATTAACCAGTTACTCAACATCTATGACATATTCTAGTTGACCTTTATAAGGCAAAAATTATATTCGACCATAGGAAACACTCGAGGTAGACTCTCCCAGGACTTTTAAAGTAAGTATAAAACATAGCATTTATTAAATTTTCAAAGCCTATAGAAACACTGCATGGACCACAAAGATCTAGAACAGAAATTTAAATTATACATAGTGGCAGGTGCATAAGCATAGGAAACACTCAGAAGATCAACTCTCCCAGGATTTTTAAAATAAATATAAAATGTAGCATTTACTTAAAATGTAAAAGTCTATAGAAACACCGATTAGACCACAAACATTATGCAAAACATCTGTCTTAAACATTCATATATTAAAGACCTATAAGAGTTCACTTACCATCTCCATCACCTTACATGTTTCAAGCTTATATTTGGCACTTATTCATAGGTACCTATCATACCAATACATGGATTTCACTGGCGGTCGGCCACACTGACTAGAGCTACCCAGTCAGACAACCACATGATGGAGTATTGCATTTTAAACTGTAAAACAAGCACCCAATTTATTTTTTCAGTCCTGCCACATCAAGTACTCGGTACTCCATTGTAAATTGTTTGTGCTTCACAGAGTAAGCCATTCAGGTGTCAGTAGAGATTAACCTTTAAAGTCTCAATGTCCAATCAGTGTTTTTTGACTGTGTTTTTGGTGATTAAAGGGATTCTATAGTGGTATATACAAAGTTGATTTGCCTCCAATGTGACCCCCTTTCCTCGGCTTGGAAAGAGTTCAAAAATATTTTGTTTACTCATCCAATTCCAGCGTTGATCTCCCTCGGCACTGGATCAGCGCTCCGCCTCCTCGGAGGTCATATGACCTGACCACCTTGCTCAGCAAGCGCTGCAAGCACATTAGGCTTTAATGCTTTCCCATAGGGATTTTACTGATGCTGGATGTACTCATGCAGAGCATTTAGGGGACCAAATGCGTGTTTATCACCAGAAAGTGCCTCTAGTGACTGACTGACGGCCTTGTTCCTGTAATGTAATCATTGCAATTTCTGTTTTACATTGCAGGACTAAAGTGGATCGGGACATTGCACCCAGACCACTTCAATGAGCAGATATAGCCTATAGTGTGCCTTTTTACTTTTTATACATTGTTCTATGAACAATGTCTAGATTGAAAAAAACACTCAAGTCCATTGAGATACAACTTTAAACATATTTTTATGAGCCAAAATCAATAATTTTGAGCAGTGGGTAATTGTGTGCCAAAAAGAGAGACAATCCTTCTTGAATCCATATTGGCAGTCCGATATCTCTTTGAGTCAGCAGCCCATGTCATGTTATAACAAGCATGTGTATTACAAACAACAAACAAATATCTGCAGTACTTTGTGACCATAAAGAAGAGTCCCAACTTGAACAAACATCTGGGAATGTGTAATTATGGTCTGACTTGAACTCCACTACAGCTTAGTGACAGCCAGAAGCTCTAAATAACCCACTTTCATTAGCTCTCCGGTTTTAAAGGCATGCAGTACAGTACTAGAGCATTGGCTGAGCTTATTAACTAATCACTACCAACCAATGAGTTGAGCCCTGCAGTGCCAGGATTATCTCATTGAAGAGAGCTTCTGGTTCTCAAGGAACAGTAGTGGAAGCGGGGAACCGTGCTTAGTGGACTTTAGGTAAGACTTCTTACAGTGAGGGAGCACAAGAGCATGTCTTGCATCATAACTACAACAATCTGTCATGGTTGTAGCTTTCCTTTAAACATCCCCCCTTTTTAATCTACAAAAAAAAGGTGGTTATCTATAAAAAGTACATGCTGGTTCCACTGAATTACATGGGAACTGCCTCGCTTTCAGTATTTTATGCCACTTTTCACATTTCTACACATTTATCTCTTAACCTTCCAAATGGACAAAGAGGGATGTTGTATTCTTGGGTGTGGAGATGGGTGTGTGACCAGAGCAGGACTGTTCTGAGAAATTTACTAATAAGTTATGCAACTAAATAGAATTTAGAATAAGAACAATGTATCTTATTTAAACAGATGAATGTCTAAACAAATGTATTGCAGTTTAAAGACACATTACTGGGAGCGTTATTGCTGTGGAGCTCTGTTATACACTCAGACACAACAACAATATGAGATTCTAGCAAAGAGGGAAAGGGGGATTTGAAGCCAAAACAGGGGACTGTCCATCTTAAATAGATACACTTGGAAGGTACGTATTATGAGGCTTAAATACCAAATTCTCAGACTATTTCTCAACCATAAAGTGACAGGTTTTTAATCCCCTAATGCACAACTTCTGGAATAAAAGGGAACCGTGAAAGAATATTTCCATCATGTGTACTTAAGGGGTTAATAATAACATAATATTTATAAAGAAACGTACAAACAAAAATACCTCATGATTACTGGGTTGAAATTTCATTTAAATTGTGGTTTAATCAGAAAATATAAATGTGAATGATGCATTTTTTACAAAAGGGTGCAGTGGGCAGAGCTTGATATAGCATCCACTGGACTATAGTAGAAAAATGAAACACACTGTGGAAAAGGTATAATATATTTTTCATTGATATCATATGACACCTTTAATAAGTACTTTGGACTTTTTACCTGTAATATGGAAAACTTCATAGGCTTGTTTGCTGTGTTATACAATGTTTGCCTGTGCAAGATGTTTGGTCCCTAACTTTTTTTTTTTTTTTTTTTAGATGCTACAACTCCACCAGTGAACACCTAAATTCATTGGGTGGCAGAAATAGTACAGATGCAGCAGGTGCAAAAGCACTAGGTTCCACCAGAGTTAATGGGCCCACTCATGACGACTCATCAGGTGAGGGAGAGCAGTGAGGGCCCCAGCAGGGGTGAGCTGGGGTAAGAGCACACTCAGGTGTCATTCTTTCTATCAGGTAAGGTCCCACGGGCAGCAGAAAGTAGAGGTTTCTAAGGTAGTTGCTGTGCTGCCTCCATCTAGCCCCACTGCTCACTCTAAAATGCAGGCTGTCCCTCAATGGATATTGGAGGAAGCAGCTGCTTCAGCCTGCTCTGGCTGTGGTAGAACAGGAAGGAGGCCTTTGGTGGCTGAGTTAGGCAGTCTGTCTGTCTCAAAGGACTGGGGCTGGGAAGGGTAGAATGTGCCAATCGTCATTGGGAAGGGAGATGGTCAATCAGCAGGCATATGTGGCAAATCAAATTTGGGAATAAAGTTTGTTTATAATCAGGCAAATATGGCAATATCTAATGTTAGGAAGAGAGGGTTAACTGCCAGGTGAATATAGCAGTTTAATCTGGGAAGGAAGTGACTGAACTGGCATTGCCATGTAGGGTCTTATAACTATAGAGTTAGTTATTTGTCAGTGGCAAGTTGACATTTTGGGAGAATTGTAGATTAATTGTCAGAAGCGGTGGGAAGCCCAAAACTTCTTGTATCCTGGCCCTTGGTTCATTAGTTTCTTTATTGTATGAATTTCTACCCTTTCATGAAAGCTCTGCATTTTTAGACCTTTCATCCATATATTGGTGCATGTGCACCAGTGAAATTTTTGTTTTGTACGAATGATTTTATATAAAATAAAAATGTAATTTGTCAATCCTGAATTTCATCCACAAACCATTCGTTTTCAAATTCGTAAAAAATTTATCAGTTTTCGTCCATTTGGACAAAAACAGCAATGCGCATGTGCCAAAAAATTAAAAAAGCAAGGAGGGAGCCGGCAGCGCTACCAGCTCCCTCCTTGTAACATTGACCATTCAACCCCCCTCTGCATTAACCTATGGGGCTCACTATGACCCCCATATTAATAAAATGGAGGTTAAATCCTCCTGCATGCCCCTTCTGCATGTCGCCTAAACAGGGAACAGCCAGTGGCTGCTCACTGTCATTTAAAACTACTAGTGACTGGGCAGCTAGCAGTGCAATAAGGGGGGACCTGGCACTCATTTACGTCTCGGTAAACGAATATGAAAAAACCCGAATTTTCTTACGAAATCGTGTTCGTACGAATATGAATGCACATGTTTAGTACATAGCTGAATGTTAATTTGGCATAAAATCATGGACCTTGTGGTTTGCAATTCTATTTCTGAAAATAACCTTTCAACAATTGCTAGTAACTAACTATACTGCTACAATATTATTAAGTTATAGCTCTTTTCTCACTAACAACAGTACTACTTATAAAGTAATCATAATTCATTCATCCTAGTCATTTTATATACTTATGTGCAATCCTAGGACATGCCGGATGCTGAAGTGTGTAACATTAAATTTTAAATAATTTCCCAGTACAACAATCAATACAAGCAGTGCTTTAACATACATTACAGCACTGTTATGGTATTATCGGTAGTCAGAGTTCTTAGCAAATAATTTAAACCTGTAATTTTAATGTACAATGACAAAAATAGATTAAGTATTTTGCATAAAAAATATACTACTTTATTATCCAATGGTTTTTAGATCCAATACCTGAAATGGGATTAGTTCGTAGAAATTCCAGGAAAGCCTAAATTGTGCTATGATTTATTTAATAGGGTCTCTGCAATGGATAATATGACTCATGACAAATAATTCCTATAACTGATCATGATAAAACACGACAACAATATATATTTAGAAAGCTAAATATTACAATTACCAAAGCTCACAGCACAGTTTCTACATTTTAACTTAACCCTTTACACAACCAATTAATCAGTTGAATTATCTTATTCAGAAAAATCAAAAGGAAAATCAAAATCAAAAGGAAAATTCTAAAATTTATCTTATTGCATCTACAAAAATCAGTCTATAACTCATTCATAAGTCTGATTATTTTGGGGTCTTTCCACTAAAAATCTGTAAGGCCATTGTACACTGAAGGCATAAAAAAAAGTATTGCAGCTGAATCATACCCCACATTTTGTACGAAACTAGTCTCTCCAGTGTTCATACCTCCCAACAATGCCCGGTGTAGCTATTGGGCAAACTGGGCAAATGCCTAGTGGGTCACGATGGCCATGAGCCTAGAATGAAAGGGGAGATCAAAGCATCTTCCCTGCTAGCCCATGTAGTTTCAACCTTGCTGTCTACCTTCTCAGGCTGGTGGGGAGATCAAAGCTTTCCCTCTGGCCCATTAGCACTATGTTGAGAAATAGACCCGTCATAACCACGCGCCATGGAGCATTACTGATGTTACCATGGCAATGCTTCAACACAGCACATCGCTGAAGCTTGTTGTTTTTGTTTGTCTTTTTTAATTTTTAAATATATTTGCTCCTTTCTCACCCACCCACATCATAGACTGTATACCACCAAACACACAGTACCCCTCACACAAATTTTACACCTCCCAACACACACACTGCACCCCTCAAACACACATTGCATGCAACACACACACTGTGTACCCCTCATAGATACACTGCACCCTATGAACACTACATCCCCTGTACACACTTTGGATCCAATAAACACACTAGGTCCTCTATAGAAACACATTGTACCAACTACATACAGATTACATCCCCTATACATGCTCTGGATCCTCAATGCACTCACTAGATGCCCCTGTATGCAAACACACTCGCACTACATTCTCTAAACACACACTCTCTACTCTACAGCCTCTAGCCGCACATATTACATCAGAAATGCATCAGAAACCAGCCTATTTATACAGAACACCACACCTCAATCAGTTCACTCTACACACATGCAATCACGCAAGCAGACTTCAAAACACATCTACAATATGCATTCTTTACCATTTTGTCCTCTGGTATCTCACTTATGGAGACACCAGAGACAAGTCACAAACAAACGCAGTTCAAGCATGTCATTAAATGTGTTTGCTCTGCACAGAATAAATACAGGGTCTTTTTCTAATGCAAGAGCTCTTCAGCAGGGCTCTGTGCATGGGTCACCCTGAAAGAACATTGAACCAACATGCTCACTTTGAGGGGAGAAGTGCTTGACATTGGTAATAACATTACAAACCCCCTCTCCGGCCCTCATCCTTCCCACTGGGCTGCTCTGATTAAAAAATAAATAAATGCCCAAACTATTTTTTCCCCCTGTCCTACCCTCTCCTCCCCCCATTATTCCTATTTAGGAGGAACCTTCCATATTTTTATGCCAAACCCCTCTGTCACTTTTTTCTATTATAATGTGCAACTTTTGTAGGAGTACAGTATTACTGGAGCATCTGCAAATATACCAGAGCTCCACATCAATTACTCTCATAGTAATGTGTCTTATTAATATGATTAGAAAACAGTCTGTGTAAATAAGGCCCATTTTTGTTCTAAATTATACTATATGGCATACATTATTATTATTAAAAAGTCACCTAAAATGTGCAACAGCCCCATCCCTGGCTACACCCCCATTCACACCGCTAAAATTAAAATGTCCCTCTTTGTCTATTTGAAATGTTGCAATGCATGAGTACTGGACTCATGTCTTTACAGACATGGAGCTAAACAAGTTGATGAGCCTAATGATAAAGTTGAATTTATATTTACATTGTCTTGGTAGTTATGGACTACATGTAAATAATTGAGCTTGTATCATATGTGCAGTGTGTCACTGTAGCATCAGTAGTCCATTTCATAATAAATAATAAAAATAAAATAATGATTAACATTTATATTGTGTATGAGTTGGGCCAATTTTAAGCAGAGGTCCAAAGCTGCGGCTCCCATAGTCCCTACATCAATCTTTCCCTGAGAATACAAAGTGAGTCATTCACAAAGCTCTGACTTGCACGTGTCTTTGAATCTGCATTAGAGTGTTTTTTTACTCAGGGGATATCAGATCAGATGCTTCTAACATCCCATGTTGAATAGCCACAGACAAATCTGGTGACATCATTGAGCTACCATGATACAAACAGTCAAAATTTACTAAAACATAAATACAATGAGTAGAGGTCGTCAGAAAAGTTGCTATCTTAGGAGACAGAAATGTGTCTCTCACATTAAAAACCCCCACACAATGAGTGATGATGTGGCCTTATTTTTTTTTTTTTTTTTTTAATTAGGACCCATATACCTAATAATAATTACAACGAGAGGTAGACAGCTGACCCCATTGTTCATGCACCACTTATAAATAATACATGATTGATCACGCAACTTTTATGGTCAATGAAATAGAGTTAATGAAATATAAGAGTCTCCTGATACTCCTTATTAAACAAGATCCATCTATCAGCATGATCCACCCTCTTATGCCATAATAAATGTATTCATCTTTATGGTTTTATATTTCATATATTTCTTCTTGCTTATCTTGTTTGTGATAAGACATAGGTAGTTAAAAGAAATATGGGGATCCATTATCTCTTGGCCTATACAATGTATGGCTTACCACATTCTATACCAAGAGCCATGTAGTACTCACGGTGTCAATACCAACCTATTAAAACTTGTATTTCTGTATCATTGCTACTGTGTCAATTTTGTCCCTATGTATGATACAGTGGCAGAACTAAAATAGAGAGGGTCCTGGTGCAAGAATAAGAATTGGGCCCCTCTATCGCAAGGATGGCAATAAAGTCTGTCGTACAACACCCACAATGCTTTACCTGCTGGGATCTATTGTTTGCTTATCCTTGCAGGATTGCACTTAGCACTCAGGAGTGTTTGTATGTTTGAATGTAAGTATGTTTTTGTATGGACTTTGTGTGTGTGAATGTAGGAATGTATTTGTGTGTTGTGTTGTCTGTTTTCATGTACTGTTGCCATTCCAAAGCAGTGGTTTACTTGTTTGTAGTGTTTACCTTTGAATGTAGGGGTGTGTCTGCATGTAGTGTTGATGTTTGAATGCAAGGGTGTATATTTGTGTAGTGTTGGAGTTTAAATGGTGAGATGCATACACATTCATATACACTGCCACAAACACATGCACACTGATACACATACACACACATACAGACACACACTGACACATCCAAATACACATATACTTTTACATACATGTACAAACACTGACACACATACAGATACATATGTACAGACACACCCTGACACAATGCAGATACAGAGACACACACACAAACACACATACAAATGCACAGACACACACACACCGACATACATGTTGCACAGACACACATATACACACAATGAAACTCATACAGATACACAAACACACAGATAACACATACACAGACAGCACATGGACACACACAGAGCTCGAATCCTGCAGGAACACGTGGGAACGGCGGTACTGCACTTTTTCCACAGCAGGAACACCGTTCTCGTAAGTAGTTCTGCAGGACCAGTGGCAGATCCCCTGATGCGCCCCCCACTCCCCGAGAGCTGATGCTCTCCGCTGCAGGGCCGGTGCTATCGAAGGCCCTGCTATGCCCCTTCACAGACCGGCGAGGGAGATCATAGATCTTCCTCACCAGTCCACAGGCACTTTGCGGGCAGCTGGCAGGGAGGGAGAGAGGAGCCAGGAGCTCAGCCTGCAGCACCTCCAGGTCCTCCTCTCGTGAGCACAGAGCATTACCGCGTTTACCGTGGCAATGCTCCAGATCTCGGGAGAGTGAACTCTAGCCCAGAAGGCTAGAGTTCACTCTCACCACTGGGACCACCAGGGATTATTCACCAGACCACCAGGGTTTGAGAGAGATCCCCCCTCCCAGGCAAAGGTAAGAAGGGAAGGGGAATCTAAAGATTATTATTTTAATTAAAAAAAATATATATATAGATATGTATATATATATATATATATTTTTTTTTATTCTGACGCCCTGTCCCACACACAATAACTTTTACATTTACAAACTGCCCCCACATATTTCCACCCCCACATGCACTGTACCCCCCACACACTGTACCCCCCACACACACTCACACACACACTGTACCCCACACCCACACACACACTCTACCCCTCACACACACTGTACCTCTCTCACACACTGTACCTCTCTCACACTGTACCCTTCACACACTCATACTGTACCCCTTACACACTGTACCCCTCACACACACATACACACAGCACCCCTAACATACACAAACTGCGCCCCTCACACACGCACACACACACGCTGCATCCCTCAGACACACACAAACTGAAATCCTTTTACATACGGATAATACATATTTAAATTGTAATTATTAGTCTGCCCTAGTTTTCATAATGAAAAATAACTATAAGCTGTTTGAATTGAAATAATTGAAATTACTTTTTTATTAAATATTGGGCAAAGAGTAGAGGCAGGAACTGGGAGAGGTATTTGGTATAGGGAATGAGTGAGTCATGGAGGAAGATATTTGGCATAGGGAAGATGTGGGTCCTGGGGCATTTTATTTCTATGCATATTTGGCATAGCAAATGAGTAGGCGCTGAGGTGCATACAAGCATATCATATTTTTTTTTTTTTTTGGGGGGTTGGATCTTGGGTAAGTCCCCACACTTTTTTTTCCCCCAGGACTGGACCTCTGGACACACAGACAACACATATACACACAAATAACACACAGATAACACATACACACAAAAATCACATAACATATTTAGCCACCACCCTTGCTTTCATATCCTTTTGGTGCAGGAGGGTGGCTTTCCTGGGTTTCAGTGGCATCTGACTGAGTGTGATGGGAGTCTGGCCCAGGATCTCCCTCCTCTGGTCCTGACTCCCAGACGCTCTGGTCTCCCCTGTGTCTCTCTCCTGCACGGTTGGTAAGGTGGGAGGAAGTGACTTCTACTCCACCCAGCACCGCAGCTTCACACAGCTCAGGGGCCCATTTGCACTATTAAAGTGCAACAGTGTCTGACTGGCCCCTGGTCAAAGATGTCCATTAAGTGACCCTAAGGGCGCCACCCGATGCTCCCCTGAACTTGTGAGCACCTGTGCAGACCCACTAGCTGCACCCGCAGTAGTTCTGCCACTGCTATGACATGCCCAACTAGTTAGGGACTCTCCCTCTTTTCTTTCTAGAGAATCAAGTTGTGGTCAGTGGTCAGGCAGATTGCAGGATACAAGTTGTGGTCAGTGGTCAGGCAGATTGCAGGATACAAGTTGTGGGCAGTGGTTCTGCAGATTGCAAGATGCAATTTGGCTGATAGTCTTCCTTTCTTTCTTTATTTTTTTTCCAAATGTTTTCATTCATTATCTATATAATGTATTAAAAATAGGGAGATATTTTTTGATTATTGCTTCCCTTTACGAGGACACCCAGGGCACTCAATCAGCTAAATTTCAATGAAGTGGTTATGGTGTCTGATTGTCTTGGGCACAATCTTACCATAAGAGGTTAAACCATTTATAAAGTGTTTAACCCCAAAGTGGTCCAGATGGAATCTGATCATGTGATCCCAGTATCTCCTCCTCCATTCCTTTTTAAATGAGGAACCTGCAGACTTGGCGCAGGTGATAGGCTTAGAGCGGCAGCTGATGGTCTCCACCTATCACTGACTTCTCATTGAGACAAAGGCATGAGAAACCTACATAAAGACTTAAGGAGCAGGTGAATTCATTACCATACCACTTTTGGGTTAAACAATGCATAACTGGTTTAACCTTTACATGACAACCAGATGCTCTTATGTTAAGTGCACAGGGACCTTGTCTGAAATATTGCAAGATAAGGGGTACCATTATTAACTCAATAAGTCTTTAAAGAGTGAGCAAATAAATGAAAAATTCAAACTATATAAAATATATATATATATATATATATATATATATATATATATATTCACTTTTTTGGGGGGTTTGTTCATTTATGTATCCAATGTTTCAGATCAGTAACTAAGTAGTGAAGGGGTTAAATCTTATAGCTCAGTAGGTTAATACTCCCCTAGAGTCCTGCTTGTTGCCTGAGGATCACAGAGTCCTCTATGATCTATGTACTCTTCTCAGAATCACTCCTTCTATTCTTTTAATGCCTATGATATAACACAGTTTTTTTTTTCACATAAAGTTTATGTATTTCTACTGTCCAGGCATAATGCAGTATTCATCCTTATGTCTGTATTTCATTTCTCTATTGATCTCTCTATATATGTATATAATTTAAAGAACCTCAGCGTTAAAAATGGGAAAACATTTTATTTGTTCTTCAGCAATATTTTTCAATCTAATTGCTGTGAAATTCACACCCTTTGTATGTTGCTACTCATTTAAAACCGTTCTAACTTTGTCTTTTTTGGGGGAGGGGTGTTTGTGCAAAACAAGTTGTCCAAAGACTTGGAAAAAATCCATACATTGAGTTTGCAATCTGATAATAGAGATCAGTTATATACTGGGAATAGTTCTATTTTTTAACACAAAGGGGGAAAAAATGTACTAAAAGACAAAATGGGTTTATTCACTAAACAACGTTGTAGAGAGTCAAAAACCCACCTCTTTAAGAAAGCCTCCCAGAGAAACCTCTATCTCACATACCTGTCCCTTGCTCTCTCCTAAAAGGCAGCACTCTACTCTCACCTCCAGCTATGCCTCACTCCCACCTTGTTTGATTGTTATCTCCTGTCCTATTGTGTTTTATACCCCCACCTCCTATAGACTGTAAGCTCGTTTAAGCAGGATCCTCTTCAACCTATCGTTCCTGTAAGTTTTTGCAATATATTCATCATTTATTGCTAAATTTCCCCCTCCTATAATATTGGAAAGCACTACAAAAATGTTGTCACTACGTAAATGCAGATAATAATAACAATATTAATAATAATAACAAGGGAATTGGTAAATTAAGGCTAAAATAATCATATTGGAAAAAGTGGACAACTTTACTGTGATCAGAGCTTGGCCATATTAGCTCAATTTGCAACCCACATATTGATTAACTGTGAAACTATGATTCACTGTTTAGTGAATAAGCCCCTAAAACACTGAGCCACTGTAGAGTTTTTGTATCTTTGGTGACACATCTACAATAGCATTTCATCAGCCAAACTGGTACCCCAGTGCTGAAAGACTGATTAATTTGATGTCATAATTCGTATCTGGTACTGAAAAGGTTAATCCCTCATCTGTTATAAAATCTCATCATTTTCAGCAGAATATGCAATCGTAGCAATCGTATCTGTACACGACATGACACTTGCACTTGGTGGGGTAGCTTTCTTTACCAGCCCAAGCGTTATCTGTGAGTTCAATAACAATCCCAAAAATTCTCTTTTGAGGATGTAGCAGACCAAAGATCTTATTAGATTGGTACATATAGGATGGTTTTAAAATCTGTAAAAAAAAAACACACACACACAAAAAAACAGTTTGCAAGACAATTCCTAGGGGATCTTCCTGGATCATTTATTTATCTTGTACGCATTAAGAAACTACCATTAGGCATTAGGGGGAGGTTCCTATTTTTTTTTCCTTTCTCAAAGCCAGTCTGCCTTTTGCTTTGCTAGAAGGATATTCTGTTGATGCTGCACAGATGGGAAAGCATTGCTTTTCATTTTTCTTTCTTTTTTATTAGATATAGTGGGGGAAAATGTATGTGTATAAGTACAGATGTATATACACATGTGGACACATACATTGTGTTAGAAGTATTTTTTTAGTTTTTCCCCTATGGCTAATTTTGTGTTCTGTTAAATGCTTATTCTAGTGTCTGTACTCTTGCTGCTGCCTTACAGAGCTCAGACTCTCCTTAGTTCTAGCTCCGGATTGGTCTCTCTCTTAAAGTGCTGGCCAAGGGTTGGTTGCAGGGACTGCTGAATAACAGGTGCATTTTACTGCTTCGTCGCCTTTCAAAGAAGCAGCCGAGAAACGCTGGTGCATCTGTTCTGTTGGTAGAGAGAAGCAAAAGAGACAAGGAGGCATAATCCTCTGTGCAGGAATGTTGCTAATGAAATAGACAAGGTGGGACACATACGGATGCTCGGGAAAAAAAAGAAGAAAAAAGAAGGCTGGGTTATTTCTATGGAAAGCAGCAGAGAAAAAAAGGGAAATTGAAGAAATGCATGGATAAATAATATAATGACAAAGCCCGGATGGATAGATTTTTTTTAGCTGATTCAGCAACAGCAGCTCCTGGCATTCTGCTCTGTACAAGAATCCCTGTTTCTAATGGAGGAATGTTTATCCTTGCTTATCGGTAATTGTAAATGCTGATATTTGGTTCTGCTTTCGTGGGGAGCTTACATAAATGCTGATGTTTCAGCGTCTTAACACGGATGCATTTTGGGGGGTGAAAGGTATATAGGATGAGTGAAGTGGCTGCCTCCACATCACCACCTGTACGTCCGGCAGCTGCTGAAGAGGTGGCAGGTGGAAACACCACCGAGGAAGAAGATGGGGCACGTAACCCTCGGGAGGTACGCTGTAGTGACTGCATTGTATGGAACAGGCAGCAAACCTGGCTATGTGTAGTTCCTCTGCTAATTGGTTTCATAGGCTTGGGTCTGAGTCTGATGCTTTTAAAGTGGATCGTAGTGGGATCTGTAAAGGATTATGTCCCGACCGATTTAATGGATTCCAAGGGTATTGGCCAGGACCCAATTTTCCTTTCAAAGCCAAGCTCTTTTCCCAAAAGTATGGAGACCACAACTACTACGACAACAACAAGGACCCCCAATCAAATTAGCACTCGTTTGACTACAACAACTCGGGCACCAACTCGTACACCAGGAAGCAAAATACCTATCCGGGCAAACCCTAGAACGACCACCGTGCGCCATACAGTCGTCCCTCCTACAATTATTTCAACCACTGTCCCCCTTATTACTACCACTTTTGTTTCACGCCCACTTCCAGGGACCCCCACCACCCAGCCAATGCCCATCTGGCCCACTGCGGAATATTCTACCTCTTCTTACAAAATGTATCTTCATGATTCTACCCAAACCTGGACAGAATCTCATTTTCAGGAGTCCACTACCACTCCAGAAACTACCACTCTGCCCAAATATCGTAAGTAGAGCATGGCAATAATATGCCATGGGCTTCCCTCTTATGCTGACTTGGGTGTGGACAGGCTGAGGAATTTGTAGAAAAATTGGTAGGAAGGCAATGAAATACATATGTTAACTCACTTGAAAACTATTAACTTAACACGTTCAATGCACGAGAGTATCTGTAACATTTTCTGTTGCAGCTTTCTCTGGGAATGAATGAGTTAACAGTTTTTTTTTTTCTCATGCTACAGTAAAATGACTGCACTGTCACTGCAGATATGCTTAATGTTTCTGGTTAACTTTAAGTTTCTCGGCATCAAGAGAACATGCAGGATAAAATACATTTCCTCGTATGTTCTACTTGTTCAATGCTGCAGCAAGACTTTAAAAAAAAAAAAAATCTACTGTTGTCCGGGGAGGTGTAAAATCTCTGCAATGAGAAAAAATAGCAATGTTCAGATAGCACTGATGTGAAAATTGGAACGTTTATATATACACAATCCTGTTTTCCCATGCTGTAGATGATCCAGTTTACACATTAATTATTTATCTCATTATTTGATGTTACATTAGGTATTTAGGAATATAGAAAAAAAAAAAAAATCTGTCAACTTCCATTTCTTAACTATCGATTTCAAGGAGAGATAAAATATTCACTGAAATACTTGCAAAATAGCTTTTTTTCCTGTTATATTCTTTCCATTTTCCTTTTGCCTAGATATAAGGTTATTTCCTCACAGGAGAAGAGGAATGGTGGTGTAATTGATCCCTGCATTTACATATTCACATTAACTGCAGACATGCATACTAAGTAGATGATCTTAGAAATATCGTTTTTTCTGAGAGAATGATTTGGTTATCCAATCCATCAAGATGTGAATACTATGCTTAACTCTAATATTTTTATTTACCCATATGTTTCTGTGAGTGGACCTTTGCTGAATTTTGAAATGCTTCTAACCTCTTTCGTGGAACCCTATGACCTATGAAGGTTATTTAGGACAAAAGCAATCAAGGAAGTTCTAGAAATGTGTCACGTTACATGGATTGAAAAGAAAAACACGGTTTGACTAAACACATCCTCAATATGGGGTATAGATGAAGTAAGCCAGAGGAATTAATGCTATTGTGTATCATTGTATAAAAAGGGGAATCCAGGCTGCCTTTTGGATGATAATCTGTGATTATTTTTGCAAGTGGATTTGGTAATAATATTTATTTATTCCAAATGCTTTTTTTGTCTTTATTAAATCCATTTGTTGATAAGCCCCAGGACACATAAACCCATCTGCAGACAAAATGATACTCAACTGACAAAACAGGGAAATTGGAAAAAGCTGTTGTTAAATCAGTATAGCAAACAAGGCAATAACTCTTTGTCACTAGTGGCCAGGAAAGGACTTATACACAATACAGTAAAAAATGAATGACTATGGTTAAGGTTAAGTAATAATCTGTTAATGAATGATATACTGTATAGGTTCTAGGTTGCATGATGGCACCATTTTACCCAATTCCTACATTAGATATATGTACAAGGATTTCTCTTTAAAACACTTTACCTGCACAAGTGGAAAGCCATTCATCTTAATGTATTGCTAGCCATGGCAGTATCGATGGGGTCATTTATTCTTGTGGCTTTCAATACAATCCTTTAAAACTTGACTTTGAGATTTATCCAAAAATTGGTACATATTAATAATTTAAAAAAAATATGTTTGTGATTCAAATATTACTTTCAATGCATGATTTTATTTTTTGCAAACATTTACCTATCCGGTAATGACATAATTTAATCTTTCATGATAATGAGAGGAAAAAAAAACAAAAACAGCCCTTTAGAGCAATGAGCCATTGCAGATACAGCTGTTTATTTATATTCCGAATCTATTTATCTCTCCATTCCAAGTTGATTCTATTCTGTACATTAAAGAAATACAAACACGCCCTCTCCTTTTTTTGTGAATAACCATAGTTTAGACTAGACAGAAGACTTGATTAATAAATAATTGTTTTCTGGCAACACCCTCAGCCCTGTAAGAATAAAATGCAAATGCTAGCAGCTGTGCATGTATAATAACGGGGTCTGAGTACTAGCAGGTTTATAATCTCATTCTGATATTTTGGGATGTAGCTCTGGGTTATTCTCATAGCAAGATAGATTTTAAAGAGTACAAATGAGGGAAGGCATTGAGTCTGGACTCTATGATGTACAGTTAAACCATTGTCCAAGCTAAAAGTGAATACATTATTAGTTAGGGTGTATTGACTATGTAATGCAAAATGCTATTGTGAATACAAATGGTCTTTTCTGCTTCATTTTAATCTATGTCAGAGACTGTATTTTAACATCGAAACACTAGATGCTATTTTATAGTATTATAGAATTTTGTTTTGTCCAATGGTTAACAGCGAACATAAGGGGATATCAATATTGTAACAGAACATCTGCATCTTTCCCTTGCACCGTTGGTGCATTTGTGTGTTTGGAAGCTTGTGTACTCCATAGAGTTTCATGTCTCTGCTTGGCTATTGTTCCAACTGCTGTTAAAATGATAGTCATCATGGATTCGGATCCATCATGTGAATACAGACAAATAAAGCCAAGCTGCTGATATTCACGTCAAGATAGCACAGAGCCTAGTGTTTTGCCTACCATTCCAAATGAGCATGTATTACTTAGCATGGTCTCTGTTAGAACGACTTTACATTTTAGATGCGCACTCTGTGGCAGTGGATCTCAGGGATGCAAATGTCTAATCTGTGAAGCCAAGGCACCCTTGCTGTGTTCTGGGATATGATCGTGAATTTCAAAAAGAGGCACAGAATCTGTGTCTGATTAAAACAAGTTGCTATGATGAATAAAAGGAGGGGCTCCCAAGACTATAGTGGTAAATATAGATTGAAGAAAAATGTATTTCACAACTGGAAATCTAAAGCTTGTTGAATCAATCGATTCTTCCATTAATGTGCAAATAATATGTTGGGTATGATAGAGATATAGAGGTGTGTGTGTGTGTGCCTGCATAAAACAAGAAATATCATGATTGTTTATACTTTTCTACTAAAGAACTTAATAAAGAAACAAAAAGCTTAAAAAATAAGTATTTTTAATTTCAAAACCTTACCTAAGGTTTTACATATTTATATATATATATATATATATACACAGTTGCTTGTATAGTAACTGAATAATCAAATAGCCATCTCTGTACTTGCAATGTAAAATGTCAATAACCCATGGAGGGTTAGAATAATATATTACATGATATTCATGACATTTCTATCTCAATTATGCAAATGGAATATTTGCTACATATACATTAAATGTCCCAGAAAATAAAACATTATACAATATTTCAGTTAACGAATATAATGTTTTAATGTACACTCCATAAGTAACACATTAAGAAAATACATTCTAGAGATACGATATAACTGTTTGTAATGTGTATAACCATGGTAAACATAAATGTACATTGTAGATGTAACAAATACATTCTCAATAATAAAGAATATAGAGAAAAGTCTCATTTGATGTACTTTATTCCATTTATTTAGCTGGTAAAAACAGTACCTAAGTTATTGTGCTGCGGTCAGTTGTTCTAGAAATGGATGTATGATTTGTCACATATACATAAAATGAGTTTAAAGATGTTAAACACTCATGTTGATGCTTTGATGTTTTGTTTTTTTAGCAAAATTGAGAACAGTCGTTGGATAAGGCAGGGGCTGAATCATTATATTAAGAGACAATCTCACAACCACCTTCAAGCATAAACAAGCTTATAAATACACACATCACCTAATTGTTGAAATCCAGAAAAAAGCATTTACAGAAAACAAAAAGATGTAACATTTTCCAGTGACAAGCACAATACTTATTATCTATGAGAGGCATGTAATGGGATGGTGGGGTCACCTTAGTTGTGCCCTTTATTAGCCCAAGGATATATATTGTGAATCTAAACCAGATAGGACCTATTTTCTACACACAAATTCTGTATAGATAAAACAAAAAGACATTAACATTTTGTAAAATATATATTCATTGTCTATTCCTACAGTAAGCAGAACTGTATAATAATATTGTAAAACAAGAACCATATGTGTTGTCTGAACCACTAGGGGTAGTCATCTCTCTTTGAAATTGCTTGGCTGTCAAAAGTAGAGAGATGTCTTCTGTGTGTCAATGAATAAAAAAAAATAAAAAAATAAAAAACATGAGAAATATCTGTTCCTAAAGTGGTAGTAAGATACTCGGCACTTTGCAAATTGAGATAACACAATGAAAGTTGAAGAACAATAGGTATGCAGACAATAAGAGTAGATGCCCATCACAATGTGTTTACAGCTTTAAAGCTCTTAAAGTTCTAATTTTCACAATCTTTTATATCTGAATGGAGGAGATGAAAACCCTGATGGCTTCACAATTTAACTGATGACTACTAAATACTGTTTAAAGGATTATTTAGCTACAAAATATATTAGTTTCTTGATTATACCTTAAGCATAATAATGTTTGTTCCCCAATGGCTATTCACTAAATCAGATACATTTGAATTGTAAATAGTCACAGTATTCAATACCTCTTGCCCAAATGGTAAATTAAATCAACACTTGCCAGATGCTATTGTAACCCCTCTATGGATTGCATGCCTTCGGGACATATCTACTAGAGGAACCTGATTAGAGGAGTCTATAGAAGCAAGGACATAAATGCTTCTCTTTTAGTTACATCTGTTTTGTGATTATAGCGAAAAAAAATACCATTATTGATCACAATCCTTGTGAATATCCCTTCTGAACTATTTCACTGTTGGTTTTTACATTTCATGTACAGAGTAGTCAAAAATCCTTTAATGATATTTGGTCTTTGACTTACAAAACCAAACAATGTCTTATCATTCTCTTCCATCATGAAGATTTTATAATAATGCTTGTTTATTGGGTTATTGATGAAGACATGTTTAACAGTTGCCACATATTAGATATATTTTTCATTTTCGCAACCAGACTAATAAAGAACTTTTATAATAATTATTACATTCCTCATGTATTGTCATTGACTACAGAAGAAGGGGATATTTATATACTACCAGGCTTAGCCAGTTTACTAAAGTTGAAAGGGGATGCAAGAAAGTATGAAAAGTTTTGGTACGTACACATGTGTAGATGGGCACCTGGATACTCTAGTACAGGACATATAAATGGGTGGACATGGACAATCTAGTATAGGAATTATAGAAATAAGCACATGTAAAGGTTGTTGTTCCAAGAAAAAAAATCTGATTTCCATTATCGAGTCAAGAAGTATTGTTTTCACTTTTGTGGCATAATTGGAAATGGATACAATTGGGGGAGGGTTGCCTTCTTTTGGCTCAACAACACAAAATAATGGACTTCCCATTATGCTTGATGGACTTAAGTCTTTTTCAACTTAGACAACTATGTAACATGGCCCTTCAACCACAATATGTCCAGTAGGGTACAAGGATTGGAAATGGTTCAGCGCTCTTCCAATTGCAAAGAGATTATTTATTGAGGCAAGTACAGTGGTAACATTGTTTTGACCATGTGCAAGTCTCAAGTAATTGATCAAGACCTTGAAAACAATAATTAAGACAATTTATTTGGACCAGGAACTACAAAGCAACGTTTCAGCCCCAACAGGGCTTTGTTGGGGCTGAAACGTTGCTTTGTAGTTCCTGGTCCAAATAAATTGCCTTAAGAATTGGAAACTATTGGAGTGCCTTGATCATTTTCTACAAATTTATCTGCTTGGTCCTTTTGGGTACTGGGACTTTTTCAAGAGCACCCTGGATTCCCTAGTGAAGAGCTGAGTGCACTTCCAGCTTTGATTATACTTGAAAACAATAATGACATTCTGACCAGCAAACTTGTCTCAATAAAAGATAGCTCTTTGAATAGCCTATGTGCTAGATCTCTATTATTTATTTTACAGTATTAAAAAAAAAAGTGTTGCCATATTTATTAAAGTAAGGAAGCCTTTAACAAAGACTGCAAAGTGAAAGGCAATGTGAAGGCCCCAAGGGGCAAGCATACCAGGATTCTTGGCAGTTGAGGAAATTGCCAATTGTGATAAGATGATTTTAGAATAGTGATAATGTGTTGTTTATGTGGATATGTATTATGTATTATTTAAATATGATTAAACATTTCAATGTACAATTTTTATAATGTATTATAATGATGGTGGAAATGTTTATCATTTTCTTTTTAGTCTAAATGTATAAATTATCCAATTCTTCACTTATTAATGTAGTAATTGTTATTTAGTATGTATGGTGTATTGATATGTGTTCATAATATATTGTTGTACATATTATGTGTGCATGCACACACCAACAAAATGCATGTGTCAGATTTTAGCCAAAAAATATAAAATAGAAGAAAAGATGGCATTGATTAAAAAATAAACAGACTTGCACATAATATAGTGCTAACATTATTGTAAGCCGACATACATAAAGCTCTGGAAGGTGTGATCTATCTAGAATGTAAGATGTGCTATAAAATGAATGAAACCTGTGCTCTCACTTTACAGATCTCCCTGGTACAGACTTCTGCAGTAGCTATAAAAAGATCCATCTCCAAAGCACTGCAGAGTGGAAGCAGCTGTCTCAATGAATGTGCCATGAATAAAAATGTGCCTTATGTACATATGTCACAAAAATTATAATATCAAAACCCTTAGAGAGAGTGAGTGTTAATACCAAAACAGTTTATAAATATATATACGTATATAGAGAGAGCGTGTGTGCATGCTTTCTATTTGTTTTATATATATATATATATATATATATATATATATATCCTCTAACACATTGACATTTTCCAGATGAAGGAGAGGAAACGTGTAATAATATAATAGTTACTACGGGTATACATTAAAATAACCTGCATATAGCAATATCGGGAAATGTCAAAATAAATAAATAAGTGTATAACAAAATGGCAAATTTCTGTTTTGGTATTATTGACCTTTTTTTTGCCTTAGCTGATAGATAGTTAACTTATTTAACAATATGTTGCACAGAGTCCCCTAACCTAAAACTATTGTACCATTCAGCAAGATCCACCGACAGAAACACGATAGCCTTGGTATTACACAAAAAGAAATATATCAAAATATAGTGGATTTTTAATGCTTGTTAATTATTTAATGAATAGCCACCATGGTCAATTCTTTTTAAATTTAAAGAATATCCCTATCTCACAATCACTGGTACGAGCTGATTGGGACACTAGGATGCCCTCCCATTTTTTTATGTCACAGAGCTCCTACCAGTTGGCCATTGGAGGTGCAGTAGGGTGGACATTGACCTGTCATATTCCTCATATTTAATTTGATCCCCACCTGATGCCCACACTTGTCAGACACCACATGATTAACCTTTGTACTGCCAGGGTGTGCAGGCACCATGTACAATTTTAATGGGAATCTACATGCATGCAGGCAAATGAATGCTTAATTAAATATTCCACATAAAAAGTTACCATATATATATATATATATATATATATATATAAAACAAAACAAAAAACTAAATTGATAGTGAAAATGCAGCACGCATCACCTTATGCATTGTGAATAGGGAAATGCAATGGACATATACATTTAAATTACATTATTGAATACAACATCTAAAAGTTACCTGTTGCATTGACTTTATATTAAATATAAAGTCCTCAAGGCACCACTACCAGCCCTGGATTTAACGAATACCCAGGTGGGTCTAATGTGTTTTTTTGCCTTATTTTGGATCACTACAAAAGCAGATGTAAGGAAGACTAAATTTGATGGACACATGATTCTTTTCAGCCTATTTAACTATGTAACTAAGATAAACCTGGATAATCCCTGAATCCTGGACTGGTAGGGATGCCTTGACTACTGGTTTGGGAACCCCTGTCGTATATTTAACAAATATGAATTTCATTGATGCGAAACAGAAATCTACTCTTCTTTAACCACTTTATTATGCAAATGGATATCTACATCTTAGATCTCTGCCAAATATTGTTATGGCTCTGTCCTTTGCACTTGGCAGTGACCAGAGAGAAAAAGGAAATGTTTCCAATTCTTCTCCTCATTTGAATGTGTTCCCAGGTTGTGCCTTGACTGAACTGGTTTGTCATTTCCTAAATATTTAATATAAAGTCAATGCAACAGGTAACTTTTAGATGTTGTATTCAATAATGTAATTTAAATGTATATGTCCATTGCATTTCCCTATTCACAATGCATAAGCTGATGCGTGCTGCATTTTAACTATCAATTTAGTTTTTTGTTTAGTTTTATATATATATATGGAACATTTTTATGTGGAATATTTAATTAAGCATTCATTTGCCTGCATGCATGTAGATTCCCATTAAAATTGTACATGGTGCCTGAACACTCTGGCAGTAAAAAGGTTAATCATGTGGTGTCTGACAAGTGTGGGCATCAGGTGGGGATCAAATTAAATATGAGGAATATGACAAGTCAATGTCCACCCTACTGCACCTCCAATGGCCAACTGGTAGGAGCTCTGTGACATAAAAAAATGGGAGGGCATCCTAGTGTCCCAATCAGCTCGTACCAGTGATTGTGAGATAGGGATATTCTTTAAATTTAAAAAGAATTGACCATGGTGGCTATTCATTAAATAATTAATTATTCATTAAATAAGGCAGGAAACATAGTGTCCCACTAGTCCCAACCTAGGGTGAGAGAGGGTGCTCTTGATTAATAATTAAGGGGAAAATAGTGATGATGAAAAAATAATCTTCAGGTTTCCACACAGAATGATTTTGTGAAGCAGGTAATCCCCTTTCAATCCCCTTAGCTTTCCATGCTATTCCAGCCCAGCTTAGTTAGAGAGCTCTGATACCCAATTGCCAGTTTTTAATTACAGTGAGCCACTGCTCACTGTTTAGTAGAGATGTCCGCACCTGCCGCAGTGTGGGTTGGGGCATGCCTTCTAAATATAGGGGTCATATTGATTCCTCAAGACTTTTTATGTGTATTAAATTTGTTAATAGGGCAGATGGCTAGCAATATGATTAACACTGGTGCTGTTTTTTTTTGTTTTTGTTTTTAAACTTCGTTTTTTTCGTAACTATTTGCCTGTTTGATGGTAGTGATGCCAGTGGGTATGAATTGAAACCAATGGCAGGCTGGTTTGGTTGCTTCATGATTAGGTCGATGGCCAATTCGGAATTTGGTTTTTCGGCTAAAGAGCGAAAAGGCCCAAATCTAATTCCCATGCCCATCTGATAACTGTTAAGCATTTTACACAAAACAAAAAAAACATTTTAAACAATATATAACAAATTTTACACTAAGGTGGTTTGAATAGTGAGTTTCAGTAATACTTGTTAAGGCTACTTTCTACGTTTTGCAAATCTTGAACAAAGCTATAAATTTATAAAGTCAATAAATATATTATGAGAGATAGCAGAACATTCTAATGTATGCACCATTCAACATCCAGGAAATATAAATAATACATTCTATGACCTCATTGTGCTTAAAAACCAAAAATGCTTCATCATATTGTGTTTATACAGTAATGAGTCACTTATGGTGGGAGTGTTGTGCTGTTAAATGATTTTAATTATTTAACATTTTAGAACAAGAAATTAAGATGCTTAGTATTAGCAAACAAAACCTGACTTCTCCATGATTTCATGTGTTTAACTTACACTGAAACTATTGAAAATAAAAAAGCAGAAGGGCACTTGCTTTATAGCGTTACTGCTTTCTGTAAAAAAAATATCGTTGAATTTGTGTGCACTAAACAACCCCACTTTATTAATCACACATAAAAATCAAAGTAAAAATAACCATATCAATTAGATTAAATAGGTGGAAACAAAACTAGGGGTGTCTTCTGGGTGAATTTCTTATCTCAAAACACACTTCTTCAAGTGCTAGCTTTAATTTAACCATTTGGTTTAATCCCTTAAGGAGACATGACATGTGTGACATGTCATGATTCCCTTTTATTCCAGAAGTTTGGTCCTTAAGGGGTTAAAGCAATGTATATATGAGGCAATGGGTTTGCCTGATTAGCAATAAAACCATTCACACATAACTCATCCAAAAACATTTCTCAAGCACATGAGACATTTGAAATTAACTTCCTCTTATCTGCGAATTTCAGTTTCAAGGACCATCTGTGTACATGTAGGAACAGACATGCTAGCCTTTGCAATGTCTTACATAATTTCAGTTTTACTGTCTTGAAAATTTTAAAAAGATTTCAGCATGTAAGCAACAAATTAAATGAAATCTTTTCGAAAAATATGCTACCCATAGATAAATGTGAACTAGAGCACTCACAAATCCCAAAAAGATATGCAATGGGTACATGTTTTGTGGACCCAGGACATACTTGAAAACGAGAGAAATCTCAATGTATCTTTCCTGGTAAAATATTTTATAAATAAATAAATAAATAAATGTTCAATCCTTGTGGAACTGTAACTTTAAAAGAACCACTTTATGCCCATCTGGGTGATAGCTCAGGAGCCAAACATATTTAATTATAAGGTTATTAATTAAAAGAGCTACTTATTGGCTACCCTTTCTCTAATAATCATTTGATGAATTATGAACTGGACCATCAGCTCATGCAGAGTAATAACGTTGTTGCTTTATATTCCATTTATTATTTAAACTATATACTGTACGTGAATGATAATGTATCTTTTTTTATAATACAAATAGTATATTTATATATAAATCGACCATACCAAATATTAATAAAGGACTTTAATGAAATAGAAAACCAGGTGGCACTTAATGAGAAAAATAAAGTCAAAATATATACAATAATATGGCTGATATTAGGTATTCTAGTAATTGTTTTAATATTTATATTGTTTTTGCTCTACAACTATCAATATGCAAATCTTTTGTTTGTCATCTACTTTTTGATTGGGGTGATGATGGTTCAAGGTCTTCAGAGTTTTAAGGTTATCAACAACTATATAAGTGTTTTGTATATCCAAGGGTGGTGTCAGGGATCCGTAGGATAAATGTTGGACTTGCCAGATGCCAGATACTTCAGATGTAATTTCTTCCAGCTTAATCCATAACTCATCAATGGCCACTCTTAATTTGGCTTCCCATTTCAATGCAAACTTGCAAGGGTATTTTCTAAGTGATGACTAAATCCTTACCAAATGCAATGCTATAAAAGCCTGTCCTTGGTTAGCCCTTGACTATTCTTTTATACCTGATACCCCTTACTTATTTACATGCATCCAGCCCAACCATTATAAAGCTCACACATTAAAACAGTCATTTTCAGTTTCCGTATTCTGCCCTACAGTGTGCTAGGTCAGTTCCTTGTCCTTTACAGATGGATAAAAAAAAATACTTTTATATGATACAACTACCAATTAATATATTCTTTTCTGAAAAATATGTATTTTATCTAATGTTTGGCAAAGTTGGTAACTCGTAAAGAAAGTGACTATGCCATAAAAGTTATGTTAGTGTAAGATGTTCTTTGCCAAAGAATATAACTAAAAAAATCAACATCAATTTTATATGATATATGGTTGATGTGCTGATGAGCTTCACATTTTTATAAATTCAGTTTCAGCGTATCCGTCAGGCAATTTCAGCTCATTTTAATGACCACTAACATCAACAGATTCATTGTTTTTTTTGATAGCTTTATGGTTATTGATTTCAGTGAACAAATTATGAAAATCAATGTAAATTGGCAGACAGGTTTCAAGAGATCACATTGTATTTTATCCTTGAATAGGAGTTAATTTCTCAATCTATTTTCTTTTCTTTTATAATTAACAAGGTTTGTGTTACGATATCAGAAATGTGGAATTGTTTCTGTGTTAAATCTGTGTACATATATTACATTAAAGGCTCCAGATATGTTGCACCTGTATAGGTGGAATTTTAGGCATCTTATGCATGTGGACTGTTGTTTATTCTTGGAGCTAAGCCCTACTTTGCTGACTTTGCTCGGAATAGTGGTTTCCAGTAAACCCCAGGAAATAAGTCAAGCTGTTCTAAAATGGTTTGACTACTGAAAATGGGAGGAGGGGTGGGGTGGGCTGTAGTGGTTATAGTGCTTTGAGTGACCCCTTTATAGCAATACAACTTAACTCTGCATTTCTGTAAAAGTTACTAAATTCATTGAGTGTGACACATTTTTAACTAACCCTCGCGTAATTCAAAATAAACACAGAGCAGAGGTGTGTTTTTAAAGTAGACCTGATACCCACTGTATATTCTTACTACAAATTAATCTAACTGTTTGACGTTATAAAATTATAGTTAATGAAATATTTAGATAAAATGAATGTTTGACTTGATTAGCAGGAAAATGAATCCCACGTAATTGAGACAAAAATCTAACTCAAGTAGATGAGACAACTGGGAAACTGTTTTTCTTATCTGTGGATCTTATATGTATGTTTGTGCATATATATATATATATTCGACATGATAACAACACCTGCAATTTCTTATTCATAAACATTCTTGTTTTTCTTTATATTGAAACTGTAAAAAATAATGCTCGACATTTATTGGTTTATTCAATCAGAAAATAAGGAACATATACAAATAAATGTCATTTAAAAAAATATTTTTCAAACTTGAAGTTGAAATGAAGTACACACATATCACTATACAGAAAAAAACTAAAACAGAATTAAGCATATGGAGACTAACAAGCATTCCTGATTACAACAAAATCTACTTATTCAAATACTCTCTATGCATTGTTGGAATAGAGATTTGAATATTTATGAAGATCTAATATTTACTGGGCTCTGTAAACCAAGCCAAGACAATCGTTCAAGTTGTGGATATTAGATCAGGAAGTTTAGATGTCTGGATTTGAGCAACTGTATATTGTAAAATGCTACTGGCAGCACTGAACTATGAGACAGAAATCCGTTTTAATTAAACCAGTAGTTTAAATGATCAATCAGGGTCCTCACGATCCTCACTATATTTTTCTCACTATAAAACCTGTACAAGCATCTCTCAAATCCATTTTTAAGTCACAAGTTCTTTCCACACCAATTCCACTATTCTCATAATCCTTGAATGACACAGTGTGGATTATGTTGCGAATTGGGAATTGTTATAGACTATAAACTAGGCAACAATGTGCAATGTCAATCAGCAGTGGTTAAGGCCAGTAAGGTATTGTTAAGCATTAAAAAGGGCATTAATTTTCAGGATGAGAATATAATTTTGCCTCTTTATAAAGCACATCCTGAATATGCTGTGCAATTTTGGGCACCTGTTCTAAAAAAGGATATTATGGCACTGGAAAGAGTGGTAGGCTACAAAATTAATAAAAGGAATGGAACATGTTAGCCATGAAGAAAGGTTAACAAATTTGAACGTCTTTAGTTTTTAAAAACATAACCTCAGAGAGGATATGATAACATTATAAAAATATATCCATGGCCAATACAAACCATTGTGTGGAAATCTATTCACAAACAGGACTATATATAGGACATGAGGTCATGCATTTAGATTGGAAGAAAGAAGATTTAGTCTAAGGCAAAGGAAAGGTTTTTTTACCGTAAGAACAATAAAGATGTGCAATTCTTGCCTGAAGAAGTGGTTTTATCACAGTCTGTACAGATATTTAAACAGCAACTAGATGCATACTTGCAAAAACAATTAAATTACTTTCAACTGTAGGGTAATAGCATCTTGATCCAAGAATTAATCTGACTGCCACTCTGGGGTACAAAAAAGGATTATTTTTCCTAGGTTGTCTCAAAATTTGAAGTGCTTTAACCCCTTAGTGACCAGGCCATTTTTCAATTTTATTACCGTTAAGGACCAGGGCTCTTTTTACATTTCTGCAGTGGTTGTGTTTAGATGTAATTTGCCTCTTACACATTTACTGTACCCATACATATTATATAAAATTTTTCTTGCTATTAAATGGTCATTCTAAAGATACCATTATTTTCATGATATCATATAACTTACTAGAAAAAAAAAAGCAAAATATGATGAAAAATGGAAAAAAAAAATCAGCTGGCCATCATGCACCCATGTCCCAGTTGGAACATTTTTGAAAAGTAGACACCCTAGGGAATTTCACATGGTGGCATTTCAACACTTTACATGCTCTAATTCTACCAGCAGTCTCTGTCAAATGTTTGGGTAGCCATTTTTTTTTGTGGTGTTATTTTTCACACACATTCTACTTTAGGCATAGATTCTCAGCTCCTGTTAGGTGTTACTGCCAAAGGACACACCAATATGTGCTTGGAAACATCTCCAGAGTACAGCGATACCACCCATGAATAGGTGTGTCGGGTTCTTTGGGTTGGTGCAAAGCAAAACGTCCGATATGCGTTTTTCAAATTTTACATATCTTGTTTGCCTATCTTCCTCTTGGGGGCCTTATCAGATATCCCAATGTATTTTCTTGCCATGAGTGTGGATATATTTGAAAAGTTGACACCCCACACTATTGTATATGGAGTGTTTTGATGCCTTAGATGCAATTGTTTTAGTCAAAAAATTGGAGAACGTGTGTGGTGGTAACTGTTCAATCTTCATTTTTACACACACATTGCTTTTTGACTGTGATTTAGGAGAGCCCGTTGTTTGTTATTGCAAGAAAATGCACCAGGTTGTTTTCTGCAAGGCCTCCTTAGTACACCCATGCACACCATGCATAGGTTTGCCAGGATTTTGGGAAGGTACGGTTACAATTGTATGACTTGTAATTTGAGTTGTATTTCTTCTGATAGGCCTATCATTAGCTTAGGGCTTATCACATACCCCAGTTTTATATATTGCCATGAAAGGGTACATACTTGAAATGTAGACACCCCGAGGTATTGTATGTGGGGTGCTTTGATGCAACTTTTTTAGCCCCCCCAAAAAAAATTTTTAAGAAAGTGTGTGGAGGTAACTGTTCAATCTTCATTTTTACACACACATTTCTTTTTGACTGTGATTTAGGAGAGACGTTGTTGGTTATTGCAAGAACACACCCCAGGTTGTTTTCTGCAAGGCCTCCTTAGCACACCCATACCCCCCATGCATATGGTAAATGTAACAAAACACCACCTAAAAAAGAAAAAAGACACCAAAAAAATTGAATGGCAAATGTTAAAAAAGAAACTAAAAATGGTATCATTTGAAGCAGTCTCCAATGCAGAGTTCAGGTTGTCCAGGGCAATCAGGACATTGATATGCACTATCTTTTCTCTGCCCCCTCTTAGAACAGGCTCTGCATCTTTTTTGGGGATTCTGCTTTGCTGCAGTAGGGGGAATTTTAAAAATAAAATGTGTAGCCCCAACTCTGCTCTCTCCCATCACCGCCCGGGGAGCAGGTGCATCACGGTACAAAATCCCCAAAATGATCTGGAGCTGAAACTGTAAAAATCTCAGTTGCGTCCTTGGGTTTGCTTTTTTGAACTACAAAAAAGCTTTGTGGGTTGCAATATGCATTAGGTAGATTGCAACCTTTTTGTACCAGGCCCTTGTCCTTCATATAATTAGGTAGGGCTGCAGCAGCTGATCTGCCAGATCAACCCCACCCATATGCCGGTTATAGGCCTTGATGCTGTCAGGGTCTTACCTGAGTTGGGAGTCTGTAGCGCAGATATGATGCTCACCCTTGCAGATAGCCACAGGCCGAGGTGGTCAGGTAAGAATTCACCTGGCCTGTGGGTCTGTGCACGGGGGCTGTGCAGGATGCAGTACCAATACGCAGGACAGGCAAGGACTGAACCAGCAGGATGGTCGAGGGATAGCCGAGGTCAAAGGATGCCAGAGGACAGGAACAACGAGGAGTAGCCGAAGTCAAGGGATGCCAGAAGTCAGAATAAACGAGTCAGGAAGCCGGGGTCAATAATGCGAAGCGATGAAACAGGAACACTGGAACAAACAGGATCAAGGACTTGACACTGAGCACAGGGCGAGGCTGGGTTTATATACCCTGCTGATGACTGATCAGAGTCAGGTGAAACACAGCCAAGTCAAGGTGCAGCCCCCAGAGTAGTAGCCATGTCAGGATGAACAGGATTGGAATCAGTCTTCACTGTAAATAGCTGCTGTGGCTCAGAGGTAGAAAGCAGGACCAGGACTGAGAAGATCCCCGGTTCAAGTCCCCTGTTGGGAACTCCAAGAGCGACCACGTCTTGCCGTCTGTCTATCAGGTGAGAACCGTGACAGATGCACACTGGCTTCCTTGTGCTCTCAGCTCTGCCACATACAGAGACCTCCAAAGTCCCCTCAGTGTGGATGGTGGTAAGAAGGTACACATCCTTCTTGTCTCTGTACTTAACTGCCAACAGCTCCTCTTGGCGCAGAGCTGAGGTCTCCCCCCTTCGTAGCCAGTTGCGTGCAAGTTTTCCTGGGAAATCTGTGCTGTTCTTTTTGATTGTGCCGCAAGCTACTGTATCAAATCAGTACAGTAGCTTGAACAAAGGGACACTTGTATAAAAATTGTCAGTATGCAAGTGGTACCCTTTGTACAAGTTTTCAGGGGGAATATCAGGTCCCAGACAATCTTGCCACTGGTTCCCATATGTTCTGGGCAACCTGGAGGGTCAGGGTGGCTATCCTTTACCTAGTACACCCGGAAGGCCTGAGTATACCCAGTCTCGCTATCACAGAACTTATACATCTTTACACCATACCTGGAGCGCTTGGAAGGAACATACTGCTTGAATCCCAGCCTTCCCTTATACTTCATCAGGGATTCATCCACGCATATATTCCTTCCAGGTTTATAAGACTCTGCAAACCTGGCAGCAAAATGGGTAATCAGGGGGTGGACTTTATACAGCCTGTCAAACTGGAGAGGCTCCCTAGGGGGACACAGGCTGTTGTCGCTGAAGTGCATAAAATGCAGAATCATTTCATACCTCTTCCTCGACATACTTTGGCAGTAAATGGAGGTAGAGCAGATGGGGCTACTGCTCCAGTAGGAGCAGGATGGAGGGCTTCTTTATGATGCCCATCAGCATAGTCAATGCCCAGAATCTTTTAAATTCTGGCACATTGATGGGAGCCTATTTGCCAAAAAAGAGTCAGGATTTGTAGCTCGGAATTCATGGGCATATAAATTAGTTTGGGCGACAATGTTCCCCAATACATCATCGCCCAGAAACACCGCCATAAACTGCTGAGCGCTAAATCCTGTGAGATCCAAATTAATGCCAGGATTTGCAGTAAAGGGTGGTATGTCTGGGCTCTGGCGATGAGGCACTACCTACTCCTCAGCAGTTCTGCCAGCTGGAGCAGCACGTCTTCTTCTGGCAGGGGGACTAGCAGACACAGATATAACATCACTAGATACATCACTAGCAGCAGACCCTGTATCTAGTGATGATGTATCTGAGCACCTGGCAGGGTCAAAATCAGGGTCAGAGTCTGACATAGACACGTCAGACTCTAGCGCAAGGGTGGCATATGAGTGCTCAGCGCTGGTTGACTTCCGTGACCCATGTGACATGACCACAATCACTTTATTAAGTGACCTGTCACAAAAAAAATCACACAAAAAATTAGCCCCTAAAAAATTAACAGACAGCAAAATAAGTGCTGCTGTGCAAGAGCCTGTGATCTGTATAGTGATCACTGGCAGGACAGCAGTTAATCGTTCTGAAAAGCGCTTTTGGATCTCAAGATTTTACAAATCCCTACCTAAAAATACCTAAATCTCTCTAGCTAAACCACAGATCTCTCTCCCTCTCTCACTAAAACACAAGTGAAGAGAGGGAGGTCCACACTAATCAGAGAAATGGGGAACACACTTGGGATGAAATTGCTAATGGGGCAAGCTGTGATTGGTTGACCCCAGCCTGCCCCTTATGATAAGGCAGACTAGGGACACCCCCAGAAGCCCCATGATTCACTGCCTTTAGAAAGGGGGGGTTAATATTGATCATTTTATTTATTTTATATTTTTTATATAGATTTTTATATATGCGCGGAGTGCCTGGACCCCTCGAGGCACTCAGCACATGCAGAGCAACACTGCAATACTATCAGAGCTTCAAGCTTTCAAAATAGCTGCGGACGTATCAGGTCAGTTTATGGACCGTTTTTTGCCAGACGGACCTGATAATAGGTTAAAATATAATAGTGTAACAGGGATACACTCACACTTTGTAGAGAATTACATGTTTCTTTTCAGCCTATGTTACTGTGTAACTATGTTTACTGGAAATATCTTCTCCCAGCTCATAGATATGGTGGTAAAATGAAGAGATGTTCAATAAAAGTGATCCACACTGTAAGATTGACTCTGACATGGGGGTAGCTATCATAAAGAGTGGGACCTTCCAGACTTATATATAAATATAATTTTCTAAAATAATTTGAGCACTCTATGTTTACCAGTAGCAGCAGCATAGGGACAGCAGGCACAAGAAATCCTGCATAGTTGAATATTATCATTAACACAGGGGATATACTTTTATTGTACAAATAACGATTGGCAGTAAAATTAAAGACCAACCTATTAAAAAATAACAATCTGGCATTTAAAGGACCTTTTCCAAAATGTACTGTTCAACTTAATTAGTGTCACCAGTGCTGGATGGATCTGTTGATGGCAAATAAGCAAGCTATTCCATGATGGTATAAGGACTTCAAAACTCAGACTGTTATGATGGCATTAAATACCATTGGTCCTCAGGAGGTTAACTTAACTTTGCTCAGTATAACATTTGCTGTATAGCATTTAGTAACCGACTAATGTTAATTCAGAGATAAATGATAATTTTGTCATAGCCTGACCATGAGCATAATTTATGGGTTTAAAGGCAATCTTTCACTTTACATTTTATACAAAAAAAAAAAAATAACTGTAAATAAATACTTAAATATATGATCCCAATCATGACAATATACTTACAAGAAGAATTTACATGTTTTAATGCAGGCTACAGCTGGGGAATCAAGTTATATTTAAAACAGTTATCTCATGTGGAATTAATCTCCTATTTTATGCATCACTTACAGTCAAATATCACATATAAGGCATCATCTGACTGCTAGAAAATCACACTGGATCCTTCTGTGCTTAATAGTTCTACATGTTCTCAGTCAGGGGTAGCAATCTCTGGCACTTCAGATGTTCTAGACTACATCTCCGATAATGCTTCTAGTAGACTTAGGAATCTACCTGCAAAGGCCCACAGTTTAATTTGCCTTTGCCCTTTAGATAGGTATTTGTAGCTGTACCAAACTCATACAATCAAATAAATAAGCCGATTTTGTTCTTGCTGTGGATGCTATGTTTCAAGCAATTACTTGTCTTCTTTGTTCCATTATACCTTAATAAAAGAGTTCTAAATATTTTTTATTATTTTATTGTGCTACAATTATTTACTGTCATTCTTCTGGCATTGGGAATATTGTATGATACTGCATAGAATTTACCAGAGCAAATATATATATATAGCAAAAACCAAAAGGGGTAAGGTGGGGAAAAAATTTGTGATTGATAACCCATTTCCATTTTCAATCACAATTTTTCCCCACCATGACCTTTTTGGTTTTTGATTCTCAAGCACTACCAAGCCTCACTAGCAAGCCAGTAACCAACCTCATGCTGATGATTTGCATTAACAATGACACAGCTGTCCATGAGTGGTTCACTGGATTTGCATCTTTTCCTAAGTTGTGTTTCAAAGCTGTTGTATACAGCAAACACAGATTAAAAGGAATCCATATTTAGAATGAAATGAGGCAAAAATGTGATTCTTTGTTAAACTAATTTGCACATGCCCACCCAGAATCCTTTGCGGTTGTAACATTGCTGCAGTTATGGGATTTCTGTGGGAAAAGCAAGTCTTATGGCTTGACTGGTGTGCAGACTTTTGTGTAACATTGTATTAACTATCCACAGACTTCAGGTGGAAGAGGTTTTCAATCACAATTTTCCCCCACCATAACCTTTTTGGTTCTTACTTCCCAAGCACTACTAAGCCTCAATAGCAAACCAGTAACCAACCTCATGCTGATGATTTGCATTAACAATGACACAGCTGTCCATGAGTGGTTCACTGGCTTTGCATCTTTTGTGTTGTGTTTCAAAGCTGTTGAATACAGCAAACACAGACTCAAAGAAATCCATGTTTAAAATGGAATGAGGCAAAAATGTGATACTTTGTTAAACTAATTTGCATATGCCCACCCAGAATCATTTGCAGTAGTAACATTACTGCAAATGTGTGATTTCTTATGGCTTGACTGATGTGCAGATTTTAGTTTAACATTATATATATATATATATATATCTATAACACTAGATAACAAATTTAAATTACAAAAATACAATTAAATCATTTTAATAAAAATATAGTATAGAAGTAATTACACAATTCTGATATCACATTTAGCATGTTTTGTACATTGTGTGTATGTTTAATCTAGCTTTTGTGATTTAGTTGTACAGTACTTATCTTCCTGGCACGGAACAGGTGATAGGTTTATATATTTCTTAATTAACTGTGTTACATAAACAAACATTTTGTATGTTCTTTATGAGTATATCCAGCTTTGGAGATGATTTGGCTCTTAATGGACTCTGTAAACAGCATTTCAGTTGCCCTTTATATAATCATATTTCACTCCAGTTTGTAATGCGTAGAGCAAATTACATAGTCTGTCTGATGTTTACATTATCAAACATATTCTTGTGTTTGTTGCCACAACGATATGCACATTTTAATTTAACATTAGCTTTCATGTGTGTTATTCATTATTTAAAAATGAATTAAGGAACTAATTTTGACATCACAGATAGTCTTTCATGAATCATGGCTTGTAGATACAGTTTCTCTGTGTTCTGTAGAACTGATGGGGTATTTCATAATTAATTCATATAATATTAACTTCATTTATTCTGCTCTCATAGTTATTTCAAAAGTGTGTTATATCAGAGGCTTCTGCTCATTGTTTATTCTGGTGACTATTCATCATAGTGTCACTGTGAGGATCACATTAAGTAATGATCAGTTCTGCATTGGTATGATATCAGAAGGGACGGTTATAAAAGCATCTTCTAGCCTTGACTAGCCTTTGAGATGTGGGTTCTATAAGTGTGCCGTTCCAAGAGTAAATGGACACTACAAATGTCTAAGTGCCCTTAGATATGGTCAAATCCAGCAGTGCAAACTGAATCGAAACAATTTAAACTAAGCAGGAGAATAAGGGAATATCTATACAAGTAGAAAGAAGGAGAATGTATGTATTTCCCAATAAGATTTGAGTAATAGTAATAGTAATATGCCTTTATGGAAGGACATTTGTAAAATGTGTGGGAGTTACAAAGACTTAAGATGCATAGTGCTGAGATAGTGTTTAAAATGATTTAGTAGAGTAGATGTTTTCACTTGAACTTAAAGGGACACTATAGTCTCCAAAACAACTTTGGCTTAATGAAGCAATTTTGGTATATAGATCATGTCCCTGCAATCTAACTGCTCAATTTGCTGCCATTTAGGAGTCAATTCAAAGTAGTTTTGGTGACTATAGTGTTCCTTTAAAGTGATTTGTTGAAAAACAAAAGTGATTACAATCATTGTTGATTGGCAGTGGTAGTTCCTTAAGTTTAGTCAGATCCTTTGCATTCCAAAGTTGTACTCTAGGCGTTAATGCATGCTCAAGGGCATTGCTGTAACCATGCCATCTAAGAAGTAACATTACTTTTGGTTCAGTTAATCCCCAGAATTATATCCTAAGCATTGAGATTTCCTGTTTTATCATATCTTTTTAACTGGATTTTCATTTGGATAGAATATATGCATTTATTTGCCCTTCAGTGATGACCTTGAAAATCTGAGATATCATCATTTTATCATGTCTTAAGTCCTTAAACGATCTAAAATGTATTTCACTTTCTGCAAAAGGTAAAGGCTCATTTCTAATGAGTTTAACAGATTTAGCAGTGAATTGTTTTATACAATTTTGTTAAATAGGTACCATGATAGAAAATGGATATCCAACTTCACGAAAATATTGGTGAGAATCACTAATGACCCAATCTTGATGAGCTAAATGGGATGTCAATAAGGGGCAGGATATTGTCACAGCTGAATGTTGGCATGTTAGACTATAAATACATTGGAGAAAGCAATGAACACATAGACATGTCTCTAACAATACATGCTCTATAATGTCAAATGTTCTATAACAGAGTTAAATTGAGTAGAAAGAATCAGAGTAGCATTGACAACATTCATCCATTAGTTGGTTTGTGACTTTGCCTGTTTTTTTTCTGATGGATTGATTTTTGAAGACTTCATGTTCTACGAGCTATACACAAGAGAGAAAAATAAAGAACGTTAAAAAAGGTTTGTTAGCATGAATTTCTACATTTTTCCTCAATATTTTTTTAAATAATTATATTATTTTTCATGGATTGATTCATTATTTTATTGTTTTATAGAAAACCTTAAATTGATGTTCCACACCTTTTTAATATTGTTTGGTTAATAGGTTTAACCCCTTAAGGACCAAACTTCTGAAATAAGAGGGAATCATGACATGTCACACATGTCATGTGTCCTTCAGGGGTTAAATAAAATTCATTCTAGGTTATTAGTGTACTATAATTGATAGGTAGGTCGGTAGGTGTTATCATTATCATTGCTTAATTTTATTCATTCTGGATTTCCCAATCTATGTTCTGGTTTGTAACTCTCCACATTAAGACATAGGACAACACTGTTCTATATACGGATTAATTCAAGGCAGCTAAATTAATATATTTTTTTTATTTGAATGTGATTTGTAGATATAGCATATAAAGTAAAAATATTAAATTGTAATTGATATGAGATTGAATTTTGTTAACAATGGTGATGATAATAAATTACATCATACCTATTACAGAGAGATAAAAAATACATACATATTGAGGCTTTTTAGTTCATGTTTACAAACCTCTGGAATGGAAACTGACGTAAAGATATAGTCAGTGAAATTGTTTTTACCACAGTTGGTTTGCTATAATAATTGGTCTTTAGATTCTGTTCTTGAAGCATAAGAAAAATAAATTACTTACATGATGAAGCACATAATATATGCTTGTGTTTATTTAAAATGGATACAGCCAGTATTAAATACCGGTTTGCAACTACCTAGCTCTGCTGGAATAATCATACACTACTAGATGTGTGATCATTGCTTTAATTTACATATTCTCATATTTTCATATTATAAAAAAAAAAAACTTCTTGAGTTAATTATTGCATTGGTAAAACCCATCATTAGCATTGCAAAAATCTGGTTTTATACTGCAGTCTAGTTTTTTATTCATTTTAACGTAACATTAGCCTACATCAGTTGAACAGTATTTTTCTTATACCACAATATTCGCTAATTCATTAATTATACTATCTATGACAAATCAATCTTGTATAAATACTTTTTATTTCAATTTTGTGTTTCTTCTTATTTGTATTAGTATTATTATATACAGGACTATTTTTTTAAATTGAGGTGTGTATGTTCTCGTATTCTGCTTGTGTTATTTACTCGAGCTACAGTTGCTTCGTAGCATTGTATTCGTGCATTTGTGGGTTGTTATATTGTATATGTTCATAAGTAATTTGTGCTATTATGTATGATACCTATGATTATGTGCTCTGTATGGGGTCAGCTTGAGGAATTGTGAGTGAGGTTGATATGTCCTATAGTGTGTTTGGTGGTGTGTGCTTGTGGGGTTTTGAGCATGTGTGTGGATTGTCAGTAGTGATGTGTTTGTGAGGGCTGTGTATGTTTGTGTGTGGACTGTTTGTATTATAAGTACGGGAGGATGCTTCTTCTGAAGATCTCTATATATCAAACAATGCATGCGGCTACCCTGGGGTCCATTGGCTGGCAAGCTGCTGCAGCTGGTCTACTCCAGTATGGATTCCCGTGAACAATTTAGGACTGTCCCTTACCACCATAGTGCAATCACCGCTCGGTTTGCTCTAGCAGATAATTGATGTCCCAATGGGACCCCTGATTAGTTAGAACCTGTTTGGCCTTGACAGCCTTGAGTGCCATGCATGGCACATGTGTCATAGGTTGCTGACCATTAGGGTGTGTACCCAGAACAAATTTATTACATGAAAAAAGAGGATCAAAATATATGTTTTTGCTTTAGAAATAACAAGGTGTTTACAGGAAAACACAAGATAACCCAAACTCATGCAAAAGTAGCCAGACACCAACATTCCTTCTAATTCTAAGGTGGCATGGTCCTTGCATTAGAATGTGAATGGGCACAGCTGGCACACACCCTGAGCACACCTATGACACAGTACCATTGTATACTATTGCACTTTACAACCAAGATGTAATAATGGAAATATATGACCTACAAGTGAAGGTAAACAAAAGCAGGAGGTGAAGAGAAACATGCTCAAATTAGCACTCACTAAACTAAAGTTCTCAAATAGTATGTTTTGTTTAATTGCATGTTTTGCAATCCTAAAATTAGATGTGCAAACTATGTGTACAAATTAATTTAAAATTGTGAATGCAAAGAAAACACAAGAGTAAATGATCATCCTAAAACATCTATTTGTTGTTTATTATAGACAACTTGAATAATTGATGGCTGCAGATGTTTTTCTCAATAAATATATCCAAATAAATAAATCTTATCTGCATTCCACAAAGTTCTGAAAATTCTAATAATAACACATCCTAATTGATTAGTAAAATCATTGCAATTGTAATCTCTCCTCTGTGGTTCCAAAATTTTGACCTGTGGTTCCAAACCTTTGACCTTGAAATTCGACAATCTGTATGACAAAGTACGGTTTATGCAAATCACAACCTTCTACTACCTGTGCAGAGCCCCATTCACAAAACTGCAAATAGAACAGGGTCCCTCACTTATCTCACCAGCTTGCTTGCCCAGGTGCATAAACTCCAGCCAATAACTACATTTAAATGAAAGAGAACACTCAGATCTATTTTTATTCCATCAGTTAGGTGCAAAAATATACAGTGTCAATATTCCATCCTTGATCTGGACTTTTATATGTAACATAGTTTATTCAACTGTCACGTTGAGATGCAATGCATTAGTAACCAAGGAGTGACTAAGACCTTTTTTTCCTTTTTCACCCTTTCTGTAAAGTGCACTCATACCTATTATACATTACTTTTAAGGAGAATTATTACTATCTTTAGGCAGCCAACTTTAACATATAACACAACATTAAGTATGAATATATATTATTTTTTAATTGAAAACCATGAATAAAACAAATTTTTCTCAGCTTTGCATTTAATCATTTCAACACAAGTCAATTAAAGAAAATGAACTCAAAATAGTTTCTTTAATTAATCTTGATTATTAAAATGCTTACTATGTTTAGGAATTCAAAACAAAATTAAATTGGTTTGGTCCAATCTACAGGAATTTAAAATACCTAGAAGGAAGCCCAAGATTTCAACCTAGTATTTGAGGGGTTATTCATTTGTAGCAGAAAGTCTGATGCCCATAAATCACCTAAAAGTAGCCACATCCTCCTTTCTTCTCACCCAATATGTGATGGTGGAAGGGTTGATGTAATATTGTAGGAAGGGAGTTTAACAACTCCAGTAAGAAATGGGCCAGTAAGATCTCTGTGGTCAATTGATCATCTGTTAGAATTAAAACCAACCTCAATGGTACTAAACATTTCGGAATAATTTCCTATACTGTCATAGTGATACAAAAAGGGGCAATGTGACCACACAGCCAATCACTTTAGCTTCTAAGCTTGACACACATAATGTAAATCCCATTTGTTAAGGCTGATTTTATTAAAGATATTATTATAAAGGTACATTGGAGGTATGTTTTTCTCCTCTAACAATGTACATCAGCTTGTCTATTCATTCAACTCAGGGACAGTCAAGGTAAATCTCAATTTGCTGAGATACTATGACATTTTAACAAAAGGTTTTAACTGGGTAAGAATTATGTGAGTTGTTCTTATCCACCACCTTCAAAGTTACAATTTCACCAGGTCTTATTTATGTATTTGTATTAATTTATTAATTAAAAAAATATTTATATATTATCTATGTCTTTATTTATTCATAAATCGACTCACTACCCCATTTAGGCCTCTATTTAATATTGTTCAATAGTTTTTATACAGATTGAATATTTTTCATTCAACATTTAAAATGAAGTTCTGCTATTAAACATATTTTGATTTTTGTAAAATTTTGATACATTATGGTTGTTTTTTCTTAATATTATGTTTTTTGATATTTTAAAGGAACGCTTTAGTAGTCACCAAAGCAACTTCAGTTTCATAAAGCAGCTTTGGTGTATATATCATGCCCCTGCAGTCTCACTGCTCAGTTCCCTGTCATTTAAGCGTTAAATCACTTTGTTTATGCAGTTCTAATCATACCTCCCTGCCTGTGACTTACACAGACTCCCTAAATACTTCCTGTAAAGAATCATCTAATGTTTACACTTCCTTTATTCCAAATTCTGTTTGATTTAGAATTTATTTCCTGCTCTGTTAATAGCTTGCTAGACCTTGCAAGATCCTCCTACATGTAATTAAAGTTCAATTTATTCAGATCAGGATTAAAAAACTTTTAAAGTAAGCTACATCTGATTGCAAATGAAACTGTTTTTTTTTTTCATGCGGCTGTGTTGGTCAAAGACAGGGGAGATGTGGCTACTGCTGTATAAACCGAAACAAAACAAACATAATTTTAAACATGTATCAAAAAATATTAAACCATTTGGACAGCTTATCCAACAATATCAATCTGAACCTGTAAAGTAAAATCTCTAAATTAATAGATGCTTTGCACATTGTATGATGCATTAGTTTGGAAGTGGTTTAATTGCAATACTGAACAATGATAATATTTGGCTTACTTTACCCCTACCACAATAACTGAGCTAAGTAAATAGTAGCTTATACTTTCTATATATTGCTTTTGCTTATATATGTTTAGTTCAATTTAGCCACGGTCGGCTATAAATGACCTTTAGTAATAAATGTCAAGAATTGAAATTATACACCCAGTTCATATACAGGGGTTTAGAAAATATACTTTGCAAGGCCTATTTCAGTCTAAATTCCCTAGATACCATATTGATTTTTGCAGAAGCTTTTGTTTAGTATATCAAATGCTGTATGCTTGCACTAGTATTCTGCCTAATTTTCTGCAGGTAGGATTGGATAAACAGTATCCGTAATCTATATGTGCTGACCTTGTTTATTGCTAGCTACAAATGGGCACTCGATCTGCTATAATCTACTGTGCAGAATAATTCTATTTATAAAAACATATTGGCCCAAAAATATTAGTCTTTTTTTTTTTTTTTTTTTTTAAACAGCTTCTTTTAAAGGGTGATTACTAGTTCTTGTCACAGAGGAAATTATTGTGTAGGTTTTAAAAATGTATTTTATCTTAACCCCTTAAGGACCAAAAGTCTGGAATAAAAGGGAATCATGACATGTCACACGTGTCATGTGTCCTTAAGGGGTTAAAGGAACACTCCAAGCACCATAACCACTACATCACACTGTAAGTGATTATGATGCCAAAAGTACTTTGGCACCTCCCTAGTGGAAGTTGTTTTCTTATGTCTACGGGATACTGCTCGCTTCTTACTTTCACAGAGTAAGCTGCAGTGGTTATGGTGCTTTTGTGTGCTTCTGTAAGGTTTTGAAAGCTCTACACATCGGCAGTATGTATAAATATAAAACACAATAACATTTTCAGAAATTGATGTTTTATATGAGCTTGACATAAGAGCTGAGCCATAATGGTTAAATTTGCATATAATTTATTCTTTAGAACTATATTTTTAAATTACTGTGAAGTTTATTCAAACATTATTAAAATATACTAAATGCTGCCTTTTACATGACTTAATATTCAAACAAAACACTTATCTGCAAAGCACTCTTCTACCACATATATACAATAATGAAATAATCTTGTCCGTATAGATATATATAAAAACAGCGCAAGCAATTCTTACTCAGTTGTGTGTTTTCACTCCTGGTGCTCACAAAACATTTGCACGTAATATTCATTGCTAAGTTAACATCTTGTATAAGCCTCTCAAAAGCTTGCAAGTTCCAAAAATAGCTCGGCAAGACACTTAACGTTTCAAGAGATATGTTATTGATGTTTGAAGAATTGGGATTTATGGGGAGAAGGAAACCCACCTCCTCGATAACAGAAAATGTGGAGGATGCCCTACTTTACATTTTGATTTAAAACAATTGGGGACAAGTCAACCTGCAGGAGGTAGACAGTACATTACCCCAGGATTTGGGCTTATCTAATGATCTATTGCACCTTATCATTAATGATGATTTTTGTCATAACTAATAAGGTTTATAATGCTTGGAGTGTTGCTTTAACATCTTACTATACATACATTATAAATAAAGCAATTGACATATTATTATTTACTGGAGTACCCCACAGAACATTATATATAAATTTATATAGACCCATACATATATTTTTTTTTTAATAGAAGTAAAAAATCTAACTTGCTTGCATTTGTTGTGCTTCTCCAATCACCACTTCTTCAAAGAGAAGTGGTGAATTAAGTGCTTCTCAATAAGCATAATGTACATTTAGCTTCATGATGCTGTGTGTGCTAAAAATCGAATGTCTTAAGCAGTACATGCCTCTAAAGACCAAATGTAAACATGTCTGTTTCTCAGCAATGGCAATATGTTACAAGTACAGAGAAGGGACAGCATGTGCACACCTGGCTCTGTGAGTGTCCATTTAAACTATAGCAATTCCAGGATTGGTCCATTTGTAACTGCTTGCTGTACGATGCTTGACCAATGCTTAACTCCTGTATAGTAATCATATAAAACAAAGTGCTAAGCTGAAATAAATCACATCTTCCCAAAAGTCTTGAGCTAATTACACATTTGATTCACATTTACATAAGGTAACGTATTGGATCATGTATTAGCTCACATTTTTTTTTTTTTTACAATTCATGTTAAAATCACAAATATCTCTAATTCTCAGGTTGTCTATGATCCATTTGATAAATTGTTAAATGGCAAAAAAAAATCCAAAGTGCTATGTGTCTAAGGCAAAGGAAAGGTTTTTTTACTGCAAGAACAATAAGGATGTGGAATTATCTGCCTGAAGAAGTGGTTTTATCAGAGTCCATACAGATGTTCAAACAGCTACTAGATGCATACTTGCAAAAACAGAATATTCAAGGATATAATCTTTCAATGTAGGGTAATAACTGCTTGATCCAAGGATAAATCTGACTGCCATTCTGGGGTCAAGAAGGAATTTCTTTCCTAGTTTGTTGCAAAATAGGAAATGCTTCAAACTGGGGGGTTTTTTTTGCCTTCTTTTGGATCAACAGCAAAATACAAATGTGAGGAAGGCTGAACTTGATAGACACAAGTCTCTTTTCAGCTATGTAACTATGTAACTTGGTATCCAATAAAGTGCAAGAATATACTAGCAGCGACCGCATGAAAGAAGGAACTCCCAATCATTTTTTTAATAAAGATATGAAAAATGGTACAACTTATGTGATAAAATATATGTTTCACCACAGGTTGTAGTACTGTGGCGCACTAAAAATTGACACTTACCCCTAAGGGTTAACCCATCAATATAGAGCTGTGAAGGTAAGAAATCATATATAGTACACTATGATAAAAAATAAAAATAGGAGGCACAGTGTCACAATGGGCACACTCACATGGAACAGAGCCAATTGCGACAGGCTCAGATCACATCAGCTAGTGTGTACTCTGGTGACACTAAACGTTTTCTTTGTTTAACTTGTTCTCATATGCAAAAACGAAGGAGGGGAGAAATGGAGACAGGGTAAAGCCAATATATAAAATACTAAGTGCAAAACACAAACTGCTTCTCACCTTTTATGGAGCCTGGTTCTTAGTGTAGGTGCAGATGTGCCATTAAGGCGGCTACCACCCTTCTTTAAGCAGCAACAGTAGATGATCCACTTTGACAACTTAATGTGTATAAAACCAGATTTATTATAAACTTGTAAAATCAAATCAAATAGTAAAAATATAAATATATTAAAAAGTCATGTGGTTCTTTATTCCAAAACGCGTTTCTCTGTGCCAATTGTGTTTTGCACTTAGTATTTTATATCTTGAATTTACTGCACTAGGAGCCACTCTGTCTCCATTTCTCCCATCCTCCTCTTTTTTTTGAATATGAGGACAAGTTAAAGAAAGAAGAGGTTCAGTGTCACCAGAGTACACATTAGATGATGTGATCTGTGATCAGAATTGGCTCTGTTCCATGTGAGTGTGCCTATTGTGACCCTGTGCCTCCTGTTTTTATTTATTATCACATTGCACTATATATGTTCTCTTACATTTACAGCTGTGTTGCTGGGTTAACCCTTGATGTAAGTGTCAATTTTTAGCGCTCCACTACTACAACCTGTGCTGAAACATATATGTTATCACATAAGTTGTACCATTTTTCACATTGTTAAATGGGTCTGAAATATTTTTAGCATAGTCAAACAAACGTCATATGGTAAAATAATGAATTCATGGATTTATATGAATTGTCTGCTATTAATAATATAAATTGCTGTTAAAGAATAATTGCATAGTTCTGAATTTTACACAATCTTACAGAAAATATTAATGGATTTTGAGTTATTAGTCTTTGAGTTGCTAACCTTTCACCTCTTTTCTTTAAAGAAAAAAAAAAAAAAGGCTTGCTTGAGTTATATATTCCATACATTACCAGTACTTGGTTAAATTACACAAATGGGTAACATTTGTGAATTCATTTGGATTAATAGATTTTTTTTGACCATACAAAATGTTCTGTTACGTCTGCTCTGACATCTGTTCAGCCAGCATCACCCATCATATGGCACATTTCAACGAGGAGCTAATGAATTACTCTGCAAAGAGGATCACAAATGATTTACATGTATCTAATTACGAGAGGTATACATTAAATAGTTCCTTGAGATTATGGGGAGAAGTAGATGTAACTGTGCCAGCTTAGCACTGCTATCTTTTAAGGAGTATTGAACTGCCATCTGAGGTCTGCTTATATTTCACATCGTTCTGTCTTAACAGGATATAACTGGATAATGAAATCAATAAAAAGCTAACTTGTCATGACTTAGCAGCTGATTTTTGTTGCAGATTAATCTTTTTCATTTATAACTTTAAAAGAGCGATCTCCCTCAAGAAGGTACAAATTGAGAGGTATTGTTAACCCTAAAATCATAGGAATAGTATACATATTTTAACACGTGTTTATAAATTGAGACGGCATCTATAATAAAGATTTAGATAAAAATGAATGCAATCATTGATGAATTAGATTATTTAATGTGCAGACAAACCTGCTTAATTTATTTTTTTATTTAATTTTATTTATTTTATATCTGCAGGTGTTTTTATATTTTTTCTCTTAATTTCTATGGCAAAATTGTATATTTCATTGAAATGTGTTTGGTGTTCAATAGCATTCTCTTTGTAGAATATAATAGAATGTAAGCAAAAAATAAATGTTATATATATATATATATATATATATATATATATATATATAACATTTATTTTTTAACAATTTTTTTTTATTATTTATTTTTCTGTTTATTTATTTAGCAAAAATGGGTAAACCTGTAGGTAGAAACTAATGCTTGTTCTCCGTATTCTCTTGCGACCCATTTTTTTGCTCTTCATAAATTTAAAGGGTAATCCAGACGTGGACCCTTTGCTCACGGTGCCTAGGGAGATATCAGCTATGCCTCACTGATGATGCCTAACAAGGCTGAAACGATCATCTGGGGTTGCTGTGTCTCTCGTGCAGAGGGAACTTGCTGGCATTTCGGATCTGGACTGCCCGTATGGGTGGAACCAGTCTGATAGGTTTCAGAGATGTTCTCTCTGTAATGGCACAAGATGAGCAAAAACCAGCTTGAGAACTGAGCGGGGACCCACCGAAGGGCAGGCTAGTTCAGCTGCTGCCCGTTCTCAGTATTCTCTTGCGACCCATTTTAATGCTTGTTTATTGAATATTTTCTGGCTCCTTTAACCAGTCTTGTCTGACATTGGAGAATAAAAGAGGTAATGAAAGAGTTAAGTAAGTTATAAAATGGCCTGTGCCACCTGGATCACATAATTTTGACACCACAGATAAATATGAAAAAGCTTGAAAATAACCAATATTAGAAAATAAAATATTTAATGTAGGACATGTATGCATTCAAACATAGAATACATTTCCTTTGACATGCATTATTTTCTTTATAATTTATGGTTTGTCGTTTTTAAAATATATTTTCATAGAAATATATACTTTCCAAATTTTCTGTAGTGTACACAAATTGCAAAACAGAAATGTTGAAGACCTGAAACAACATTTACTGGTAAACCTCCACTGAGACATTTGTTTAGGTTCAATGATGACTTGCTCTTTCACAAAAAATAGAAATCAAGTAAAGAAAAAGAGAGGAAAAAAAAGTAACGCACAAAAAGAATTCTCTCTTCATCTCGTCTAGTACATGCTTGATGGGAGAGGTCTGGTCAAGTGTACAGATAAATTGAAATGAGTTAGTGCTGTCATTATGAGGGAGGTTTTATAGGGAAAACCGGCAAAGTGTCTAATATGTTAAGAGGGCTGCAAGGGGTGTTATCTTTTACTATCAAGGGTTGGAATACTATGCTTTTTGAAAAAGATGATAAATCAGGCAAGGATTTTATTGTGAGGCCTTTATACTTGACATCTTTTGACTTGTTCAGTTGAACGTCAAAGACGTGCTAGCTAAGAAGGAAAAAAGAGAAACAGAATAGCAATTGGAAACATAGGAAATAGCACTAACCTGCAATATCCGACAATCTTATTATCGTATGTAGTTAGGGAACCACGTATCGGAACTACAATGCCTATATTACATAGACTCAAAGTTATTTTAGATTGTAAGCTTGTTTAGGCAGGGCTATCTTGACCTACTTACTGTTCCAGTATGTCAATCATGGTTTGTTAGAATTTAGTTTTTGTCTTGTTTACCTAATGTACAGAGCTGCAGAATATGTCAGAACTACATAAATAATTGTAACTATTGTCTCTTTTATTTCTAGAGATAGATCATTTCTATTTTGACATCAAAATGCCAAGTATGAATACTGAATTTTCACCCCTGCTGATCATCATCATCAGTCCTTCGGTAGTTTAAAAACATAACTGTTTATTGACCCTCGAATTGTAAAAGTTAGAGAAAAATAACATTTTGTGATTTTTTTATTTCTTTTTTTGGCACAATTATGTGATTCAGTGGTTGGTTTACCACAATTTACTGTTTAGTAAATAAATCAATTAAATCAGTGGGCACTTTATAGCATTATTTTACTTATGTGTTCTTTATTAAAATGCCTATCTTTAAAATATAAATTTAAATTAAGAAAAAGAGGCAACCTCCCAAGAATGCTTAAGATATAAGCATACTTTAAAGATCAGATATAGTATATATTTTAGGACTTTTAAAATGTGTGTCAGATTTTTTTAACTATAATAAAATCTAATACATTTTGTATTACCTTGGATTTTACAATATTTGTAGAATAATTAATTTCAAAATGTGATGGAAGGAAGGGAAGAAGTAGAGAGATTATGTGACTAAGCCACGCTCATGCAGAATTTAATTCCAATGCAGAGATCTGTAAAGATCTGATTAACTACAGTGCCAGATAATTAAGAATGACACTGTTCTTCTCTTCAGTGGCAAATGGAATTCCTAAATGTATAGAGTGTCTGTAATTATACTATATTTCAAACATCAACTATGTTTACATATTAAATAACATTATCTCAGCTTCCAAGCTATAAATGATGTTGTGAATCTAATATATAAGATTATAAAATGAATGCCTGATAAGATTTCATCTATATGCTTTTTTTTCTTTTTTACCAGAAAGAAAAGATTTGCAAGCATTATAATGTAATGTCTGTAAAATAGTAGATTTTTTTTTATAATATATGTTCACAATTTGCATTATATTTTACATCAACTGCTCTCAGGGCCGTAGGGCACACTATCCTTGGGGAGCAATGTCCGGGTGACCATCAGGAGGGTAGTGCACAGCACTACCACTCGCGCCAGTCACTTCATGTATCTGTCAGGCCGTATCTGTTCCGGCTCCATTCCGGTGTTTCCGGTATGCGGAGCCGGCCCCGCTCCCTTTCTGACGCGGCTCTCTTATGCTATATAGAGAGACCGTGCCAGATTCAAACCGTTTGGTGATTCTCGGACCTACTTCCGCATTCAAACGCCGGCTAAGCTCTTCGTTCACAAAGTTACCAAACCTTTGACTGTTATAAAGGATTTTGCCTTCTCTGTACCTCTGACCACGGATTGTATTGGAGTCTCCTGAAAACCAGACTGTGTATATCATTCATCCCTTGGATTCAAGCTATACATTCCATGGAGGACAACTCCCATCAATCTTAAGTATACTAATTACTCTGATCTCTAAAGACTTACTTACTAATGAACTGTTTCTTGCTTGTTATGATCTTCTAAAATAGAAAGGTGAACAGCGCTAAAAATCAGAAAATGTACATACGTTTTGTAGAAATACTGGCCAGCAGAGTAACTTAAAAAAAAGAGAAACAAAAATACAAATAATGGTACAGTATGTATGAACGATATAATTCCACAAGAACAAAGGTGTTATATTCACACTCACACTTTGAGGAGCTATATCAGCTCGGTGTTAAGAGCCTGGAGGGAATAATCCCCGTCTATGGATTTCTTGAGGTTCAAGACCGTTGGTGAATTTATAGGTGTAAATATTCGTTACATGAAAAACAAGAGTAAAATACACCACATGGTATAGTACGTAAATATAAAATATTGTGAAAAAAAAGTGGATGATCCTACTTACATATACTAGAACAACGACCTGCTCTAGTTTGGAGAATTTCAGGTGGAATAATCCCCACCTTGGGATATAGTGGACCCAGGTATAGCAGCAAAGCAGTATTGGATAGGAAGGAGGACAAAATGAATGACTGGATAGTTTAAAAAATATATATACTTTAATACAATAAGTAAAAAGTGAATAATAAACTATAAAACCAGTCCTGTATAAAAGTCCAAAAGTTTCACTTTTGAGAAAGCTTCGGCGAAACGCGTCAAGTGAGGAAGAATTTTGGACTTTTATACAGGACTGGTTTTATAGTTTATTATTCACTTTTTACTTATTGTATTAAAGTATATATATTTTTTAAACTATCCAGTCATTCCTTTTGTCCTCCTTCCTATCCAATACTGCTTTGCTGCTATACCTGGGTCCACTATATCCCAAGGTGGGATTATTCCACCTGAAATTCTTCAAACTAGAGCAGGTCGTTGCTCTAGTATATGTAAGTAGGATCATCCACTTTTTTTTTCACAATATTTTATATTTACGTACTATACCATGTGGTGTATTTTACTCTTGTTTTTCATGTAACGAATATTTACACCTATAAATTCACCAACGGTCTTGAACCTCAAGAAATCCATAGACGGGGATTATTCCGTCCAGGCTCTTAACACCGAGCTGATATAGCTCCTCAAAGTGTTAGTGTGAATATAACACCTTTGTTCTTGTGGAATTATATCGTTCATACATACTGTACCATTATTTGTATTTTTGTTTCTCTTTTTTTTAAGTTACTCTGCTGGCCAGTATTTCTACAAAACGTATGTACATTTTCTGATTTTTAGCGCTGTTCACCTTTCTATTTTATCTGTCCATTTATCACAAGGTAGAGGAACACCTTGTTGGTGAACTGCTGCTCACCCCTGAGAAGAGAGCGCTTATTATTCTTTTGCATTTGTTATGATCTTCAGTTACTTCCTAATGAATTGTTACTTACATGCTATTCCCATGGAGGACAACTCCCATCAATCTTAAGTATACTATTCACTTCCACCTTTGACGATTTAATTACTAATGAACTGTTCCTTGCTTGATATAACCTGCAGTTACTTCCTAATACATTGTTATTTGCATGCTATAATTCTCAGTTACTAAAATATTATTGCATTCATTAAGACTTTGCTTTCTTCACTAACTGCCTGCAACCACCACTTTGCTTTAAAGCTACAGTATCCTTAATAATTCTCCGCTTTGTTGCTATTGTAATTAAGGAGTTCTACAAGCTGCAGTTGAGTTCCAATTCCAAAACCCCTTGTAGCATAACAGTATCGTGGCCATGTGGACCTTGGTAAAATGTCTTCTGTATCCTTCATCCAGTCTGACAGGATGTGTTCACCGAGAGCCACAAATAGCTTCCTGTTAGACCGGGTAGAGAGCCAACAGAAGATCCACTATCATGGCCTGCATGGCCACACAGCAAAGGGGAGGTAAGCAGGCACAAGAGGAGAGAGGGGGAAGAGATCTCAAAAGGGGGAGGGTTAGAAGAGACTACAAAGGTACTGGGAATGGAAGATACTCACAAATGGAGCTTAGGGTGGAGAGATACAAAAAGGATCTGGGGGGCAGAGACAAGTTGCTGGGGAGGAAGAGACTCAGGCAGGGGTTTGGGGAGAATGAGACACACAAGTGTTGATGGAAAAGGTGAGACAGAGCCATGCATGGGCTGGGGGTAAAGAACCATAAAGAAGGAATTGGGGAGAGATAGTGATGCACAGAGGGTTTGGGGAAGGGGAGAAAGTGAAACATAAAGGGGCTAGGGAGACAGAGACACACAGAGGGGGGAGTAAGAAAGAGACATACAGGAGCTTGGGGGAGAAAGAAAAACACAGGGGCTGGGGGGAGAAAAAGACACACAGAGTGACTGGGGAGTGAAAAACACACACGAGGGATTGAGGAAAGTGAGAAACAGACACAAAAAAGTCTGAGAATTTTATTATAAGTTTTATAATACTTATTTTTATAGAATTAAAGTTCAATACTTATTAAAATATATGCTTCAGACATCTTAATGTTGTCTTTAGTGTCTAATATTTGCATGGGACAGCCTCTGTCAATAAATTTATGAGTAAATGGGGAGATTTATCAAAGTTATATGAAAAGTGACTATTTTTTTTTTTACCTCTCTACAGTCCATGAGGAATGCTACTGTCAGGCTTAATGTTCGCACCCATCTCGTGTGTCACCCACTATTAACTATTACATTGGCTTCCTGTATCCTATAGGATTTAATTAAATATTAACTTTTACCTACAAAGCTTTCAACATCGCTACCACTGCTACATTTCCCCTAATTCACAGGTACACCTGTCCTGTTCTGCCAGTGACCTTCTGTCCACTGCTTGTACTAGTACTGCTTACTCACACTTATAGGACTTCTCCCAGGAAGCTCCATTCTTATATAACAGCTTCCTCATCCAATCACACCATCCCCTTGTCTCCAAACCTTTCAGAAACCTTTTAAAAACACTTCTTCAGTAAAGCCTATGGACTCCCAGGACAACTGCCGTCACTCTGTCAATGTAATTACTGAGTCCATTCTCCAATTCACTCTTGTACTCAAATTCTGCACTTTTCCACCTTGTCACTTGGCCACTATGCCCTACGCTGTCGTTCTCTGAGTTGTAAGCTTGCTTGAGCAGGGTCCTTATTAACCTATTGTTCCTGTAACATTTGTAATAGTTTGTCTTATTTGTTATTTTATTCCCCCTTAGAAATATTGTAATGCACTGTGGAATAAGTTGGCGCCATATGAATGCTAACAATAATGGATACTCTATCCGGTTAATTTTTATTTTATGTTGTTTTTATTTATTTTTTTGTCTGTGAATATCAGTCACACATTTATTTGTGTTTACAGTTTAAGGACATGGTGATTGTGAGACTAAAAGCCAGCCCGAGAGACCAGTTAAAAGGTCATAAAACTATTTAACAGAAACGCTGTGTAATATAGTGTAGTCAGCTCTTAATGTATATTGGAAATGGTGACTTTCACAACGTTAATACCACAGTTCATAGGCCAGAGATTATTATCATGCCCTTCTTTGACACAAACACAGCACAAACCTCAAAAGGATTATAGAAACTGCATCTGTGCTTTTAACTCTTTGATGCCACTATATGTACTGTTGAGACAAATTAATGAAAACAAAAATGCATATTCAAAGTGTTATATCATATGTATAGGAAATGTGAGAAATAATAATAATTCTATAAATTTGTAATATTTATTTGTGGCATCAAACAAAGTGATTATATCTGTGTGTGTATGTGTATATATATATATATACATATATATATATATATATACACACATATTATATGAGTTAATGGTGCGGGAGAATGGATGGCCCATGTCTAACCAATTCTTAGTAAAATGCTTTCATCCAAGTCCTGATCCAAGTGCCAAGTGCGCACTCTGCATTTAAATATGTAGACCTATATTAAAATAGTTTGGGTGCCATGTCCCTTTTGATTTAACTCTGCTGTATAAAATGTTCCATTCTGAAGGAATGGCAATGTTTACATTTCAGAACTTAAATGCCATTAGTGGCTGTAACACTAGAGGTGCTTCCACCAAAATAGCCAAGTAAAACTCAACCAATTCAGTCAGATGATCTCAATTCTAGAAAGAGTATGAATGTATTCAAAGACAAGCCTAGGTCATGGATACCAAAAAGACACTAATCAGCATACCATGTCTGAGTTGGGATTCAAGATGACAAACCAAACAAATGGTCAGCCTAGTAAGGAGTGAGTTGAATATAAGCAGGTCAGGAGGCTAACATCATCATTATTTTTATTACTGGTATTTCTATAGCACCAGCTTATTCTGCCGTGCTTTACAATAAAAGGGGAATTTACCAAATGAGACAATAACAAAATTTAACAGGAAAAATAGGTAGTTGAGGACCCTGCTCAAATGAGCTTACAGTCTAGAGGAGGTGGGGTATAAAAACATAATAGGAAGGGTATTGAGAGAGACAGCAAATAGACACAGTGGGAAAGTAGCAGAATTGGACATGAGAGTGGAGTGTGGCCCTATAGGAGAGAGGGAGAGGAAGTTTTGAGAGATAGAAGTTACTCTTGGAGGCCATAAGCATTCCTGAAACGATGGGTTTTGAGAGACTTCTTAAAAGATTCAAGACTAGGGGAGAGTCTGACAGGGGTAGGCAGGCTGTTCCAAAGTAAAGGAGCTGCCCATGAAATGTCTTGCAGGCGTGAATCTGCAGTAAGTCTGCGAGCAGCAGACAGGAGAAGGTCACCAGTAGAACAGAGAGACTGAGAGGGGGCATACATTTGAATCAGTAAAGAAATGTAAGAGGGGCTAGAGTTGGTTAGAGCTTTATAGATAAGGGTTAGTATTTTAAATTAGCACCTGTAGGGGACAGGAGGCCAGTATAAGGATTGACAGAGGGGTGAGTTGAGTGAAGAAGGAGGATAAGTGTTATGAGGAGGAAAAATAAGAAACTCTGTTTTAGAAAGATTGAGCTTCAGAGAGTGGGAAGATATCCAATCAGAGATAGAAGAAAGGCAATTGGTGACACATTGTAGGACAGCAGGGGAGAGGTCAGGAGAGTAGATATATCTGGGTGTTATCAGTGTACAGGTGGTAGTGAAATCCAAATGCCAAGAGAGGTAATATAGAGAGAGAACAAAAGGGGACCAAGAACTGAACCTTGGGGGACTCCAACTGAGACAGGGCGAAGAGAGGAAGTGCTGTTGGAAAAAGAGATACTAAAGGATCATTGGGAGTTATAGGAGGAGAACCATGAGAGGGCTGTGTCACAGAGACCAAGAGATTGTAGAGTTAGGAGAATGAGGTGATGATCAAAGGCAGCAGAGAGGTCAAGTTTGTGCTATAATGTGCTTCTATATTAATGAGAAACTGATGGATTATGGAGAATGTGAAGGCAGAAAGGTGACCTCCTGGCTGCTTCAATAAAAGATGTGTACCCGAAGCATGTCACATCATTACTGCTGGATGGAATTAGAGACTGCACAGTGGAATTTACAAGTATGATGAAATCATATTTGTGATCTGTTATATATTCTCAGCTTTGTATGATTTTAATAGATTATTGATAGCTGTTTATCTAGTGGAGGAGAGCTCTTCACTGGCTATGTAGAAAATGAAGAATGATGACATTTAAACATAAACGTAAACATTTTTTAAAATGTTTAATTTCATAATATAATAACAAGATGGAGCTCATTTTCCTAAATTTCATTATAAAAGTAGAGGTATATGGCAGGTAAGGAAGAAATAGATGGACAGAGAAGATAAGAGTACACAATAATGGTGGAAAAATAGGTTGTAGGTTAGGGGGGAGTAAAAAGAGAAGCCCAAGATAAAGAGAAGGAACTGGGAAATGGAGACAAAGAACAGAGCAAGACAGGTAGTACAGAGGATATAACAAAAATAGTATGGTGAGAGTCAAACTATATCACATGGGGGAATGAAGAAAAGACCAAGAGATAGAGATGGAGAGCCTAGTAGTCCAAGGGGACTTTAGAGAAGTAGATAAGACTAGGACATATGGTAGTCACCAGGGTGCAGAGTTGGTCACCAAGACACCTGGCTACTGTGGGAAATGTCCTGGTTATCGAAAACAAAGTGAAACAGATACTAAAAGGAGAGAGAAAATAATTTTAATGGTAAATTATTGACTTTAGAAATGGGTGTAAAATGAGGCTATTGGAAATCATAAGAAGTGGGTGAACATAAGTGAGAGAAAGCTGATGAAAGGTGATAAAAGATAAATTATTGTGAAAAGGAACAAAATGGAAGATAACCTTCAGGGGGAAGAAGTGATGTTCTAAGACATTGTAGAACAATTGCAGAAGTGGAAAAAAGCCTGATGAAAGAGCAAAATATCAAAAGATTGACAGAATTCATAATTAGAGTGAAATAGACTAGATAGGGAGAAGGTGGGTCACAAGTGGAAGCTTTACATATACAAAGTTTTCCACAGATTTCATGGAAGCATCGAAAATAATAAATATACTATGAATGCAGGATGTCTGATAATTTCACACTTATATTGTCAGAAGTAAACACAGGTGAAATAACCATGTCTAAATCAATTTTATTACGTATCCAACACACATTTTCACACAACACTGTAGATCCCAAACCAGCTCAAGGTAATAGCCTGTGACTTTTTTTTAAGCATTTTCTAAAGGAATGTATAAAAATGTCTTTCATGACATTTGGGCAGTTATAAAAATGATGTAGGAAAACCCCTATGTGAATGCGAATTGTGACTCATTAATGTTTTAATGTGAGAAAGCAGGATCTTAATTGAGTCTTAATGATTCAATGAAGAAATTTGATTGTTGCCAGAGAAAGGGGTGTCAACCTGTTTTACGTTTAATGAGTGTAGTTTATTAATGAGCTAAAGGTTCATATATTTCTATTTGAGTTCAGAGAATTATATATATTTCACATTGTTATAGTCTCTCGAATGTCTAACTGAAAATAAAGAGATGATTACATTATTGTGCAAATTAGTGTTAGGCAGATATAATGTAAAACAATTTGAGTTAAAAGAACAGGTAATGATAAGTAAAGAAAAAACACACTAGGGACTTCACACAAATCAAGTGAAGCAATCTAAAACTGAATAGTTGATCAGAAGAAAGGTTTCTTTTCATCAACTTAAGATAAGTCATGAAGTGTAGCAAAGACTATAGTGTGTTAATGTTGTAAAAAGCACCATAGCTTGCATTGATCTTTTAATCAGGTGAGCGCTTCTATGGGTTTTTGAAGATGAAGACAACTAATTAGCATCCAGAGTAGAAAGAACTGTACATGATAATTTAGAAAAGTATCACAAAGCTAATAGCTCATGAAGAAGCCTGCGTTTGTATGTGAAATGCTTTAAATGCCTCGGTGTTACTGATCAAACAGTATAGAAAAAAAAGAGGGCACTGATGGGTCTGTGAAACTATATAGAAGATATTCTTTATATTTATTTCAGGAAAAAGATAATGTGAAGATTTAAGTTTCAGTCTATACCTGAAAAACTGTGTCCAAACCAAGTCTTGGCAAATCATTGACAGGTCTTCAGACTTAAAGGACCACTATAGTGCCAGGAAAGCATACTCGTTTTCCTGGCACTATAGTGCCCTGAGGGTGCCCCCACCCTCAGGGACCCCCTCCCGCCCGGCTCTGGAAAGGGGAAAAGGGGTAAAACTTACCTATTTCCAGCACTGGGCGGGGAGCTCTCCTCCTCCTCTCCGCCTCCGATCCGCCCCGTCGGCTGAATGCGCACGCGCGGCAAGAGCTGCACGCGCATTCAGCCGGTCGCATAGGAAAGCATTATCAATGCTTTCCTATGGACGCTGGCGTGCTCTCACTGTGAAAATCACAGTGAGAAGCACGCAAGCGCCTCTAGTGGCTGTCAATGAGAGAGCCGCTAGAGGCTTTGGGGGAAGGCTTAACCCATTGATAAACATAGCAGTTTCTCTGAAACTGCTATGTTTATAAAACAATGGGTTAACCCTAGCTGGACCTGGCACCCAGACCACTTCATTAAGATGAAGTGGTCTGGGTGCCTAGAGTGGTCCTTTAATAAACCATGAGACTAAAACTTGAGTGGTTTATGAATGCCCCCAGAAATGAAAATGTTTTTCCTCTGTAATATGTATTTATATTTCGTAGTACGTGTGTTTTAGGAGATAAATACATCTTACAACCTGCTTATGTTTGTTGGGAGATGGAGACTATACTATTATTTGCAGCTATCACAATTAATTCAGATTCTCTCAGGGTAAAGAAATAATGTAAATGAGCTGGAGAATCCGGTAGTTTTGTCCCCTTAACTTCTCACACATCATATCATCAGGTGGAGGGCAAATAGCAGTTTCTCCCCATACATGTAACTCCTACTAATCTTGTTTTTGTTATCAAAGACTCCAGTGAAACTGTGTAGTATGATATCATGCGATCATGACAAATAGTGTATTTTGAATTCTCCAGGGAATGTTGTTATTGGGCCCTAATTCCAGATTATCATCTCAGTGTTTGGTATGACACCAAAGTTTTGTGTCATGCTCCGTATCCTCTGTCTTCCCTTTGGAATGATTGTAATGAGAGGCTGAGAGCATCAGGTGAAACTCTCAGCCAATCCCTGGCCACCAAGCCAATGCCGCTCTATTAGCAGAGTGCCCAAGAGGAAGACAGAGTAAGCAGCATAACGGGTGCCTGGGACAGAACTTGTGTTTCAAACTGTATGAATATGGCATAACACTGTAAAGTAAGATGGCATCCAGGGCCTCTAGGTCATAACAACTTAATTGAGACTCTGATCCTTTAAATATTAGCACATTTTGGATCATAAAGAATTTAGGTTTTTATTTACTAGACACCTTATTATAGTGATATATACATTAAATTACAAAATTAAGGCCAAAATCGCTGATTTTAAAAATTCGCCAACTCCGCTAGAGTCTCAGTTCACCTATATGTATCTCGCAATTTGCTTTCCCCTACATCGATGTTTAATGAATAAATCACTTTACGACTTTTTAAGAGAGGCCGAGTTTTAGGCAGCAAACTTGACAAAACGCATTGATCTCAGCTTTAGCTTAATGCCAGGAATTTCCAGCCATGGACAAGGCCATTATAATACTCATGAATTCAAACTTTATTCAATCTGGTTTTATCCAGAGCAACATTCTCTCCCCCAAAATTATATTTATTCCCCTCTCCATGTATATGAAAAGAAATAAAATAAAAATAGAAAAACCATGTACAAGAACAGCTAGGGGACTCATAACTTTTTCTGCTCCTATAAAAATGTTTCCAGTCTTTTATTCCATATATTATTTCTTCTATTGGATAGGTTTCAAGGAAATGAAATGTTTCACTTTGTTTTATAAACCATATTGTCACCAAAATCCTCAAGGCATTGCAGAAAGCTGCCTTTTTTGTACATTATAACCAACTGACTTGAAAGCAAAATATCACGACTTTCTAACTGTTAAAGTTAATAGCTGTATTTTCTAGTTTCTTTTTCTATCCAACATGGTTTTCTATGATATAGATTTACTTGCATTCACATAGATTATATTTGGTTAATGTAATTTTCAGTAATATTTCATGAGGTTCCCCTATGCATTATTTATGTGCCATAAAAAAGTATTCTACTCAGATCCGAAATATAATAAAACAAAAAAGTAATGAGTGCTACTATACAATTCATATGGTTAAGTAGTTTATTACAAATAAACGGAGCAGGTAAGCACTTTTTCTTTGACTGGTTTTTCCATTATACTCAAATTATATTGCTCATCATGTCAGCCAGATGGAATTTTAGAAAATATTTAATGGACAAATGAGGGTGCTTCGTTATTGTAAAATAAAAAAAAATGCATTTCAAAATAGAATACAATAAAACAGACTCCCTGTTGGAGTTAATATGTGACAATACCAGAACGCCTTTGTTTAGTATTTTACAAAAATATATTGCAGTCTGCACTTCCAGGTGTTGGTTTTGGATAAATCGATTGCTGTGGTATAGAAAGGAGCTTCTAGTTCCAGGGAAGATGGCAACTTGTGCCTGTTAAGTTGTCAAACTATTTTCAAACATTTTGACTAATTATCCTGGGAGGGTGCCTGGCACTATCACCACTATAGTGTGGATGTGGTGGAGGGGACACCAGGGCAAGTGTCTCTCCCCAAGAGGTCAAGCGATGGCTGTGATACCTTGCTCTCCACCCTGCCTCTGATATTGAGGGGGAGTAGTTGGTCTGTATTTCCAGGCCAAGTTCTCCACACCTTCTACTGTATCAGAGTGTTGCAGCGGGTTACTGCAAAAGCTCTGGTACATTTTCTGGCACTGGCTGATGGAGCTGTTTGCACCTGCCACTGGCCCTAATCCCTACTGCAGTGTTTAAAATCTCCACTATGACTCATAACACCCTACTAACACAAGCTACAGCTTCTAACTCCCTACTACAGCTCTTATCTCCAACTAAAGCTTCTATCCCCCACTAAATCCCCTAACCCCGCAACTGCCCTTAAATCCCACTACAGCCCAAATAACAAACTACAACCCTTACATGCCTCTACAAGCCCTAACCCCCTACTACTTCTTCAAAATCACACTATAGCCTCTATCACCTCACTAGTGTCTCTAACCCCAATACAGCCTTCTAAGCCCCCACTACAGACCATGTACCCTCAATACAGGTCCTATTTCCCCACAACTCCTCCTAACTCCCCTATAACAACTCCTAACCCCCGTTACAGCGCCCTAAAACCCAACTAGTGCCACTAAATCCCGCTACAGTCCCACTAGTGTCACTCACCCCACCACAGCCCCTATACTCCCACTACAGCCCCTATACCTTCACTACAGCTAAAAACCTCTATTATAGTTCCTAACACCCACTACAGCCCCACTATTGCCTCTAACCATTAGTACAGCACATAATCCCCACCACTGCCTCTAACCTCCACACAGCTCCTAATCCCCCCCACTAGATGGCCTAATCCCCACTACTGCCTATAACTTCTGCTTCTTCTCATTTTTATTCACTTTAAATTCAATAATTCCTGTATTGGTCAAAAATCCTATTACTGAACTTTATATATGGTTTTATCTCTGTAAAGAGGAGATATCTCACATACTATACAATGTATTTGTCACTTTTTTTTACGAGGGAGGTATAAATGCATACAATGGTGCTAACTTGTAAGTCAACATGTATGTAATGTAATACATGAATTTGCTAATTACTAATAATATACCTTTAAGACTTTGAAAAGATTGTATTGACCAGGTGAAAATTATTTTTTTTTTTGCTAAAACATCGAAGTAACATTGAAGCAATTCGTCCATTGCTCATTAGTTAAGATGTAATTTAGCTTTACCCACAAAAAATAAAATGTAGCGCATGTGATTACACTACTGTGATAAATATGTACACAGAGAATACCAATCACGAGAAATAGCTTGACATATGTTTGCAGTAATGACATTCACAACGAATGCGTAGTTTGATTAATAAATTACTACTAGTGCAAAGTGTAAAACAAATCGGCAATTATTTGATAACATCTATTGTTTACATCTAATCAAAGCATGTGTATTAATATTTCACACCTCTAGAATATATACAATGTGTAATAATACCATATAATAATACCATGTAGTTTAATGTTTAGGAAGAATAAGTGCTATGTTTTTTCCTTTTAGAAATATTATTGATCCGGATGAATGCTTTGACCCACTTTACCTTTGTAAGAGCTGTCATGAAACTTCATACTTTGGTGAGGCTTGATGATATTGCACACTCAACTGAGTGTATTAAGTCGATCGATGACACACAGAAATCAATGGAATAAGACATTATGCCCCGAATCAGTTGAAATGTTATTTATTATAACATTTTATTGTTTTGAATTCTTGTGAACTAAGCGTAATGGGAACATCGTTGTGCTTTTCCTTTGCAGATAACCTATTTATGGCTGAGTTCTTAAGGCTGAAAACACATTTTTCTAGAAAGCCATTTCATACAATGATCATAACAAACTGAAATATGATGATTTGGGCTTTGTGCATATATGGTATTATAATGAGTACTGATTCAAGTATAAGGAATATAGGAAGTCCATCTTGAAGGAAATCTAAAATAATATGTTTATTTTGTACTTTTAACTCTTTGGATACAAGGTAGCTAGGAAAAAACATGTCTTCACCTGCCTGACACTTAGTGGACAAAATGTGAGTTATTGCACCCAATTGCACTGCCTGCACTTGTCAATTAAAATTAAAAAGTCACTTTACATAAGTTGCAAAGACCCTCGATGGAGACATCGCTGCAAGGAATCCAATGGCCATAGAGAAAAGTAGATTATGCTTTCCTGAACCTGTCCCTTGCCTGTGGCCTTTGCATAATTTTGTTTTAAATATGTTTATTGTCAGCAATATAAACACGGGTGTTGAACTTGGTAACATTCATGCATATAATTGCCTACGCAGAGGCGTGCACGTTGAAAGTGTATATAATGTGAGGCCGACATATTCCAGTTAACTCAGAGTAACACTGCGCAGAGGCGTATAGGTCAATATAGACATGCAATGACAAATATTAGACATTTATAAGCCTTGCAGGGCTAGACATGCAAAAGGTGGTGAGCTTGCTTGGTATTGCGTTGTTAGGGCGTTTTCGTCAGGTATGTGGTGGCTATTTGGGGTGGCAGTTAGTATCATGTGTTCAGCTATCGGCTCATTAAATGGTGTTAGTGTGGTTCGTTAATGATACACTGTATTCTTCTGAGATGCCAGTGATTGCGTATTTATCCCTGTTGCCGTAAACTGCAGTGAAGGCCCATCTTGCGAAAGTGAGTTGGTGTTTACGCGTTCTGATCTTTTGTCTGTAGCCCTGAGTTCTAGTGTGTCTCGTGGCTACCCGCTCGTGCATATTGGGGTTGTATTTGTTTTGTGTGTTTCGTGTCCTTCCCCTCTACTGGTGATGGTGAAACCTTCTGCGGTAAGTCTGTGTCACCTCTATTGCGTGTTTCCATGGTTATGTCTATGTAGTGTTGCTTTATTCTGGAGCTCTGTGTGTCTGCCTCTATTGTTGCGTCTTTGTGGTTCCGGTTTGTGTGTCTGAGTCACCGTCTGTGTGTCTTGGTGTCGTCGCGTTGAGGTGGGTTCACCTGTGTGCGTGGATGTGGTGTTGTTCTGTGGGTTTTGGGTTAGATCGCCAAGGTCTGTGTTTGGGCTGTGGATGTGTGTGGCTCTCAGATCATGTGGTTTCGCAACTCTTGTCTGTTATTATCTGACTGTAGTGGCCGTTTGTTCTATGTCTTGGCTGTCCGTGTGTTTGTAGTGGGTCTTGGTTCAGGTTGTGTAGTTTAAAGTCTTGGCATGCTGTCGCTCGTATGTGTTGTGTGTTTACTTGTGTATGTTCCTGACTGACCTGCTCATTGTCCCGCCTCCTGTTGTCCTTTGGGTGTGCGACTATATGTGTCGGCAAGTTGTGTGTTGTGTATGTGCATGTGAATGTTGTGGGTTGGTGATGGTGGGTGTTTCCGACCCCTGTCGCCGTCTCGGTTCGTCGGTCCCCAGCTTCTCATATTCGTGCCGTATTTATTTTGGCTTAATACTCTCCTCCTTCGTCTACTGCGTCGCCATGCGGTTACGGAAAGCGTCAGTGGTGGTTAGTCTGAGCCAGTGAAACCAGCGTTTGGTGTAGCGATCTCTAAGGTTCGGGGTAGTTGCCTTCACGTCTTCGAATTTCCTAGTTGCTTCCACCTCTTCCACCCATCTTGCGATGGAGGGTGTGGTGGCCTGCTTCCAGTATATTGGGACCGTTGCTTTGGCTGCGTTTAGTAGTCGTGGGATGACAGATTTACTGTATGTCGGTATAGACATCTCCGTGTGGTGTAGGAGGAACGTTGCTGGGGAACTCGGGAGCATTTCGTCCGTTACTTCATGTATTACCTCTCTGATCGTGTTCCAGAATGGTCGGAGTCGGGAGCACGTCCACCAGGTGTGTATGAATGTTCCTCTCTCTTTTCCACATCTCCAACAGGAGTCTGTGGCTTCCGGATTCCTGGCGTGGATCGCCGTCGGTGTCAGGTACCACCTGGTGTATATTTTGTATGAGTTTTCTTGCAGCCTTGCCGAGCTAGGTGTTTTTTGTATCAGGGTGATGTTTTTGTCCCAGGCTGCTTCTGTCATGGGTTCTTCCAGGTCTTCCTCCCAGTTTCTCATGCAAGGGGGTGCCAGTATATACCTTCCTGTAACCAGCATTGCGTATATCTGTGAAATGGCACGTGGGGTTTCGGTTTCTTGCGTACAGAGTAGTTCGAATTGTGTGGGGTCTCTCAGTAGTGATGGTTTTTGCGGGATAGACCGAGCATACCCTACTATTTGTGCTCTCGCCAGTGTGTGTGCAAAGGTGAGCGTTCGATCAGGAAAGAGGTCTGTGACGCCGCGGACTTCAAATGGGCGTTTGAGGACATCCATCATGCGGGGAGTCGTTGTGCGTCCCCTCGGGCCTGGCATAGGGCCGTGGTCTCCTGCTGGGAAGTCTGGGTTTCCTCTCAACGGCAGTAGCGGGCCTGGATCCGTCGTGAGGTATTGCTTCGTGCCTTCCCTGTGCCATACATTCATGGTCGCCGCCACGAATGGGTTGGTGATATGTTTATGTTTGTAAGTGGCTCTGGGTATCCACGGTAGCGTGCGAAGGTCACAGTCCGTGATGTCGGATTCTAGCTGGGTCCATGGTTTCGTTCCGCTGGCAACCGACCAGCTGACTATTCTGGTGAGGTGCGCTGCCTGGTAGTACTTTTCGAAATCAGGGAGCGCCAGGCCTCCTCGGAGTTTAGGCAGGGTTAGTTGAGCGTGTGCTATGCGTGGGGATTTGCCCTTCCATACGAACTTGCGGACCTCCGCCCGTATCGTCTTAAAGAAGGCTTGTGGGACTAGAATTGGCACCGTTTGGAACACGAAGAGAAGTTTCGGTAGTAGCGTCATCTTTACGGCGTTTACTCTTCCTAGCCACGATGCGTAGAGGGAGCTCCATTTATTTAGTTCCTCCGTTGCTTTTTTAAGTATAGGGAGGTAGTTGTGGATGTAAAGGTCTCCCGGGGTGGGAGTGAGCCACACCCCTAGGTACCGCATACGGAGGTCGCACCAGCGGTATGGGTGCAGTCTTTGAAGTGTCCGTTTGTGGGCTTGATCTATGGTGAGGTTGAGGATCTCCGACTTAGCGTAGTTTATCTGGAGGTTGGAGATCAGCCCATATTCTTTAAATTCTGCCTGTATCTCCTGTAAGGTGGTCTCTGGACGTGTGACCACGAACAGCAGGTCGTCCGCATATGCTAGTGTTTTGTGTTGTACCTGTCCAACTGTGAGGCCCTGTATGTTTACGTTCTGTCTGATCCTCCGCAGAAACGGCTCCAGCGTCAACGCGAAGATTAGGGGAGAAAGTGGGCACCCCTGTCTGGTTCCATTGTATATCTGGAACGGGTCCGTCAGTGCCCCGTTTATCCGGATTCGTGCCGTCGGGTTGGTGTAGAGGGCCCGTACCCATGTAAGGTAGTGAGGTCCCATCCCATAGGCTTGGAGGGTCTCGAACATCATATCCCAGTCCACCCTGTCGAACGCCTTTTCCGCGTCTGTGGACAGGAGGAGGGTCTGTGTCCCGAGTGCTCTAGCGTGTGCGATGATGTTCAGGGCTCTGATGGTGTTGTCACGCACCTCTCTGCCCGGGATAAACCCTGTTTGGTCCGGGTGGATTAAGCCTGGCAGCAGCGGCGCTAGTCTCGCTGCCAGGATGCTTGCCAGAAGTTTGATGTCTGTATTGAGTACCGAAATCGGGCGGTAGTTTGGGCACAATGTCGGGTCTTTGCCCTCCTTTGGTAGCAGGGTAATGTTTGCTGAGGTGAACTGGGCCGTAGGTGCAGCTCCGTCCTGTATGGAGTTCAGGGCTTTAAGTAGTTTCGGCTGAAGCTCTTGCGTGAAGACCTTGTAGTATTGGAGGGGCAGTCCATCCGGCCCCGGTGCCTTCCCCGTTTTAGCTTTCTTGATGGCGTATGCCAACTCTTCGGGTGTTATAGGTGCTTCTAGCGCGTCTTTCTCTGCTCCCGTTATATCTGGCATGTTTGCTGAGTTCAGGTACTGGCGTATGTCTGCCGTTTTCTGATGTCTCTGGTCGTCCTGTGCTTCCTTGCGGAGGTGGTAAAGGTCCTGGTAGTATCGTTGGAACTCCGTTGCTATTTGGTCTGGGAGGTGTCTGATTTGCTGCTGTGCGTTTTTTATTTTCGGTATATACAGTTGTGTCTTACGTTGTCTCAGGAGGTTCGCCAGCATTCTCCCGCACTTGTCTCCGTGTTCATGTATCATGTGTCTGTAGTGTTCGTATGCGCGTTGGATCCTCCTGTTAAGGTGCGCTGTGAGCTGGTTGCGTTTATCTGTTAGCTCTCTGTATATTGTTGTTTCTAAGGTTCTTTTATGTCTGGCTTCCAGGGTCGCAATTTCGCTGCTCAGCCTGGTTATTTCCCGTACCGCCGTCTTTTTGCGGTTCGCGCATATTGCTATAATCTGGCCTCTTGTTACCGTCTTGTGTGCTTCCCAGCATGTCATTGGTGTCACGTCCTCCGTTTCATTATCTTGGAAGTAGTCTCGTATGGTTTGGCCTATTTTATCAGCCACTGTCACGTCCGATAGGATTGATTCGTTCAGTCTCCAGGACATCTGTCTGGGTTTAAATAACGGTGATGTCATCCGTATGCGGATCGGGCAATGGTCCGACCACGTCATCGGCAGTATGTCTGCCGCCTTGAGTAGGGCCAAATCGTGGTGTGCTAGTAAGAAGTAGTCTAGCCTCGTGTATGTTGCATGGGTTTGTGAGTAAAACGTGTAGTCCCACGTTGTTGGGTTCAGCGCTCTCCAGCAATCCGCCAATTGGTGTTGGTGCAGTAGACGGAGTGTGTTCGCGTGTCGATTATGCGGGGTTCTGCCGAGTGCCGATGTGGAGTCTTGGTCTGGGTGCATAGTCAGGTTCAAATCTCCCCCCACGATCAGAGTGCCTTCTGCAAACTTCATCAGGGTGTTCAGTGCGTTCCGAAGGAAAGGGAATTGTTTCGTGTTCGGGGCGTATATATTGGCGAACGTGTAGGTTTGTTCGAGGATCGTGCCTTTAGTGAAGATATACCTGCCCTGTTTGCATCTTACTGTGGCTTGTTCCGTGTATGGGGTTCTGCTGGAGAATATGATACCTACTCCCAGCGTGCGTCTGTCCGGGTTGTTGCTAAAATATCCCGTTCTAAAATTGCGGTCTCGCAGTGCCGGTGCCCTGCCTTCTTGAAAGTGCGTTTCTTGGAGAAACGCTATTGACGCCCTGTAGTGTTTCAGATCCCGCAGAAGTCTTGTGCGTTTTTCTCTGACGTTTAAGCCGTGTACATTATATGAGAGAATGGTTAGGTCTTCCCTGGCGTACCCGCCAGGGCCTGGGTCCGGCATCCTCCGGACGGCCACAGGGGTGAGTGAGTCTGTTGCGTGGTTCGGTTGGGGAGTGTGTGAGTGTGTGGTGGTGTATCGTTGAGTGTGTAATCGGTGTTGCGTCTATTCACGACGCCTATATGGCCTCTGTATTACTGTAGGGTAATGGACAATCGTCCCGGGTATTCGACCGCGTAACCCGGCCTGCAAGAGGGGGCTGGGTCTATTCCGGGATTAGTGTATCCCCCTATAAGTGGGGATCCCTATGTCCTATGCCTGTGGGGGAATCGGGCTTACCGTCTGCGACGGCGTAGTCCGCTTCTGGGTTCCTAGAAGGTCTACGTGTATGTATTAGTACTGTACGCAGTCCTTAGTCTGTCTCCCGGGTGGCTATTTACTCGGAGCGCCCGCTCCGTTTCTTAGTTTGTGTCGATTATGGGTTCGTTTATGAGTGTGTGTCTCGTCTGTTTGCATCTGAGTCGTTAATGTTTGTCCGTCATCTGCTCACGTGTGTGTTTTGGATTGTTTGGAGCCAGCTTGGAATGGGTCTAGCTATTTCGCGAGGTGGGGACCCTGTGGTATGGGGTGCCTCGTGTGTCTGATCAGGCCTGTGGGGTTCCTTTGTTCGGGTTAATCCTTTGTTTTGGGTGGAGCTTTGAGTCTCTGGTCTAAGGTTTGTCTGCTGTCTCTGCACTGTCTAGGGGCGTTGGTAATGTCTGGGGGGGGCACCTCCGTCTTCCAGTCGCCTGTAGTAACTATTTCGTTGTCATTTATTAGCCTTGGACTGGTCTTAAGCTCTGAGTGGCTCTGGATCCGCCCGGAGGCAGGTTCGGGCCAATTGGTATGGGTTTCATGTATGCGCCTAACGTTGCGCGTTGAGCCGTATGCGCCGTGTAAAGGGCGTATCTTTTTTTTTAATTTTTTTTATTTATAACTATTAATATAACATGGTACAGGGATTTCGTGTACTATCATCGCTGCCTCCGTATATAGCCACGTCTCCCCCTCCCTCCCCTAACCTTTTAATACGGTCCCCTCTCCCCTTCTTTTAGTATTCCCACCCTGTATTCTCCCGTTTTCCGTTATTTATCTTTGCTCCCACTTTTTTTTTTTTTTTTAGTTTCTTGCGCTTCCGTCTTTCCCTCATTGATCAGGGGCCCCTTAACTCCCCTCCGGCTACTCTACCCTCCCGCTTCTCTCCCTGCCCCCAACTCCCCCTTCCTCCTGCCAAGTTCCTTTTTGCGCTGTGGGTTTGCACGGCCCTGGAGGCCTTCGGAGATGCGCCTCTACAGGCGGTGCAGCGTGGTTGCATTGTCTTTGTGTCCGTTTGTGTCTTGCATTCCCCATGTGGTCGTTCTCATCCTATCCCCTTCCCTTGTTCCCCGCCCCAAATGTCCTGGTGCCCTCCCGATGGAGTTTGCGGTAAGGGGCATGACTCTGGTCATGCTTTGCGTGTTCCCCCCCCCCGACATATTATAGTTGAGGTATAGTGTCTTTGTGACCCTTTATCCCCCTGTTCCCACCCCAATTTCTGCGTGCTTGTGTGGTTCTCGCACGGTGTCCCCTGTGATGGTACTCACGATTTAGCTAGTTCTCATCAATGGAGTCCCCATGTCCTTGCCTTGGCTGTGCGGTGCTGTGTTCTGTTACTGCTCCCTCTGCGCTTGGCCCTGGTGCCTTTCGCGTTGATGTTGGGGTCTGGGCCTTTGCTGGTCCGCGATGTGTCCGCGCGGTTGTCGTTGTTGCGGGCCCGGTGGTTGTTGGAGGAACGATCTTGCCAGCCAGTCTGGCACCTGTTGCGGCGGGAGGCCTAGGGCACGTAAAAAGCTTTGGACATCATCTGGCTTCCGGATTGTTAGTTGGTCTTGTCCGTGTCTGGCTGTGAGGGAGAACGGGTATCCCCAGCGGTACGGTATGTTGGCTTGTTGCAGCGCTGACGTCACCGGTCGCAGGGCCTTCCTGGCCATCAGGGTGTAGCGTGAAAGGTCTTGGTAGATAGATACGGTCTGACCTTCCATTCGGATCGTCCCCATGCGTCTGGCTGTGCGTAGTATTTCTTCTTTTAGGTGGTAATTTTCCAGGCAGCATATTATGTCTCTTGGTTGTTCCTCACGTGTTGGTATGGGTCTCAGCGCTCTGTGTGCACGGATTAGGCCTATTCTGGGTGCAGGTTGGCCTCCCAGTACTTGGGCAAAGATCAGCCGCAGTATTTCCGGTACGTTTTCTGAGTGGCCTCCTTCCCGCACTCCACGGACGCGCAGGTTCATCCTGCGGCCGCGGTTGTCTAGATCGTCAACCCATGTGGTGAGGAAGGCTAGGTCGGCGTCTTGTTTCGTGACCGTCTCATTTGTGAGTTCCAGATCTGTCCTGAGCGCCCTTGTTTCCGTCTCCGCTACTGCCATGCGAGCCTCTATATTTGCCACATCTGCACGCAGCTGGGCCACCTCTTCACGGACCACCCGGCCTAATCTGTCAGAGAGGGCTTCAAAATCAGCCTTTGTGAGTAAGTTTGGCAAGATGTCTCTCCACTCACCCCCTTGTGGTTGCTGTGTGTCCAGGGTAGGCGATGGGGCCGGGGAGAATGCCGCCGACGTGGACGGGAAGGATTCAGGCTGCAGGCTTGCGGCCTCCATTTCCCTCCGCGGGGACTGATCGCGGCCGGCGGCGTGGAGGAATGCACGGATCGATTGATCCCCTCCGTGTCCCGCGGGTCTTGGGGTGCCGCCGGGGTCTGCCAGCCTCCTTGTACGACCCATATGGTGTGTGCAGGTGAGCTGGGCTGGTGGTAATGCGGGCTTGATTGCGGGTGCCACGAGGAGCTACAGAGTTAGGCGGCCATCTCCGTCGGCTGCCGGACACGCCCCCCGCCTTTGCATAATTTTGAAAGACTTGATTAATACTCCAAAACAGTCAATGTGAGTATTTCATAAAGATTTATATTTTATGATTAACCCCTTAAGGACCAAACTTCTGGAATAAAAATTAATGATGAAATGTCACACATGTCATGTGTCATGTGGGGATAAAGACAAATGATAGCTTTTCAAAATTATTCTCCTAAATCACTAAAATCCTAATTTACATGCGATATCTATCCCATTTATGGAAAACACTGCCTTTTTTGTTCATGCTGGCCTGGAAGTGCTCAAATACTTCATTGAGAGAAGCATCGTGATTACAGTCAGCATGTTTGGAAGCTATAAAAACAGAACAGAAAATATTGATTAGTAAATATAATATAAAACATTACTGAATAAATACCGGACTTTAAAAAATGATATGAATAACATAAAATACTTATATAATGCAGGAAGACTCTATTATGTGCTTCTTTGTCAGTGCGGACGAGTCTGCACGTTTCAAGGGATTTTGGTTCTTCCTGTGATTTGATTTCTTCTTTCTTTTTATAATTTACCTAATCTCGTATATGGACTGCAAGAGATGCAAACTCCTAAGATTGCTGTCAAAATAAAAATAAAAACACATTGTTATGTTGCCCAGCAAGGCTATACTTCTCCTTCTGCACATACAAGATGTTTTGTTTATTTGATGAACAGAAGTGCTGTTGGGGGAACTTCTATTTCTATAAATGCCTATTGGTCAGACATTTGTGGGATAAGAAACTGTGAGTGTCTTGCTTGTTGGCGCCTTGAGCAGATGCTGCAGGAACCTTTGCAGTTAGCATTTTTTGGGGGGAAATCAACAAATTATTTAGATGTTTAAATACGGTGTAACTTTCAGCCCTTGAATTCTGGTTAACAAATTTAAGACATTTTGAGTAAGGTAAAGTGTATGTGTGTGTGCATGTGTGCGTGCATGCGCTTTGATACTTTTTAGTTTCTTACTACTGCATTTCATCTGAATGTAGACAAGATCTGGAATAGCTACAAATACAACACCCATCTTGGGTATTGGGTAAACAAATAGCTGTTTTTCCATTTGGTGAAAATATTTCAAATGTCAAATAAAAGTATGAGAGACACATGAATGACTATAGTACATTAGTACTCAATATAAGGATTTTTTTCAGTTAACAATTCAATGCAATGATTTTGAAAAGCAAATTACCAAGTAGTCAATTTAACAAAGTTAATAATACTCCGAGAAAGCCAAAACTTTCAGATTTTTTTTTATATAATCTTTTTAGCAAACAATACAGCAAACCTAATTTCACTCTTACATAAATAGTTATTTTTGTGTGTGAATTTCTTCTGAGCTGTTTAATAGGACCTTGGTTCAATATTATCCTTTGTCTGTGCTATACTTCCATCCCTTGTGGACATCGACTCACTCGGTAATTGCATTTCCAATATTTTAAAGGGACACTATAGTCACCTGAACAACTTTAGCTTAATGAAGCAGTTTTGGTGTATAGAACATGCCCCTGCAGCCTCACTGCTCAATCCTCTGCCATTTAGGAGTTAAATCCCTTTGTTTATGAACCCTAGTCACACCTCCCTGCATGTGACTTGCACAGCCTTCCATAAACACTTCCTGTAAAGAGAGCCCTATTTAGGCTTTCTTTATTGCAAGTTCTGTTTAATTAAGATTTTCTTATCCCCTGCTATGTTGATAGCTTGCTAGACCCTGCAAGAGCCTCCTGTATGTGATAAAAGTTAAATTTAGAGATTGAGATACAATTATTTAAGGTAAATTACATCTGTTTGAAAGTGAAACCAGTTTTTTTTTCATGCAGGCTCTGTCAATCATAGCCAGGGGAGGTGTGGCTAGGGCTGCAGAAACAGAAACAAAGTGATTTAACTCCTAAGTGACAGTGAATAGAGCAGTGAAATTGCAGGGGAATGATCTATACACTAAAACTGCTTTATTTAGCTAAAGTAATTTAGGTGATTATAGTGTTGCTTTAACTATGACCTAATCACTGTATTAAAGCCAGAGATTAATTTTGTTTATAATGTTACTGTATATAATACATATATCATTTATTCCATACTGTATAATGCCTGCTTTTGCAGTAAACTTAGTGTAGTAAACTGGGTCTAGAATGATGGCAACATAGCTTTATATTTCAGGAAGTGTGTAGAGAGACTGTGTAGGTCACAGGTAGAAGAGGTGTGGCCAGGGCTGCATAAACAAAGTGATTGAACTGCTAAATGGAAGACAATCGAGCAGTGAGACTGCATGGGCATGAGCTACATACGAAAAATGCTTCATTAAACTAAAGTTGTTTTGGTGTCTATAATCTCTTTTTAATTGTAAAATATATCTTTTAGACAGAATGCAAAATGGCGAGCAAAATTGGGCAGACTAGATGGGCCGAATGGTTCTTATGTGCCGTCACATTCTATGTTTCTATGTTTCTAATGTGACATTAACATTAGTTCTATTTAAGCCTCTTTGCTTAGCAAAGTGAATTGGCACAATGTTGCACCATTTTCATTCTAAAAATAAATATTTTGCCCATTCATATAACATACCTCATTGAGAACTCAGACACATACTCATTATCTTTAAAAACTGCCATTAGTATTTTTTTAAATATTAGTGGTTCTATTTACTACTTGGTAAACTGGAGCTAACTAGCCAAATAAAAACAATTTAAAATTCGGATAATTGTCAACTCTTTTTTTCTAACATATTCTTGACTTATTTGTCAAGTTTATTTTTAGCTTACCACAACTAAAAAGCATACTTTAAAGCTCTGGCCATCAAAATTTCCCACTCATTCGATGACAAAACTTTGCAGTGTGATGACAACATGAAATATAATTTGGTCATTAAGGGGTTAGACTAAAGCAGTTGATACTGAAAGGAATGTACGACTCTTCTATAATCACTGCTTGACCATCTTAGCCTAAATGTTTCTATAATTCAGTTTTTAGTGAATAAGCCTTTACATCTTTAGAACATTGTACGATACAATGAATAGGAACAGCACTAGTTTAGAAGTATGCGTGGTGCAAATATTTCTTTCATATAGTTTTTTGGAAATGGTTCTTAAAAGGCAGATATTTTTCCTGCTAATCTCTGCATATATAGAAAAAAGGTAATTATTGGTTAGTAAAGAATTCAGATAAGTGCAATTCATCCGAACTGCAGTGTGTTAGAGTAATTACCTTTTTAGATACAATCAGCACTGAAAGTGTTGAAGTGTAAAATAATTGCAGTTACAATAAAGTTAGAGACTCACTTGAACCAGGTTCAAGAGCCAAACTCAATAACAGGATTTGGTTAGCATTCAATAAGAAACACCTAATTATTGCTAACATAAATATATAGTTTGAAGGAAATGTTTAATGTTAACCACTTCATAAGCAACACAATACATTTGTATTTTGTCTATGTATGTTGTTTTGTTCCCTATTTCACGTTTAAATAAATCAAATATTCAAAAAAGGTAAAAAAAATTATTATTTTTTTTAATGCATAATTCACAATACACTACCAACAATATTTAAAAACAATATTGTACTGCTGAATATAATCATTTCATTTTGCTTTTATTAATTTCCAAATAAACTGAAAAAAATAAGAAAAATTCTACAGAATGTATCGTGCTACATATACGGGTTCTGGAAACACACACAGATGTTTCTTACATATTTTGACAAGTTTAACCCCTTAAGGACCAAACTTCTGGAATAAAAGGGAATCATGACATGTCACACATGTCATGTGTCCTTAAGGGGTTAAAGGAAAAAAGGAATATACCCCGTGAAATCACCTGTCCGTATACTTCCTGTCAAGTGCCCTTGCATCCATCTTACCATTCAACAGAAAAAAGAGACACATCATTCTCCTCTCACTCAACAAAATTTGGAGGTCTTCCATTCACCCAACCATCCAGCAGATAACCAGGAGACACTTTATTTCCACGTCACCAAGCAAGCTTTCAAGTATTGACTTATTTATTCTAGCAGCTCATTTATTCTACAATATGTTACCATAATTTATTTTTACTATAGCAATGTTACCATGTAGTTTACCAATGTCATTTTAAGCTCAAGCTGTTTTCCATTATTTTATACTACATATTGTATACAACAAATGTTTACTTTACCCACCTACTCTCTTTCTACATACCGTGTCCCTACTAGAAGTAAATACTTTCACCAATACAGCAATACTTTCTTAACCATGTTCTTTTCTCTGTTCTGTTTCCTGTTCCAAGGACTTTCATCCACCAAACCATCCAATAGAAAAAGGAGAACCTTTTTTCTTACTGAGCCCTAGCCCTAGCCCACCCACCCTCTTTCAATCTTACTTTATAGCATGGTTATCTAGCTGTTTGCAAACTCATTCACCTCCTCATTCCATTTATATTTTGGTCTCTGACTGTAAGGGAGCATCTACAGAGAGCTGCTCTTTGCCAGAGGAGCTGCCGACACTGGAATTGAGTGCAGGACTGAGCAGGCAGATCCATAGATCTCACCACCAGCCCATGGGACTAAGCAGAAATGGCACTAGAATGGATGTACCAGCTCTGCAAACTGAGAAGCTATAGCAAAAAAATTCACTTGCAATAGTTAAAATTGTATATACATAATTGTGGGTTTGGTGGGATGGCTAGCAATTCCTTGGAAATCATAGATACATAATTAGAGGCATAAAGGGGTCCATTCATTTTGTTAACCACTTACAAATTCCCCATCAGCTACATCTTGTCTCAACTCTCTGTTTTAACAGATTGTAATCTCACAGGCTATCTAGCTAAGTACAATGTATAAAATAGCTTTAATGGCTAGATCTCACTTTATAGATAGGGACATCTTTTACCTTTAGTATTGGGTCTGTGTATATTGTATGGCCTTTTCCCACAATTGTAAAGAGCTGCATAATTTTTTGGGTGTTTTATAAATGCTAATAATAATAATAAAGTCAGTCCTGGTTCAGCTTATCCCATCGTATTGATATTATTATTATCCATGTGACTTTGCCACTGATCAGATAAGAAGCACCAGGATTGACTTTATTATTATTAGCATTTATACAACGCCAACATATGCTGTTGTGCTGTACAATTAAAAGAAGGCCGTGCTAAACAAGATTACAATCTATGAAATATGGAAATACATCACTAGGTGTCTAAGCCCAGGGACACTTACTGGTAAGGTAGTCTGACTGGTATTTTAGTGAGTATGATATTCAATGACACCTTGTCTGGACCAGGACCCATACTGTACTGCATTTATTTTCCATCATTATTATGGTATCAGAAGGTGCTTTTTTTAAATCCAGTTTTGTTTATGTTAAAGGTGGACAGATGGATGAATCCAGATATAGATCTCAGATGGTAGACAACAAGATGTCTATCAAAAATCAATGGATGTTTCAAACATTTTAAATGGATGTTTTGTGCTCTGTCTGTTGCCTGGAAAACCATATATCTCATTGTATGACATAATTACAGCCTCTGGACCACTGAATGAATATGATGAATATGCTTACCAAATGTATCTCTGTTTCTCAGTTCTACAACATCTATATCTGTTGCCTCTCGGAGATCCAACAACTTGGATTTATAGAATAAATGTTGTAATAATCGTTACAATAAGGAGCAACACCAATGATTTTGAGATATTTTTTTACCAGTTTGATTATTTTAGCTGTCACTCGTCGCAATCAGCTGTTTACCAATTTGACACCAATTTGTCTTTGATAAGAATGATAAAAGTTTCTCTTGCCATGTAAAGTAACACAACTTCTTTGAAGGGGTGTTATTAAAACTAAAAGATGGAACTTTAGTCTGCAGTACAAATATTGTCTTAAAATATAAATAGTAATTTAAAAATCACTTTGTCAAGCCTTTAGAAGATAAGCTATGGAACAAAGGCTTAGATTGATACTGTCTATCTACTTTTCCTCTTTAAAGCTTTCTATATCTAAGATACCTTTACACATGTATTTGGCAAAAAATAAGCATATTTATATTATTATATATTATATTGTTAATCAAGGAGTATCTTTTCATTTGTAACACTAGAAAGGTAATGTTTGGACTCATGAGATGTAGATTTTTCAATGCACAAAGTTACATTATAATAATGTATCTGTTCATATAGTGACAACCCATGAAATACAATTGTTTAGATTCAGCGACAGAATACCATGGTACCATAAGAATATTAATATGCTTGTGATTAGTGTAGTTTTTTTAACAATATAATAAACCTATATTAAAGGGCACTCTGAACATCATAATTACTTGAGTTTCTTTTACAAGTGTATGTGTTACCCATTTTGTTTTTTGCCACATCGTTTTAGCCAACACTCATAGCCTGCACCCTAGCCACCAAAATGATATAGAAACTGAGATGTCACATTATCAAGCGATATTCCTTCCAACATACATAGTAGTGATAGGTTGAGAAACTGGGGGCAGGTTAGTGCTATTGGCTTATCATTGTCAGTGAAGAAATCACCCTGGATAGTGTGAATGCCTAGTTTCGATATTATCAGTGTGGCTGTGTGGAGGAGATGTATATTGGTCCCAGGGGAGACCTAGATTTGGCCAAACTACTCTTAAATGGTTTGACAAAAAATCTAGCCACCACTACAATGAATTGTGCAGTGAGTCCCCTTTTAACTGTGGTTTGTAACAATGCAAATTGACACTTCTAAAATAAGTGGTTTGCATAGTAGTGTAAAAGCTGAAAGTTTTATAGCTTCTCATTAAGAACAGTACTAATTTACACAAGATAACTTTTGCAAAAAAAACAAACAAAAAAACAACTGTGGATCTATACCATGCAAAATTCAATAACAATCATATTCACAAAAAGTATATGACAAAAACTCAGGATACATCTAAGCTCCATCTATTTGCTCAGGTTCCATTGACTCTTTCAGGAATATCAGTGCTGTAGACATTGACCCATTTTTCTTGCATTCCTTCTTTCTTTATCTAAACTTGTCTCTGTTTTCCTCTTCTACTTTTGTAACATCTATTCCCCATGTCACTGTGTTCTAACAGTCTCATTTACATGTTTTTTTTTTACTCCTGTCATCATCCTTTTCTTTGCTAGCCTTTTACCCTTTTAACGTTGCCTCTCTCTTTACTACATAAGTTCTTCACTGTACCTTAAACAGTAGTTTATCTAATTAAAAAATATTTACAGATGGTGCGTAGCCAAGATTTCATGCAGTCTTATATGCAAATTCTTTATTGTAGCCCTTGATTTGGCAGCTGGGTCACATTGTGATGCCACATTTAATTTTAATAATTCTTTTAGCACCGCTTATTGAATAGCTCATGTTCACGCTCTACATACTCTCTGGTAAAAACACTATGTAGGTGACAGGAACCCTTTAGCAATGAAAGGCTTAAATGTTTACATAATCATATTCTTATTTCATTACTCCATTCTCTCCCTCTGGATTTTAAAGAGTCACATGATGTGGTTCTATTACTGGGTGGAATATGCATTCATTAAGTCGAAGAGGAAACCAGCAAAGGTTGAGAAGCAAAATGTTTTCTGCAAAGATTATTGATTTAATGCAGTTCTGAGATTATCTAGTTTCACACAGACACTTTTACTTAGTTCTGCCAGAAGTCAGATTTGAATTTCTTAATTTCAGCACCAGACTATTCTGTCTTGACTCCTTGCCTGAAATTCTCATATTCTCTTTTCCAAGTGGGGAATTGATAATGGATTTAATGGATTAAATTGTTTGCGGTATTAGGGAAACTTAAATTCATTGCCAGCTTGGATAGTTTGTATTATTATAATGTAGTGCCAATTTTTCAAGTAAGATAAGGGTAATTTAATTAATTCATGCATGAGTTTATAAATTTGAGCTGCACAATGGTTATGTTTATTACAAATGAAAGTGTCTAAAAAAACATTGCTTTCTTGAAAATAGCTCCCCTATGCAAGAAGTTTCGAGGATTTATAATGTATTTTTGATGTGTTTAATGTTGCTGAATTAAGCCTAGAAAAAATCTACATAATTACATTAAAGGTCTAATTTTGCTTTGGGTTATCACAGAGGTTATGTACCATATTTTACATTGTTGAAATTGAACTGCCGTTCGAAAATATATATTTTTTTCACAGCAAAATCACCTGTATATTAAAGAGAGAAAAAAATAACTAAAGACAAAATAGAGGATTGTATTAAAAAATGAAATTGCTTAATTTATGCACAATATATAGTGAATAAACATAATGGAAAATGGAACATGACGTAAAGCAAACTTTTTTCCTTGTTGAGTGGCAATTATTGCATTATTTTATTTGCATCCTTTATTGAGATACACAGGGATAAGAGATAGCAATTAAAGATCCAATGGTTTAAAGCAATAGAGAACTTTAACTGAACACTGTGTGACACTACACATTTGAACTGTGAAAATGACTTCGGTAAAATAGGAAAAGCTTGTTTTGTGTAGCTTAATGCAGAACACAAATGCAACTCATGAGTTTGTAAAGGGCCCCAGGGCTCTAAGACACTACCCTTTATTGTGTTGAGTCAGCATATCAGCAAGCTGTTCTACTGAGTTCTGCTTTTCTGTTACTAAATTAGATTTCACATTCCTTTTGTGTCTGAAAATACATACAGAATGGAAAAAAAGTTTGAAATAAGATGTGTTATATTATAATGCATTAGAATGTAAGATCATCGAGCAGGGCCCTCCACACTGCTCAATGATCTTACTACATGTCTGTTAGTCCACCCATTGTACAGTGCTACATAATTTGATGGAGCTATTTAAATATAATGAAATAATAATACCACAATAAAAATGGGACATTTTCATTTCTCGCATTTTCCATCAGCTTATTGGATATGTGTGCTAGGTAAGGTATGTAAATGAGAGTAAGTATAGCCAGTATGTCTTGTCTGACATAGAATCATAGAAT
>OW240922.1:22868388-23351201 GCA_933207985.1 Pelobates cultripes | reverse complement strand
TCCTCTGACATACCAACCGAAGCGGCTGTGGTGCTGGTTTTGGTGGTGGCGGCAGGCGGGTGAGTGGTATCTTGAGAGGTGCCTGAAGCTAAGCTGGAGGAGGATGGTGCGTCAAGGTTCTGAGCGGAGGCTGTAGAAGATTGGGTGTCCTGTGTTAGCCAGTCAACTATGTCCTCAGAACTTTTCAAGTTCAGGGTACGTGGCCTCTGAAAACTGGGCATTATTCTAGGGCCAAGGGAATCACAGCACCACGACCACGATGGCCCCTGCGGGGTGGCCTGCCTCTGCCTGTCATTTTTGTTGGGATTAGTGGTACTATGCGTGCAAGCTACTGTAGGACCAGATATGAGTGGCAATGTGCACTGGCACAGTTGTGCAGAGCACAGGCTGTAGGCCTGAAACCCGCTTGAAGATAACTAACTGCTATTCAATCTATAACAGTGAAAAAAGAGTTTTTTTTTTTTTAAATCCAAGCTATTGTGACACCAGATCTAATTGGTGGCACTGGTCAGTATCCACTGTTAGTAACACACCCAGCTTTAAGGACACTGACTTCCTATTCAATCTATAACAGTGAAAAAAGATTATTTCTTTTTTTAAATCCAAACTATTGTGACACAGGATCTAATTAGTGGCACTTGTCAGCGTATCCACTGTTAGCGTAACACACCCGCTTTAAGGACACTGACTGCTATTCAATCTATAACAGTGAAAAAAGATTATTATTTTTTTTAAATCCAAACTATTGTGACACAGGATCTAATTAGTGGCACTTGTCAGCGTATCCACTGTTAGCGTAACACACCCGCTTTAAGGACACTGACTGCCATTCAATCTATAACAGTAAAAAAAGTTTTTTGTTTTTAAATCCAAACTATTGTGACACCAGATCTAATTAGTGGCACTGACTGGGGAAATGGGCCAGTATGCACTGTGAGCCTGATTGACAGAAGCTGGCAGCAGTGGCAGACAACTGACTGCTATTCAATCTATAACAGTAAAAAAAGTTTTGTTTTTAAATCCAAGCTATTGTGACACCAGATGTAATTGGTGGCACTGACTGGGGAAATGGGCACAGTATGCACTGTGAGCCTGACACAGAAGCTGGCAGCAGGGGCAGACAACTGACTGCTATTCAATCTATAACAGTGAAAAAAGTTTTTTGTTTTTAAATCCAAGCTATTGTGACACCAGATGTAATTGGTGCACTGACTGGGGAAATGGGCACTGTGAGCCTGACACAGAAGCTGGCAGCAGTGGCAGACAACTAAGTGCATTTACATTAGATAGAAAAAAAAAATCCAAAAAAAGCATACCCTTATCCCTAACCTAGCTATGCTTTTCCCTATCTTATGAACAGCAGCTACACTTTCCCTCCTCTTACTAAGCATGCAGCTTGAGAATGAATCTAAAATGGATGCTGTCCAGTAGGTGGGAGGGTCTGCTAGGGAGGCTGTGCTGCTAATTGGCTGGAATGTGTCTGCTGACTGTGAGGTACAGGGTCAAAGTTTACTCAATGATGACGAATAGGGGGCGGGTCGAACCGCGCATATGTTCGCCCGCCGTGGCGAACGCGAACATGCTATGTTCGCCAGGAACCGTTCGCCAGCGAACCGTTCGGTACATCACTAGTAGAGATATATCTGGGTGTTATCAGTGTACAGGTGGTAGTGAAATCCAAATGAATTAATGAGTTTGCCAAGAGAGGTAATATAAAGAGAGAACAAAAGGGGACCAAGAACTGAACCTTGGGGGACTCCAACTGAGACAGGGCGAAGAGAGGAAGTGCTGTTGGAAAAAGAGATACTAAAGGATCATTGGGAGTTATAGGAGGAGAACCATGAGAGGGCTGTGTCACAGAGACCAAGAGATTGTAGAGTTAGGAGAATGAGGTGATGATCAAAGGCAGCAGAGAGGTCAAGTTTGTGCCATAGTGTGCTTCTATATTAATGAGAAACTGATGGATTATGGAGAATGTGAAGGCAGAAAGGTGACCTCCTGGCTGCTTCAATAAAAGATGTGTACCCGAAGCATGTCACATCATTGCTGCTGGATGGAATTAGAGACTGCACAGTGGAATTTACAAGTATGATGAAATCATATTTGTGATCTGTTATATATTCTCAGCTTTGTATGATTTTAATAGATTATTGATAGCTGTTTATCTAGTGGAGGAGAGCTCTTCACTGGCTATGTAGAAAATGAAGAATGATGACATTTAAACATAAACGTAAACATTTTTTAAAATGTTTAATTTCATAATATAATAACAAGATGGAGCTCATTTTCCTAAATTTCATTATAAAAGTAGAGGTATATGGCAGGTAAGGAAGAAATAGATGGACAGAGAAGATAAGAGTACACAATAATGGTGGAAAAATAAGTTGTAGGTTAGGGGGGAGTAAAAAGAGAAGCCCAAGATAAAGAGAAGGAACTGGGAAATGGAGACAAAGAACAGAGCAAGACAGGTAGTACAGAGGATATAACAAAAATAGTATGGTGAGAGTCAAACTATATCACATGGGGGAATGAAGAAAAGACCAAGAGATAGAGATGGAGAGCCTAGTAGTCCAAGGGGACTTTAGAGAAGTAGATAAGACTAGGACATATGGTAGTCACCAGGGTGCAGAGTTGGTCACCAAGACACCTGGCTACTGTGGGAAATGTCCTGGTTATCGAAAACAAAGTGAAACAGATACTAAAAGGAGAGAGAAAATAATTTTAATGGTAAATTATTGACTTTAGAAATGGATGTAAAATGAGGCTTTTGGAAATCATAAGAAGTGGGTGAACATAAGTGAGAGAAAGCTGATGAAAGGTGATAAAAGATAAATTATTATGAAAAGGAACAAAATGGAAGATAACCTTCAGGGGGAAGAAGTGATGTTCAAAGACATTGTAGAACAATTGCAGAAGTGGAAAAAAGCCTGATGAAAGAGCAAAATATCAAAAGATTGACAGAATTCATAATTAGAGTGAAATAGACTAGATAGGGAGAAGGTGGGTCACAAGTGGAAGCTTTACATATACAAAGTTTTCCACAGATTTCATGGAAGCATCGAAAATAATAAATATACTATGAATGCAGGATGTCTGATAATTTCACACTTATATTGTCAGAAGTAAACACAGGTGAAATAACCATGTCTAAATCAATTTTATTACGTATCCAACACACATTTTCACACAACACTGTAGATCCCAAACCAGCTCAAGGTAATAGCCTGTGACTTTTTTTTAAGCATTTTCTAAAGGAATGTATAAAAATGTCTTTCATGACATTTGGGCAGTTATAAAAATGATGTAGGAAAACCCCTATGTGAATGCGAATTGTGACTCATTAATGTTTTAATGTGAGAAAGCAGGACCTTAATTGAGTCTTAATGATTCAATGAAGAAATTTGATTGTTGCCAGAGAAAGGGGTGTCAACCTGTTTTACGTTTAATGAGTGTAGTTTATTAATGAGCTAAAGGTTCATATATTTCTATTTGAGTTCAGAGAATTATATATATTTCACATTGTTATAGTCTCTCGAATGTCTAACTGAAAATAAAGAGATGATTACATTATTGTGCAAATTAGTGTTAGGCAGATATAATGTAAAACAATTTGAGTTAAAAGAACAGGTAATGATAAGTAAAGAAAAAACACACTAGGGACTTCACACAAATCAAGTGAAGCAATCTAAAACTGAATAGTTGATCAGAAGAAAGGTTTCTTTTCATCAACTTAAGATAAGTCATGAAGTGTAGCAAAGACTATAGTGTGTTAATGTTGTAAAAAGCACCATAGCTTGCATTGATCTTTTAATCAGGTGAGCGCTTCTATGGGTTTTTGAAGATGAAGACAACTAATTAGCATCCAGAGTAGAAAGAACTGTACATGATAATTTAGAAAAGTATCACAAAGCTAATAGCTCATGAAGAAGCCTGCGTTTGTATGTGAAATGCTTTAAATGCCTCGGTGTTACTGATCAAACAGTATAGAAAAAAAAGAGGGCACTGATGGGTCTGTGAAACTATATAGAAGATATTCTTTATATTTATTTCAGGAAAAAGATAATGTGAAGATTTAAGTTTCAGTCTATACCTGAAAAACTGTGTCCAAACCAAGTCTTGGCAAATCACTGACAGGTCTTCAGACTTAAAGGACCACTATAGTGCCAGGAAAACATACTCGTTTTCCTGGCACTATAGTGCCCTGAGGGTGCCCCCACCCTCAGGGACCCCCTCCCGCCCGGCTCTGGAAAGGGGAAAAGGGGTAAAACTTACCTATTTCCAGCACTGGGCGGGGAGCTCTCCTCCTCCTCTCCGCCTCCGATCCGCCCCGTCGGCTGAATGCGCACGCGCGGCAAGAGCTGCACGCGCATTCAGCCGGTCGCATAGGAAAGCATTATCAATGCTTTCCTATGGACGCTGGCGTGCTCTCACTGTGAAAATCACAGTGAGAAGCACGCAAGCGCCTCTAGTGGCTGTCAATGAGAGAGCCGCTAGAGGCTTTGGGGGAAGGCTTAACCAATTGATAAACATAGCAGTTTCTCTGAAACTGCTATGTTTATAAAACAATGGGTTAACCCTAGCTGGACCTGGCACCCAGACCACTTCATTAAGATGAAGTGGTCTGGGTGCCTAGAGTGGTCCTTTAATAAACCATGAGACTAAAACTTGAGTGGTTTATGAATGCCCCCAGAAATGAAAATGTTTTTCCTCTGTAATATGTATTTATATTTCGTAGTACGTGTGTTTTAGGAGATAAATACATCTTACAACCTGCTTATGTTTGTTGGGAGATGGAGACTATACTATTATTTGCAGCTATCACAATTAATTCAGATTCTCTCAGGGTAAAGAAATAATGTAAATGAGCTGGAGAATCCGGTAGTTTTGTCCCCTTAACTTCTCACACATCATATCATCAGGTGGAGGGCAAATAGCAGTTTCTCCCCATACATGTAACTCCTACTAATCTTGTTCTTGTTATCAAAGACTCCAGTGAAACTGTGTAGTATGATATCATGCGATCATGACAAATAGTGTATTTTGAATTCTCCAGGGAATGTTGTTATTGGGCCCTAATTCCAGATTATCATCTCAGTGTTTGGTATGACACCAAAGTTTTGTGTCATGCTCCGTCTCCTCTGTCTTCCCTTTGGAATGATTGTAATGAGAGGCTGAGAGCATCAGGTGAAACTCTCAGCCAATCCCTGGCCACCAAGCCAATGCCGCTCTATTAGCAGAGTGCCCAAGAGGAAGACAGAGTAAGCAGCATAACGGGTGCCTGGGACAGAACTTGTGTTTCAAACTGTATGAATATGGCATAACACTGTAAAGTAAGATGGCATCCAGGGCCTCTAGGTCATAACAACTTAATTGAGACTCTGATCCTTTAAATATTAGCACATTTTGGATCATAAAGAATTTAGGTTTTTATTTACTAAACACCTTATTATAGTGATATATACATGAAATTACAAAATTAAGGCCAAAATTGCTGATTTTAAAAAAAACTCCGCTAGAGTCTCAGTTCACCTATATGTATCTCGCAATTTGCTTTCCCCTACATCGATGTTTAATGAATAAATCACTTTACGACTTTTTAAGAGAGGCCGAGTTTTAGGCAGCAAACTTGACAAAACGCATTGATCTCAGCTTTAGCTTAATGCCAGGAATTTCCAGCCATGGACAAGGCCATTATAATACTCGTGAATTCAAACTTTATTCAATCTGGTTTTATCCAGAGCAACATTCTCTCCCCCAAAATTATATTTATTCCCCTCTCCATGTATATGAAAAGAAATAAAATAAAAATAGAAAAACCATGTACAAGAACAGCTAGGGGACTCATAACTTTTTCTGCTCCTATAAAAATGTTTCCAGTCTTTTATTCCATATATTATTTCTTCTATTGGATAGGTTTCAAGGAAATGAAATGTTTCACTTTGTTTTATAAACCATATTGTCACCAAAATCCTCAAGGCATTGCAGAAAGCTGCCTTTTTTGTACATTATAACCAACTGACTTGAAAGCAAAATATCACGACTTTCTAACTGTTAAAGTTAATAGCTGTATTTTCTAGTTTCTTTTTCTATCCAACATGGTTTTCTACGATATAGATTTACTTGCATTCACATAGATTATATTTGGTTAATGTAATTTTCAGTAATATTTCATGAGGTTCCCCTATGCATTATTTATGTGCCATAAAAAAGTATTCTACTCAGATCCGAAATATAATAAAACAAAAAAGTAATCAGTGCTACTATACAATTCATATGGTTAAGTAGTTTATTACAAATAAACGGAGCAGGTAAGCACTTTTTCTTTGACTGGTTTTTCCATTATACTCAAATTATATTGCTCATCATGTCAGCCAGATGGAATTTTAAAAAATATTAAATGGACAAATGAGGGTGCTTCGTTATTGTGAAATAAAAAAAAATGCATTTCAAAATAGAATACAATAAAACAGACTCCCTATTGGAGTTAATATGTGACAATACCAGAACGCCTTTGTTTAGTATTTTACAAAAATATATTGCAGTCTGCACTTCCAGGTGTTGGTTTTGGATAAATCGATTGCTGTGGTATAGAAAGGAGCTTCTGGTTCCAGGGAAGATGGCAACTTGTGCCTGTTAAGTTGTCAAACTATTTTCAAACATTTTGACTAATTATCCTGGGAGGGTGCCTGGCACTATCACCACTATAGTGTGGATGTGGTGGAGGGGACACCAGGGCAAGTGTCTCTCCCCAAGAGGTCAAGCGATGGCTGTGATACCTTGCTCTCCACCCTGCCTCTGATATTGAGGGGGAGTAGTTGGTCTGTATTTCCAGGCCAAGTTCTCCACACCTTCTACTGTATCAGAGTGTTGCAGCGGGTTACTGCAAAAGCTCTGGTACATTTTCTGGCACTGGCTGATGGAGCTGTTTGCACCTGCCACTGGCCCTAATCCCTACTGCAGTGTTTAAAATCTCCACTATGGCTCATAACACCCTACTAACACAAGCTACAGCTTCTAACTCCCTACTACAGCTCTTATCTCCAACTAAAGCTTCTATCCCCCACTAAATCCCCTAACCCCGCAACTGCCCTTAAATCCCACTACAGCCCAAATAACAAACTACAACCCTTACATGCCTCTACAAGCCCTAACCCCCTACTACTTCTTCAAAATCACACTATAGCCTCTATCACCTCACTAGTGTCTCTAACCCCCAATACAGCCTTCTAAGCCCCCACTACAGACCATATACCCTCAATACAGGTCCTATTTCCCCACAACTCCTCCTAACTCCCCTATAACAACTCCTAACCCCCGTTACAGCGCCCTAAAACCCAACTAGTGCCACTAAATCCCGCTACAGTCCCACTAGTGTCACTCACCCCACCACAGCCCCTATACTCCCACTACAGCCCCTATCCCTTCACTACAGCTAAAAACCTCTATTATAGTTCCTAACACCCACTACAGCCCCACTATTGCCTCTAACCATTAGTACAGTGTAGCGGATGGCACTGGGCTGTCCTGCAAATGTCTGTGAAATAATTGCATTCGTGTGATCTGTTAGTTTCCTATGTGTTTTAAAGCCTTGTATTCTTGTGATTGTTCGGTAGTTTCGTTCCCTTAGTTTATTCGAATGAAACTACCGAACAACCAAACCTCCCCTGTGTGAAGTGTGTCCTCAATTACCCGTTGCAACATTGTTGCAAACGGGTAATTGAACAGTAAGTAGCCGTCCTTTGTTCTCGGGGGTGGCCGCCATTCGACAAACGAACACGTGGCGGCGGCCATTTTAAAACTCCCGAACAGCGGTGTTTAGCCGTCGAGTGTCTGGAACTAAAATCGGACACTCGAGTAGGCGAACACCGCTGAGACCTCCACAGCCCTGGTCCGTTCGGTTCCAAACTACCGAACGGCCCCTCGTTCGGTAGATAGAGAATACCGAACGAGGGGATTCAGGCGAACCCTCCCTAGCCTCTATAGCTAGAGGTTTCGTGTATTTTATTCCCTTATGCCAGGACCGACCGCAGGGCCCATTCACATGGAACCGAATTCGGCTATCTCAGTTCGTGCGGTCGGTCATTTTATTCCCTCCATACTTTTCCCGAACCCCTGGTCTGATCTGGGTGGTTTTTGGATATGTTGTTCACCCAGATCAGGGCTACCAGGGGATGTAGGATTTAAAGAGGTACCCCTACGTTTAGGGGTACATCCAGAAACGGGGGGAATTGGTGTACTGGATAAGGGGATTATGATGCTGGCTGAGGGGAGGAGATGTGTGGGAGGTTACCAGGACAGGATTGGCTACTGTAATAATTACTGTAAATCCCTCCCTTGCATGGGAGCATGCTTTATAAGGAGACTGTGATTAAAGGCTTGTCAGTTCTGCTCCTGAAACTGTGTGTCGTCCAGTTATTGGGATTGCTGTGGGAAGATTGCTGTTATTTTACCTGCTGGAAACTTTGCCTATGGATTTATTATTTACTTGTTCCTGAGCCTCACTTGGATTATAAGCGGAGACTACCTGGGGAATATTGTATCTCCGCTACATACAGCACATAATCCCCACCACTGCCTCTAACCTCCACACAGCTCCTAATCCCCCCACTAGATGGCCTAATCCCCACTACTGCCTATAACTTCTGCTTCTTCTCATTTTTATTCACTTTAAATTCAATAATTCCTGTATTGGTCAAAAATCCTATTACTGAACTTTATATATGGTTTTATCTCTGTAAAGAGGAGATATCACATACTATACAATGTATTTGTCACTTTTTTACGAGGGAGGTATAAATGCATACAATGGCGCTAACTTGCCTGTAAGACAACATCTATGTAATGTAATACATGAATTTGCTAATTACTAATAATATACCTTTAAGACTTTGAAAAGATTGTATTGACCAGGTGAAAATGATTTTTTTTTTTGCTAAAACATCGAAGTAACATTGAAGCAATTCGTCCATTGCTCATTAGTTAAGATGTAATTTAGCTTTACCCACAAAAAATAAAATGTAGCGCATGTGATTACACTACTGTGATAAATATGTACACAGAGAATACCAATCACGAGAAATAGCTTGACATATGTTTGCAGTAATGACATTCAGAACGAATGTGTAGTTTGATTAATAAATTACTACTAGTGCAAAGTGTAAAACAAATCGGCAATTATTTGATAACATCTATTGTTTACATCTAATCAAAGCATGTGTATTAATATTTCACACCTCTAGAATATATACAATGTGTAATAATAGCATATAATAATACCATGTAGTTTAATGTTTAGGAAGAATAAGTGCTATGTTTTTTCCTTTTAGAAATATTATTGATCCGGATGAATGCTTTGACCCACTTTACCTTTGTAAGAGCTGTCATGAAACTTCATACTTTGGTGAGGCTTGATGATATTGCACACTCAACTGAGTGTATTAAGTCGATCGATGACACACAGAAATCAATGGAATAAGACATTATGCCCCGAATCAGTTGAAATGTTATTTATTATAACATTTTATTGTTTTGAATTCTTGTGAACTAAGCGTAATGGGAACATCGTTGTGCTTTTCCTTTGCAGATAACCTATTTATGGCTGAGTTCTTAAGGCTGAAAACACATTTTTCTAGAAAGCCATTTCATACAATGATCATAACAAACTGAAATATGATGATTTGGGCTTCGTGCATATATGGTATAATAATGAGTACTGATTCAAGTATAAGGAATATAGGAAGTCCATCTTGAAGGAAATCTAAAATAATATGTTTATTTTGTACTTTTAACTCTTTGGATACAAGGTAGCTAGGAAAAAACATGTCTTCACCTGCCTGACACTCAGTGGACAAAATGTGAGTTATTGCACCCAATTGCACTGCCTGCACTTGTCAATTAAAATTAAAAAGTCACTTTACATAAGTTGCAAAGACCCTCAATGGAGACATCGCTGCAAGGAATCCGGTGGCCATAGAGAAAAGTAGATTATGCTTTCCTGAACCTGTCCCTTGCCTGTGGCCTTTGCATAATTTTGAAAGACTTGATTAATACTCCAAAACAGTCAATGTGAGTATTTCATAAAGATTTATATTTTATGATTAACCCCTTAAGGACCAAACTTCTGGAATAAAAATTAATGATGAAATGTCACACATGTCATGTGTCATGTGGGAATAAAGACAAATGATAGCTTTTCAAAATTATTCTCCTAAGTCACTAAAATCCTAATTTACATGCGATATCTATCCCATTTATGGAAAACACTGCCTTTTTTGTTCATGCTGGTCTGGATGTACTCAAATACTTCATTGAGAGAAGCATCGTGATTACAGTCAGCATGTTTGGAAGCTATAAAAACAGAACAGAAAATATTGATTAGTACATATAATATAAAACATTACTGAATAAATACCGGACTTTAAAAAATGATATGAATAACATAAAATACTTATATAATGCAGGAAGACTCTATTATGTGCTTCTTTGTCAGTGCGGACGAGTCTGCACGTTTCAAGGGATTTTGGTTTTTCCTGTGATTTGATTTCTTCTTTCTTTTTATAATTTACCTAATCTCGTATATGGACTGCAAGAGATGCAAACTCCTAAGATTGCTGTCAAAATAAAAATAAAAACACATTGTTATGTTGCCCAGCAAGGCTATACTTCTCCTTCTGCACATACAAGATGTTTTGTTTATTTGATGAACAGAAGTGCTGTTGGGGGGACTTCTATTTCTATAAATGCCTATTGGTCAGACATTTGTGGGATAAGAAACTGTGAGTGTCTTGCTTGTTGGCGCCTTGAGCAGATGCTGCAGGAACCTTTGCAGTTAGCATTTTTTGGGGGGAAATCAACAAATTATTTAGATGTTTAAATACGGTGTAACTTTCAGCCCTTGAATTCTGGTTAACAAATTTAAGACATTTTGAGTAAGGTAAAGTGTATGTGTGTGTGCATGTGTGCGTGCATGCGCTTTGATACTTTTTAGTTTCTTACTACTGCATTTCATCTGAATGTAGACAAGATCTGGAATAGCTACAAATACAACACTCATCTTGGGTATTGGGTAAACAAATAGCTGTTTTTCCATTTGGTGAAAATATTTCAAATGTCAAATAAAAGTATGAGAGCCACATGAATGACTATAGTACATTAGTACTCAATATAAGGATTTTTTTCAGTTAACAATTCAATGCAATGATTTTGAAAAGCAAATTACCAAGTAGTCAATTTAACAAAGTTAATAATACTCTGAGAAAGCCAAAACTTTCAGATTTTTTTTTATATAATCTTTTTAGCAAACAATACAGCAAACCTAATTTCACTCTTACATAAATAGTTATTTTTGTGTGTGAATTTCTTCTGAGCTGTTTAATAGGACCTTGGTTCAATATTATCCTTTGTCTGTGCTATACTTCCATCCCTTGTGGACATCGACTCACTCGGTAATTGCATTTCCAATATTTTAAAGGGACACTATAGTCACCTGAACAACTTTAGCTTAATGAAGCAGTTTTGGTGTATAGAACATGCCCCTGCAGCCTCACTGCTCAATCCTCTGCCATTTAGGAGTTAAATCCCTTTGTTTATGAACCCTAGTCACACCTCCCTGCATGTGACTTGCACAGCCTTCCATAAACACTTCCTGTAAAGAGAGCCCTATTTAGGCTTTCTTTATTGCAAGTTCTGTTTAATTAAGATTTTCTTATCCCCTGCTATGTTAATAGCTTGCTAGACCCTGCAAGAGCCTCCTGTATGTGATAAAAGTTCAATTTAGAGATTGAGATACAATTATTTAAGGTAAATTACATCTGTTTGAAAGTGAAACCAGTTTTTTTTTCATGCAGGCTCTGTCAATCATAGCCAGGGGAGGTGTGGCTAGGGCTGCAGAAACAGAAACAAAGTGATTTAACTCCTAAGTGACAGTGAATAGAGCAGGGGAATGATCTATACACTAAAACTGCTTTATTTAGCTAAAGTAATTTAGGTGATTATAGTGTTGCTTTAACTATGACCTAATCACTGTATTAAAGCCAGAGATTAATTTTGTTTATAATGTTACTGTATATAATACATATATCATTTATTCCATACTGTATAATGCCTGCTTTTGCAGTAAACTTAGTGTAGTAAACTGGGTCTAGAATGATGGCAACATAGCTTTATATTTCAGGAAGTGTGTAGAGAGACTGTGTAGGTCACAGGTAGAAGAGGTGTGGCCAGGGCTGCATAAACAAAGTGATTGAACTGCTAAATGGAAGACAACCGAGCAGTGAGACTGCATGGGCATGAGCTACATACGAAAAATGCTTCATTAAACTAAAGTTGTTTTGGTGTCTATAATCTCTTTTTAATTGTAAAATACATCTTTTAGACAGAATGCAAAATGGCGAGCAAAATTGGGCAGACTAGATGGGCCGAATGGTTCTTATGTGCCGTCACATTCTATGTTTCTATGTTTCTAATGTGACATTAACATTAGTTCTATTTAAGCCTCTTTGCTTAGCAAAGTGAATTGGCACAATGTTGCACCATTTTCATTCTAAAAATAAATATTTTGCCCATTCATATAACATACCTCATTGAGAACTCAGACACATACTCATTATCTTTAAAAACTGCCATTAGTATTTTTTTAAATATATTAGTGGTTCTATTTACTACTTGGTAAACTGGAGCTAACTAGCCAAATAAAAACAATTTAAAATTCAGATAATTGTCAACTCTTTTTTTCTAACATATTCTTGACTTATTTGTCAAGTTTATTTTTAGCTTACCACAACTAAAAAGCATACTTTAAAGCTCTGGCCATCAAAATTTCCCACTCATTCGATGACAAAACTTTGCAGTGTGATGACAACATGAAATATAATTTGGTCATTAAGGGGTTAGACTAAAGCAGTTGATACTGAAAGGAATGTACGACTCTTCTATAATCACTGCTTGACCATCTTAGCCTAAATGTTTCTATAATTCAGTTTTTAGTGAATAAGCCTTTACATCTTTAGAACATTGTACGATACAATGAATAGGAACAGCACTAGTTTAGAAGTATGCGTGGTGCAAATATTTCTTTCATATAGTTTTTTGGAAATGGTTCTTAAAAGGCAGGTATTTTTCCTGCTAATCTCTGCATATATAGAAAAAAGGTAATTATTGGTTAGTAAAAAATTCAGATAAGTGCAATTCATCCGAACTGCAGTGTGTTAGAGTAATTACCTTTTTAGATACAATCAGCACTGAAAGTGTTGAAGTGTAAAATAATTGCAGTTACAATAAAGTTAGAGACTCACTTGAACCAGGTTCAAGAGCCAAACTCAATAACAGGATTTGGTTAGCATTCAATAAGAAACACCTAATTATTGCTAACATAAATATATAGTTTGAAGGAAATGTTTAATGTTAACCACTTCATAAGCAACACAATACATTTGTATTTTGTCTATGTATGTTGTTTTGTTCCCTATTTCACGTTTAAATAAATCAAATATTCAAAAAAGGTAAAAATACACTACCAACAATATTTAAAAACAATATTGTACTGCTGAATATAATCATTTCATTTTGCTTTTATTAATTTCCAAATAAACTGAAAAAAATAAGAAAAATTCTACAGAATGTATCGTGCTACATATACGGGTTCTGGAAACACACACAGATGTTTCTTACATATTTTGACAAGTTTAACCCCTTAAGGACCAAACTTCTGGAATAAAATGGAATCATAACATGTCACACATGTCATGTGTCCTTAAGGGGTTAAAGGAAAAAAGGAATATACCCCGTGAAATCACCTGTCCGTATACTTCCTGTCAAGTGCCCTTGCATCCATCTTACCATTCAACAGAAAAAAGAGACACATCATTCTCCTCTCACTCAACAAAATTTGGAGGTCTTCCATTCACCCAACCATCCAGCAGATAACCAGGAGACACTTTATTTCCACGTCACCAAGCAAGCTTTCAAGTATTGACTTATTTATTCTAGCAGCTCATTTATTCTACAATATGTTACCATAATTTATTTTTACTATAGCAATGTTACCATGTAGTTTACCAATGTCATTTTATGCTCAAGCTGTTTTCCATTATTTTATACTACATATTGTATACAACAAATGTTTACTTTACCCACCTACTCTCTTTCTACATACCGTGTCCCTACTAGAAGTAAATACTTTCACCAATACAGCAATACTTTCTTAACCATGTTCTTTTCTCTGTTCTGTTTCCTGTTCCAAGGACTTTCATCCACCAAACCATCCAATAGAAAAAGGAGAACCTTTTTTCTTACTGAGCCCTAGCCCTAGCCCACCCACCCTCTTTCAATCTTACTTTATAGCATGGTTATCTAGCTGTTTGCAAACTCATTCACCTCCTCATTCCATTTATATTTTGGTCTCTGACTGTAAGGGAGCATCTACAGAGAGCTGCTCTTTGCCAGAGGAGCTGCCGACACTGGAATTGAGTGCAGGACTGAGCAGGCAGATCCATAGATCTCACCACCAGCCCATGGGCACTAGAATGGATGTACCAGCTCTGCAAACTGAGAAGCTATTGCAAAAAAATTCACTTGCAATAGTTAAAATTGTATATACATAATTGTGGGTTTGGTGGGATGGCTAGCAATTCCTTGGAAATCATAGATACATAATTAGAGGCATAAAGGGGTCCATTCATTTTGTTAACCACTTTCAAATTCCCCATCAGCTACATCTTGTCTCAACTCTCTGTTTTAACAGATTGTAATCTCACAGGCTATCTAGCTAAGTACAATGTATAAAATAGCTTTAATGGCTAGATCTCACTTTATAGATAGGGACATCTTTTACCTTTAGTATTGGGTCTGTGTATATTGTATGGCCTTTTCCCACAATTGTAAAGAGCTGCATAATTTTTTGGGTGTTTTATAAATGCTAATAATAATAATAAAGTCAGTCCTGGTTCAGCTTATCCCATCGTATTGATATTATTATTATCCATGTGACTTTGCCACTGATCAGATAAGAAGCACCAGGATTGACTTTATTATTATTAGCATTTATACAACGCCAACATATGCTGTTGTGCTGTACAATTAAAAGAAGGCCGTGCTAAACAAGATTACAATCTATGAAATATGGAAATACATCACTAGGTGTCTAAGCCCAGGGACACTTACTGGTAAGGTAGTCTGACTGGTATTTTAGTGAGTATGATATTCAATGACACCTTGTCTGGACCAGGACCCATACTGTACTGCATTTATTTTCCATCATTATTATGGTATCAGAAGGTGCTTTTTTTAAATCCAGTTTTGTTTATGTTAAAGGTGGACAGATGGATGAATCCAGATATAGATCTCAGATGGTAGACAACAAGATGTCTATCAAAAATCAATGGATGTTTCAAACATTTTCAATGGATGTTTTGTGCTCTGTCTGTTGCCTGGAAAACCATATATCTCATTGTATGACATAATTACAGCCTCTGGACCACTGAATGAATATGATGAATATGCTTACCAAATGTATCTCTGTTTCTCAGTTCTACAACATCTATATCTGTTGCCTCTCGGAGATCCAACAACTTGGATTTATAGAATAAATGTTGTAATAATCGTTACAATAAGGAGCAACACCAATGATTTTGAGATATTTTTTTACCAGTTTGATTATTTTAGCTGTCACTCGTTGCAATCAGCTGTTTACCAATTTGACACCAATTTGTCTTTGATAAGAATGATAAAAGTTTCTCTTGCCATGTAAAGTAACACAACTTCTTTGAAGGGGTGTTATTAAAACTAAAAGATGGAACTTTAGTCTGCAGTACAAATATTGTCTTAAAATATAAATAGTAATTTAAAAATCACTTTGTCAAGCCTTTAGAAGATAAGCTATGGAACAAAGGCTTAGATTGATACTGTCTATCTACTTTTCCTCTTTAAAGCTTTCTATATCTAAGATACCTTTACACATGTATTTGGCAAAAAACAAGCATATTTATATTATTATATATTATATTGTTAATCAAGGAGTATCTTTTCATTTGTAACAGTAGAAAGGTAATGTTTGGACTCATGAGATGTAGATTTTTCAATGCACAAAGTTACATTATATTAATGTATCTGTTCATATAGTGACAACCCATGAAATACAATTATTTAGATTCAGCGACAGAATACCATGGTACCATAAGAATATTAATATGCTTGTGATTAGTGTAGTTTTTTTTAACAATATAATAAACCTATATTAAAGGGCACTCTGAACATCATAATTACTTGAGTTTCTTTTACAAGTCTATGTGTTACCCATTTTGTCTTTTGCCACATCGTTTTAGCCAACACTCATAGCCTGCACCCTAGCCACCAAAATTATATAGAAACTGAGATGTCACATTATCAAGCGATATTCCTTCCAACATACATAGTAGTTATAGGCTGAGAAACTGGGGGCAGGTTAGTGCTATTGGCTTATCATTGTCCGTGAAGAAATCACCCTGGATAGTGTGAATGCCTAGTTTCGATATTATCAGTGTGGCTGTGTGGAGGAGATGTATATTGGTCCCAGGGGAGACCAAGATTTGGCCAAACTACTCTTAAATGGTTTGACAAAAAACCTAACCACCACTACAATGAATTGTGCAGTGAGTCCCCTTTTAACTGTGGTTTGTAACAATGCAAATTAACACTTCTAAAATACGTGGTTTGCATAGTAGTGTAAAAGCTGAAAGCTTTTTTTTCACATCAAAGTTTTATAGATTCTCATTAAGAACAGTACTAATTTACACAAGATAACTTTTGCAAAAAAAACAAACAAAAAAACAATTGTGGATCTATACCATGCAAAATTCAATAACAATCATATTCACAAAAAGTATATGACAAAAACTCAGGATACATCTAAGCTCCATCTATTTGCTCAGGTTCCATTGACTCTTTCAGGAATATCAGTGCTGAAGACATTGACCCATTTTTCTTGCATTCCTTCTTTCTTTATCTAAACTTGTCTCGGTTTTCCTCTTCTACTTTTGTAACATCTATTCCCCATGTCACTGTGTTCTAACAGTCTCATTTACATGTTTTTTTTTACTCCTGTCATCATCCTTTTCTTTGCTAGCCTTTTACCCTTTTAACGTTGCCTCTCTCTTTACTACATAAGTTCTTCACTGTACCTTAAACAGTAGTTTATCTAATTAAAAAATATTTACAGATGGTGCGTTGCCAAGATTTCATGCAGTCTTATATGCAAATTCTTTATTGTAGCCCTTGATTTGGCAGCTGGGTCACATTGTGATGTCACATTTAATTTCAATAATTCTTTTAGCACCGCTTATTGAATAGCTCATGTTCACGCTCTACATACTCTCTGGTAAAAACACTATGTAGGTGACAGGAACCCTTTAGCAATGAAAGGCTTAAATGTTTACATAATCATATTCTTATTTCATTACTCCATTCTCTCCCTCTGGATTTTAAAGAGTCACATGATGTGGTTCTATTACTGGGTGGAATATGCATTCATTAAGTCGAAGAGGAAACCAGCAAAGGTTGAGAAGCAAAATGTTTTCTGCAAAGATTATTGATTTAATGCAGTTCTGAGATTATCTAGTTTCACACAGACACTTTTACTTAGTTCTGCCAGAAGTCAGATTTGAATTTCTTAATTTCAGCACCAGACTATTCTATCTTGACTCCTTGCCTGAAATTCTCATATTCTCTTTTCCAAGTGGGGAATTGATAATGGATTTAATGGATTAAATTGTTTGCGGTATTAGGGAAACTTAAATTCATTGCCAGCTTGGATAGTTTGTATTATTATAATGTAGTGCCAATTTTTCAAGTAAGATAAGGGTAATTTAATTAATTCATGCATGAGTTTATAAATTTGAGCTGCACAATGGTTATGTTTATTACAAATGAAAGTGTCTAAAAAAAATTGCTTTCTTGAAAATAGCTCCCCTATGCAAGAAGTTTCGAGGATTTCTAATGTATTTTTGATGTGTTCAATGTTGCTGAATTAAGCCTAGAAAAAAATCTACATAATTACATTAAAGGTCTAATTTTGCTTTGGGTTATCACAGAGGTTATGTACCATATTTTACATTGTTGAAATTGAACTGCCGTTCGAAAATATATATTTTTTTCACAGCAAAATCACCTGTATATTAAAGAGAGAAAAAAATAACTAAAGACAAAATAGAGGATTGTATTAAAAAATGAAATTGCTTAATTTATGCACAATATATAGTGAATAAACATAATGGAAAATGGAACATGACGTAAAGCAAACTTTTTTCCTTGTTGAGTGGCAATTATTGCATTATTTTATTTGCATCCTTTATTGAGATACACAGGGATAAGAGATAGCAATAAAAGATCCAATGGTTTAAAGCAATAGAGAACTTTAACTGAACACTGTGTGACACTACACATTTGAACTGTGAAAATGACTTCGGTAAAATAGGAAAAGCTTGTTTTGTGTAGCTTAATGCAGAACACAAATGCAACTCATGAGTTTGTAAAGGGCCCCAGGGCTCTAACACACTACCCTTTATTGTGTTGAGTCAGCATATCAGCAAGCTGTTCTACTGAGTTCTGCTTTTCTGTTACTAAATTAGATTTCACATTCCTTTTGTGTCTGAAAATACATACAGAATGGAAAAAAAGTTTGAAATAAGATGTGTTATATTATAATGCATTAGAATGTAAGATCATCGAGCAGGGCCCTCCACACTGCTCAATGATCTTACTACATGTCTGTTAGTCCACCCATTGTACAGTGCTACATAATTTGATGGAGCTATTTAAATATAATGAAATAATAATACCACAATAAAAATGGGACATTTTCATTTCTCGCATTTTCCATCAGCTTATTGGATATGTGTGCTAGGTAAGGTATGTAAATGAGAGTAAGTATAGCCAGTATGTCTTGTCTGACATAGAATCATAGAATGTGACGGCAGATAAGAACCATTCGGCCCATCTAGTCTGCCCAATGTTTCTGACTAAGAAATCATCATAATGAGAGAGTATTTCTACTGACTATACAGATGTTATTCATTTTTTCTGCTGACTCCCTATAAGATAAAGGATCTAAGTCAACAGACCGTTATCTCAACAATTTGTAAGTTGTAAATAATCAGGCAACTGCTCCATTTGTCTTGTCCATGAGTCAAAATGTAAATGCAGTCATGGGAAAAATAAAGTACACCCTCTTTGAATGCTATGGTTTTTATATATCAAGACATAATAACAATAACCTGTTCCTTAGCAGGTCTTAATGAGGTAAATTCAACCTCAGATGAACAAAAACACATGATATATTACCGTGTCATGATTTATTTAAAAAAAATAGAGGCAAAATGGAGAAACCATGTGTGAAAAACTAAATACACCTTGTGAATCAATAGCTTGTAGAACCAGCTTTGGCAGCAATAACTTGAATGAACTGTTTTCTATATGATTTTATCAGTCTCTTACATCATTATGGAGGAATTTTGGCCCACTTTTCTATGCAACGTTGCTTCATTACTTCCAATAACTGTATATTTTTTTCTCTCGTTACATCCTCAGTCTTCCACCTCTGGTGCTGTAGTTATTTTCTGGCTTTCCTAACTATGCTTATTTATATACAGTTATTACTTATCTCTGTCATGATTCCTAAATTATACTAAATCCCTTCTGTCTCCCGTGGCTATCTAATCTCTCCAGTGAATTTTCCTTCACAATCAGATTTACCATCCAAGTAGTACCCTAACACCACGTCTCTAACATGCATACTAGCCTTAAGAGTATAAGCTCACAAGTGCATGACCTTCAATACATTTGTGCCAGTATGTACATATATGTTATATTATATTTTATATAGAGTTTCCCATTAATTTGTTTGTAACCCTACCATACTGAATAATCCATTAATACTTGCTGTTTCACTTCCTCTAGCCAGTGAAGGAGTATCAGCTGTACACCTTTTGTCCAAGGACTCAACCTGCAGGCTTAAAGAACTCAGCAGGTGTGCTTAGTCCACAGTATACCATTCCCGTTACTCCTGACTATCCCTATTTAGTCCCTATTGTGGGCCCATATCTCTCTGTCCCTCTTTTTCGTCCTAATGTCCCTCTTTTCTTGTAGCTCAATGTTGTTATTGTGTCTAAACTTCACATCACTAGAACTTACATTAATGTGTCTTTAAATTAATGTATACTTGTTCTCGACTAAATTATATCTTAGTTGCATAAATTGTTATTAGTCACCTAAAACTTCTTAAAACAGCCCCTTCCCCGGCCACACCTTCACTCACACCCCTAAAATTAAAGTGTCCCTCTTTGTCCATTTGAAATGTTGCTTTAGTCCTGTCATACACAAACAATGTGTATCTTCTCGCAGTCTTTAAGACAGAAGGCTGTTATTGCAATCTACACACCATTGTATTTTAGATGATAGAGCTCTACAATGTGCTAGTATTTGTTTTTCCATGTTTGTCCTCTTAATGTTCCTATTCCGTTGATAATTATTTGATTCTTAGTTTTCTGTCTTGATGTTTCATTATTCAAGTATTCGTATTGGTGGACTATCCTTCAGAAATAAATAACACATGGAGCAATGAACTATAATTGTGGACCCAGGACATACTTGAAAACGAGAGAAATCTCAATGTATCTTTCCTGGTAAAATATTTTATAAATATATAATCTTTCATAATTACAAAATACCTGCATCTTAATTGTAGTCATCAAACCTGGAATATATGGTAAATGATCGAGAAATTCTAATTCAGCTGGAAAAATACTGACTTAGAGATTGTTTTCGGTTTTGTTATATTGGCTTAATATTTGAGATATCGTGGTCTATTTACCTAAAATACTTTGTTTAATGAGTAATCCTAGATGTGTTAATGAGTTTTCCACAATAATTATATTTTTTTTTTTTATGTTGGAAGCTATGCATTTTGCACCTCAACTATTTTTTCTCGATTGCAAAACAGTGAATGACTCAGGGAAGATAAATGAATGGATACTGCTCAAAAAGCTCCAGTGGACACGTCAGTGGAAATCAGAATGAAGCAGATATAGATGCAGCACAGCACAGATAGTGATATAATCAGACAGCACTTACGCTTTGCGCTTTGTTAGAGAGGGAGGTCCTCCAGACAGAATTATTGTTTATGTGCAAAGATCAATAAAACTTTTGAAAGAAAAAAAATGGCATTTATGGTTGCTGGAGCTCTGCACTATGTGACATCCTAATATGTTCAAAGCTACAAAAAGCGCTGCATTCTAACAACAGATTATTGTAAGAGCGTTCTAACAATAGATTAGCACATGTGATTAATTTGAAATTACAGGGGTCATAACAGGATTATTTAGTTTTGGTGAAAATGCTAAAATGGATTTAGTTTATGGAAACCTCTATAATTTATGGAATTATTTTCCAGCAACACACTATTCCCTGCTATGTATTTTATTTATTATATAGTAAGAAATAGGTATTATTTTAAAATGACTTTTAATTTATATATTTTTCTCATATAACTGGAGTACCAAAAATTAACTTTTAACGTTCCAGCTCTTGTTGGAATATAGAACTCTGTCCCCTGCCCCACTTCCTTTACAATCCTTAGTTGTTATGGTTTCCTTTTATCTTTAAAAAAAAATAAGGCTTTTATTGCAATTATTCTTAGTTATAAATATGTAATAAAACATAGATCAAAAGACATTAGTGATGTCCCGAACGGTTCGCCACCTATTCGTCCTCATTGAGTAAACTTTGACCCTGTACCTCACAGTCAGCAGACACATTCCAGCCAATCAGCAGCAGACCCTCCCTCCCAGACCCTCCCACCTCCTGGATAGCTCACTAAGAATGCAGCTTCACAATGAATGTAAAATGGATGCTGTCTAGGAGGTGGGAGGGTCTGGGAGGGAGGGTCTGCTGCTGATTGGCTGGAATGTGTCTGCTGACTGTGAGGTACAGGGTCAAAGTTTACTCAATGATGAGTCCGCGGCGAACCGTTCGGGACATTACTAAAAGACATGCAATCTCAAGCAGATACATGTTAGTGATTAGTAAAAGTTACATAGCAGCATAGAAACAATGAAATGTGACAGCAGATAAGAACCATTTGGCCCATCTAGTCTGCCCAATTTTGTCAGTGTGCTTCTGTGTCTGCGCACACATCTGTGTATGTGTGTCTGTGTGTCAGGGTGTGTGTTTTTTATGTCAGTGTGTGTATCTGTGTCATGGTGTGGGCATGTATCAATGTTTGTGTGTGTCAGGGTGCATGTGTGTATATGTCAGTGTGTATCTATATGTGTGTATGTGTTGGTGTGTATCTATATGTATGTATATGTCGGTGTATATATGAATTTGTGTGTATGTGTCGATGCATCTGTGTGTTTATGTGCATGAATATCTGTGTAAGTATGTATGTATGTGGTAGTGTATGTGCATATATCCATGCAGTCAAACACCAGCACAATATACAAGCACACTCCTGCAATCTAACTCAAATATTACATACATACACCCCTGCATTCAAACTAAAAAATATACAAACACATCCCTTCACTCAAACACAAATACTTCACACAAATGTACATCTGCATTTAAAAGTGACCATTACATTCAAACACACCCCTGCAATAAAACACAAACATTATATACAAACACACTCCTGTATTAAAACACAATAACTATATACAAGCACCTATTTAAACACCAACACTGTATATTACACTATAGCACCAGTAAATGCTGCAGCGCTGTACAGATATGCAACCTAGAAATTTTGACTTGGGGTGCCTCAGAAAAATACTGAAATATTAAGGGCGCCTTGAACCTAAAATGTTTGGGAACCACTGCTCTAAGCTATACATGTTAAGATCCTTTAACCTTTCCTTGTTACACATATCAGTGGTTTGTGCTGCCATTTTAATGATTTAGCTTAAATAGCTGCTGCCCTGGTTTGTAACTCCCACTAATCTCAGACAACACTGACAGCACATGTATGTCTCGGCCCTTAAAGCCCTCCCCTATGTTACCCTGAAACACTACACATTACTACACATTAACACCCATTAACAAGAATTAACACCAATAGTGAAAAACAAATAGAGGTTGCATTATAGCTGTAGTTATATTGAAGAGGCAAGCTTGTCGGGTGTGAGTGTGACGGTTGGATGAGGGAGTATGACAGGTTGAGGAGAGGTAAGTGTGACAGGATTAGGGGGTCATGTGACAATGAGAGTTTGGCATTGTTGGGTGGGTGAGTTTCACATGGTTGGAGGATGGAGTGTGAAGGGTGAGGATAGGTGAGTCATCTGACAGGATTAGAGGTGTAAATGTGACAGGCTGACTGTGGCAGGGTTGGGGGTAAGAGTGTGACAGGGTTGCGGGTGAGTTTGGCACTGTTGAAGGAGGGAGGCTGACAGGGTGAGGGGAGGTGATAGGTGTAGCAGAGCCCTAGTCCTAACAGGGACTTTCCTCTGCTGGATCTCCAAGAGTAGAATCAGGAACAAGAAATTGCCAAGTAAATAGCCCACCTCCTCCCCAGCAACTAGGTGACACACAGTTCTGGGAGTACAACTGACTTTATTCTCCCACACACAGCTTTTATACATTGCCCCTAGGATGGGGTTTCCAGATTTAAGATAATTCAATGATCTCTCAGATACAGAAACATTCATACATTTTTAACATACCCCAAAAATACATGAAAGGAATACAGAAACCCCACGAAAATCATGTTCCCAAATAGCCCAGATCTGAGTGCACAACATATCCAAAAAGCACTGCGATCAGTTCGGTAGAACGAAAGTTATGTTCGAAAAATTTTTGACTGACCAGCCAAGAGGGTATAGGATAAAACAGTTCCAGAGGATTGGGCTTTCTGGGTTCCTGCGCAAACACTAATGAATGCTCCCCCTGGCTTCTATGGAGCGAATTCTCCCCCTGATTGCTTGATCATATCTCTCGAACGTCGTTCGTCTAGATGGTCGGGAAATTGGATGGGCAGCGGTATGAACTCCACCTGAGTTATAAGAATGACTGCCACCCAGGGAAAGCACTGAAGTGAAGGTGTCAAGCTGTTAATTTGTGGATAACAGCCAGGGAAAGTCTGTGTTCGCTGGGGCATAACAAGTGGACCAGACACCAGTCATTCAGGAGTTGAACAAGGGGGTACGGACAACCGAACATAATGGAATGGAGTCTTCTACAATAGGATTAGTGGAAATTTATGTGACAGGCTCAGTATGGCATGTTTGGGAAGATGAGTTACAGGATTGGAGGGGTTAATGTGTTAGGGTGAGTGTGGAAGAGTAAAAAGAGTGAGGGTAAATGATAGAGAATGAGTGTGACAGTGTGAGAGAAGGTGAGTGTGAAAGGATTGGGGGTTGTTAATGTTATATGTTGAGTGTGCAAGAATGAGGGCAGGTGAGTGTTATGGTTGGAGGGGTAAGTGTGACAGGAGGGGTTAATATAAGTGAGGCTGGGTGAAGGCATAGTGTGTATGAGTTACAGTGTGGGTGAGTGACTGTGTGTAGTGACAACAGTGTGTTTGTCTTGGAGAGTGACAGTGTGTTTGTATGTGTGTGTGAAGGAGGGTAACAGTGTGTGTGGAAGTGTGGCAGGGTATGTGTGGGATGGTGACAGTGAGTGTGTGGAAGTAGTTTGTTCCCTGGTGGTCCAGTTGCCTTGCTATCCAGTTTGCTGCTCCGATGGGTGCAGAACTACAGACCATGTGGTAGAGGTTTCACAAGTTCTGGCATACCCAAATGAACACTCCCAAAGGAGCTTACAAGACCTCTACCACACCCAGAGGAGCTGTTAAATGGAGGCACTAGGCTTTATCTTCATCAGGGTAGACTGAGTAGAGGGGTCCTGCACAGGAAAAACTCCTCCTGGTTTAGTGCCCTTGATCATGGACAAAGGACCCAAAGGATCTGTCTGCACTAAGGTATGTTGGGCAGCCATGAGGCACCAATCAGTGCTAGGCCATAGGCAGTCACCTGATTATAGGGCTGCCTCTGTATGCTTAGGGGTTCTGAGCTAACCATAAAAATGCTCCCAGTATCTTAATGGGATAAGTAGAATATCCATATATTTGTTATTTTGGCACTGAAGGTGTTTACATTGATTAAGGCTATATCATCTAAAAGATGTATCTGGTATATAAGTTTTGCTGCAGATAAATAAAAATGCATGCCTTTGGAGAAAAACTTTTAAATCAACTATAGAAGATCAAAGACAGCCCAAAACGAATAGCAGCAATGTAATTCAATAAGCACAAGTATTTTCAAATATATCTTCAAGAGCTGCATTACACCTGTGAGAGTTAAGTCCTTCAGAAATTAAAATCTCTACTTGAACTCAAATTTTTCATTTGTACTTCCTAGTGTCTACCACTTGCAAAACACCAGGGGTTGGTAAGCAATATGAACATTGCAATGATTACAAAATGAAAGGAAAACTCTTTTTTTTTTCACCTCTAACTTTTGGTTATTGTTGCATCTCCTTATAGACAGAGCCTTATAGAAATTATAAAGTTCTAAAGGAAGTAACCAATGAGAAATTATCAAACTAAAAGATCAGAAATTCCTAAATCAGTGTAATCTTTGTTCTGCTATTTGCGTTCATTCAAAATAATATTTTCCTTATTAATGATAACTAGAGATGCCGCGAACCGTTCGCGGCAAACTCCGGTCAGCTGACACATCCCTGACAATCTCCGGCAGACCCTCCCTCCCAGACCCTCCTACTTCCTGGACAGCATCCATGTTGAAGGCAGCTGTCCAGGAGGTGGGAGGGTCTGGGAGGGAAGGTCTGCTGGAGATTGGCCGGGACGTGTCAGCTGACCGGAGTTCACTGCGAACGGTTCGCGACATCTCTAATGATAACATAATGTTAGGGGGTTATTCATAAAAAAATTATTTGTCTTGCAACCAAAATTGATCATCTCTTGTTTGCATAGATTTTTGTCACTACAAACTGTTCGCAAGGCCTCAAGGCTAGAAACTACAGAATTGTTCCAGGGCAGTTTTCTGCATTTTTACTAATTAGTAGCAATTTTTATTGGCCTTCAGAGAGATAGATATTATTTTATTGCTACACTATCTGTTTTTCCCTTTTTCCTTTTCTTTTCTGTATCTTCCTTCCTCCACACGTAGTGCCCACATTGCACACCGACCACATTTTTGTTTGTATTAATTCATATTGCATTAATTTTACCTTCTATTAGTTAATTCAATATTTTTTGTTGAATTTAAGGAATACCATATTCTCTTGAGAACCAGGGTACACTTTAAACTGGAACCAAGGCAGGGCAAACCACAAAAAAATAGATGATCCAGGTACTCAAGGTTCAGCTTGACAAAGATTGTCTGAGGTCAAAATGTTGCTGTACATTCTCCCAATAAATCTGCATCTTCTCTGAACCTTAAGTGTCTGGACCATCTCCTATCTCTCAATATTTTTAGGCAGGTTTATTACAATATGTTTAGTTAAAGAAAGCTGTTAATAGCTGTTAATAAAGCTATTGCTTACAAATAAATAAGTTCTCAACAAACTTTTTAAGGAAAATGGTTGACATGTTAATTCAGGTTATTTTTTTAAAAATTATTCAACATTTCTTCAGTTAGTAACTTTAAATATGAAAATAACTACCAACTTGTGCTAACTTAAGTCTAACCTGCCTGGCACTCATACTTATTAACTGTTAAATGATGTTCCATGTGGCTGATTAGTGCCCAAACTCCTGCTAATAGGACTGATCTGCAAGTCGGAAACCATAAATATTGTTAAATGATTTAGGTTTCAAAAGATATCAGAAAGAAGGAAAAAAGTCATAGCTAAAGCATCTCTCTCCACATAACATTATGATGGGAGAGGATGAAAATCATCAAGAGAAATCACCAGTCCTCTTACTAAATAAAGAGAAAATTTAAAGTCCTATCCCTAATACTTTATACCATGTCATACAAGTGTTTATATGATAATAAATAAAAAAAATACTAATGTGTGCCTTGAAAACAAAAATATTATAAATAAATGTGATAACTGTAGAAAAATCACTTCTTATAATGTTTATTTCTCTTATTTGTTCTTTTTGTTTTGTGGCTCATCATGCGGTTAGTATACATATATATAAATCTTCTGTGTTTCAATTAGAAATATCAATATGTGAGAATAAAATTATCAGTTTTAAAAAATCTTAAAGCTAGTGGAGTTTTGGGAGTTCCAGGTATTAATATTTATTATTACACAACTAATGCAGCCTCTGCCATTAAGTCCAACCTATACATTCACCAACCCTAGAGATGAAGATAGACAAACTTCATCCTCACTCTATTAAATAGATTCTGTGTCTACCTCCATCTAAAAATCCTCTACCAAAATCGACTTGAAGGCATGGGACATTCTATTCAAAAGTGTAAAACTATCTTCCAGTTGGTCTAGATCTATGTCCCTATACATATTGAAACACACTAATTTAAAAGCACATATTAATTTGTGGATATTCCCATTCAATCTATAATCTAGAAAACTTTTTTGGTAATAATTACATTATGTATTATGAATTATTAAAAACAAAATACCATTTAGATAATTCTGTTATTCCCAAATATAATATAATCTCTGATAAATTGCAGGAATATATTGGTGTTTCCAATCTGAATCAGATATTTAACAAACTGGACAATTCAAATTTAGATAAGAAACACACTATCCCCCTATGCTACTACTAGATTATATCTAGGCCTACATCACAACTAGGGTTCATGCTAGTGTTGGAGAGAGATTTAAATGTGCAATATGATTTGAAGGATTGGTTCCACCACTTGCTTGCTCTTAAAGGAGTGACACAATGGTAAAACCATCTGAAGAACAATTACAAGATTGTATATGGTATCTGATTTCATATAGATCACACAAAATGAATAACAAAACGTCTGATAGATGTTGGAGAGTCTATGGGGGTGTAGGTACTCTATTGACAAAGTCTGTCTTTGTGTAGTTAGACCAATCAAATAACAACATGTATATGATTCTTATTGGTTGAGAACCATATTTTAGAATTGTCAGACAAAGAAAGTCATGTGACTTATCGATACCATCTACTTAAAGTGAGGAACTAACCTGTCAGAACTTGTAAAAATGTTGCCGCAATCTGCTCAGTTATAACAAACTGTCCCATTAAATAGTCATCACTTTAACTGCAGTAGTTTTTCTACTCTTTTTAGTTTGTTTTTTTTTACTATACATGGCTAGATGCAGCCATGGTATAATGATTCATATCCCAGTGGTTTTCAACTTTGTTTGATCAGCACACGTCTGGTTAAACTCTGCTGAATGTTTCATGATCTATGCTTCTAGCCCAGACATGTTTGACATCTTGAGTACACATATTATTGTCCTTATCTCCATGTCCAAACTCACGCTAAGATCTTAGTGTGAGTTTTTATTTTGTCTACTGTGGGACACGTCTGGTCAATCTATTTATATATCGTGTTTTATATTTTTCGTGATGCAGAGTTTATCCTAACATGTTGTGTTCCAGTTTCATGCTTATCTACACAGTATATGATTATGCTATATGTCATTGCTGATCCATGTATATGCCACTGCACTTTAAAAATAAAGAATATTAAAAAAAACTACCAAATAGAAAAAAGGAAAAAAACATGTAAATTTATAAAAAGAAAAAACAAATTTCCAGATATCTAGTTGTAATTCAGAAACATTGGTCCAAGTATGAAATTCGATGTTCTAAGCAAATAAAAGGAGGCTTAAGTAAAACTATATACACTTACACAGACTCTAGAGGAACATAAGGCTCTATTTTCAGTGAGCATAGCATTACTTGAATAAGCATGCAATAAAAAAATAAAGCCTATATTGAATATTCTTTATTGGGCTCTTTGGGTGGTGTTTACATGGACAAGGTAGAACCGTTCTTTTTTTGAACGTGCTCTTGAAAATTGCATGTGAAATCCTCTATGTTCATCCTGTGAAACTTGTATGAAAAATGGATTCCATTTTCTGTACCCAGATAATGGAAGGGTCATCTATTTTTATAAGTTGTATTGATTCAAAGGCTGAGTTGGATCTACACAAAGTAAAATCATTATTGCTTATTGTAGTTCTGTAGACTCCATGGGAGTTACAAACATTTTTCATGTGTGTTTGATATGAATGTCACTTAAAAAGAGTGCAATCAATCCTATGAAACTTAGATTATCTTCTTATTGTAGTTTATAAGAAAATATATATAAAAAGACTCGTTTCCTTTTTTGCTGAACTGTACATGTTACTTGGTAACCTAGTGACATTATCAGTGTAAGAATTAATTATGATCGTATGCACTTAATATTTGAAGTATAATTCACTGAAGGTCACTGTACATAGGATAAATGATCTTCTATTCTCCATTTTTTCTACAATGTGACTGAGGCAAAATCGATATGTTTTAAAAGGCATTTTCTGTGACCCCAATAGTATACATTAAAACCATGCAGTTTCCTTTAATGGAAGAGTATAAAACAGATTATCAAAGATATACACTTCATTATGTCCATTAGTAATGATAGTTTTTTTATTCAGGACAAATATTAAAATACCTTAAAATTAAATAAATGTTTTTTTGAACAAAAAAAATCGTATAGCTTGATAGCAAGAAAAGCTGGATCCCAAAGAATGTTGAATATAAAGAAACATATTCCGTTTTTAATGTAATGTTACTGTGTTACAATGTTAGGTGTCCATATGGTGCATTTTTAGCATGCTAACATTTCATTTATATATTTTCATTTATTTATTTCACCAGTTAAGTACTATAAAAAAAAGGGGGGCATTACATTTTTGCTAAAACATTTAGAATGTACGCATAGCTTCAAACATTAACCTAGTTAAGATAATATTTTTTCTCCATCTTTCTAAAGAAGCACTGAACCTTCTATCTGTTAAGAGATGTAGAATAACTCTTATTTTTCCTTTTCTAGAAATCTCGTAGATTTTTAATAGTGTTGTTGTTTTCGGCACATGGCAGCTTTTTGTGCTTGGGTAACTATGGTGATTTAGGGATTCTACAGTTTCGAATTTGACTTAACAATCACTTTATTCACGCTTACTGGAGGATTGAAGCTCCACAAATCAGTCATTGTGGTAGCTGGAGGCAACGCCTGTTCTTTAAATCAATCAGACAAGATAGACTGCATGTTATTTATGGAACATTAAATGGCATATGTTTGCAAACTGTTTAGGTGGAAGATGTATTTCTGAAAAAAATTTTATGCTCACTACTATATCTTGAGTTGTGATGTTTTCATGTCATTATAGTAGAATGGGAGAAAAAAATCTATATCTTGGTTAATAAGGAGATTTATGATTTATTTCAACTTGCCAATATTAACATATATTTTATAGTACTGAACAATATTGTGCTGTAAATTTTTGTAACAAATTAAATAGTGTAAAATCTGGAAGAAAGATTTAAAGGATCACTATAGGGTCAGGAACACAAATATGTATTCCTGACCCTATAGTGAAAACCCACTATTTAGGTGGCTTGCCCCTCCTTTAGTCCCCTCAGAATGAGTTAAAACTCACCTTATTTTCAGCTCTCTACGGGTCCGCCGGCGCTGGTCCCGCCCCCTTGGTGATATCACCAAAATTGCAGATTTTGAGGCAATCCAATGCTTTCCCATCGGGGAAGCATTGGATTGGCTAAAATCGGCAAGGGGGCAGGGCCAAACACCATTCTGGCCAATCAGCACCTCTTCATAGAAATGCATTGAATCAATGCATCTCTATGAGGAAAATTCAGCGTCCCCATGCAGAGCGTGGGGACGCTGAATGGCAGGGTTGCTTACTGTGCAGCCCTGAGCCAGGAAGCTCCTCCAGTAGCCATCTGAGGAGTGGCCACTTGGAGGTGTCCCTAGGGGCAATGTAAACACTGCCATTTCTCATGAAAATCCCTGAAAGGAGCTATTATACTCAGCAGAACAACTAAATTAAGCTATACAGGTGATACTCGAAAAATTAGAATATCATGCAAAAGTTCATTTATTTCAGTAATGCAACGTAAAAGGGGAAACTAATATATGAGATAGACACATTACATGCAAAGCAAGATAGTTCAAGCCGTGATTTGCCATAATTGTGATGATTATGGCTTACAGCTAATGAAAACCCCAAATCCACAATCTCAGTAAATTAGAATATTGTGAAAAGGTGCAATATTCTAGGCTCACAGTGTCCCACTCTAATTAGCTAAGTAAGCCATAACACCTGCAAAGGGTTTCTGAGCCTTTAAATGGTCTATCAGTCTAGTTCAGTAGGAATCACAATCATGTAGAAGACTGCTGACCTAACAGTTGTGCAGAAAACCATCATTGACACCCTCCATAAGGAGGGAAAGCCTCAAAAGGTAATTGCGAAGGAAGTTGGATGTTCCCAAAGTGTTGTATCGAAGCACATTAATAGAAAGTTATGTGGAAGGAAAAAGTGTGGAAGAAAAAGGTGCACAAGCAGCAGGGATGACCGCAGCCTGGAGAGGATTGTCAGGAAAAGGCCATTCAAAAGTGTTGGGGACTTTCACAAGGAATAGACTGAGTCTGGAGTCAGTGCATCAAGAGCCACCACACACAGACGGATCCTGGACATAGGCTTCAGATGTCGCATTCCTCTTGTCAAGCCACTCCTGAACAACAAACAACGTCAGAAGCGTTGAAAGAAAAACAGACCTGGTCTGTTGCTCAGTGGTCCAAAGTCCTCTTTTCTGATGAGAGCAACTTTTGCATCTCATTTGGAAACCAGAGTCTGGAGGAAGAATGGAGAGGTACACACTGCAAGATGCTTGAAGTCCAGTGTGAAGTTTTCACAGTCTGTGTTGATTTGTGGAACCATGTCATCTGCTGGTGTTGGTCCACTGTGCTTCATTAAGTCCAGGGTCAACGCAGCTGTCTACCAGGAGATTTTGGAGCACTTCATGCTTCCTTCCGCAGACAAGCTTTATGGGGATGCTGACTTCATTTTCCAGCAGGACTTGGCACCTGCCCACAGTGCCAAAAGCACCAAAGCCTGGTTCAATGACCGTAGGATTACTGTGCTTGATTGGCCAGCAAACTTGCCTGACCTGAACCCCACAGAGAATCTATGGGGCATTGCCAAGAAAAAGATGAGAGGCATGAGAACGAACAATGCAGAAGAGCTGAAGGCCGCTTTTGAAGCATCCTGGTCTTCCATAACACCTCAGCAGTGCCACAGGCTGATAGCTTTCATGCCATGCCGAATTGAGGCAGTAATTGCTGCAAAAGAGGCCCAAACCAAGTACTGAGTCCATATGCATGCTTATACTTTTCAGAGGTCTGATATTGTTCTATGTACACTCCTAGTTTTATTGATTGCATGTAATATTCTAATTTACTGAGATTGTGGATTTGAGGTTTTCATGAGCTGTAAGCAATTATCATCACACTTATGACAAATCACGGCTTGCACTATCTTGCTTTGCATGTAATGCGTCTATCTCATATATTAGTTTCCCCTTTTATGTTGCATTACTGAAATAAATGAAGTTTTGCACAATATTGTAATTTTTCGAGTATCACCTGTAGTTGTTCTGGTGACTATAGTGTCCCTTTAACAACCATCATATTGATTTAGTAAGCATGATAGGGATTTGTTTACTGGTGTTGTAGCAAAGTCAAACCAAAATTGATATTCACTGACTTGTGTAAATTTGCTGTGATTCCAAGGATTAATAATCCATAGGAAACCATGGAAAGAAGTAATTTTCCTGGTCGAAATTCTATACTTAGTTTGGTTGGCTATAAGATCTCAATGATCAAGTGGAACCATAAGAATAATTTATTTCAGTGCTGCAACTGCTTTCCACTGTGGCACTGGAAGTCAAAGTAAACCAATCAAAACATGATGATCACATAATTTACAAGTACAGTATGTTATGAGAGGAACCTAATTAGAACTCTAACTGAGAGCCAACAATGTCTCTAAATAAAAAAATAAAAAAATAGTAATTAACAGTGTGAGGTCCACAACTACACAAAATAAAGTAGGTGAGGTCCAGTGAATTGCTTCTTCTCTTCCTCCATCCCATGTGCTGGTGGATAGTAATTTAAATAAAGGTACAGGAGACTGGGCATCTCCTATTATAATTAGGACCAAGAAGGAGCCAAGAAATGACCACCATATAACTGGCTTTAGAGTTCTGCACATAATTAATGATCAGGAAGGGAAAGGTCTTTATAATGGTCTTCTCACTCTGAATTTTTAATAGGAGCACTGTATGAGTTGGTATTATAATGGGGACGTATGAACTAAGTGTCATAGCCACTTAGACTGGAACGGCTGTGGGTGCCTGACACACCAAGGTTAGTCTCAAGTCATTCTGAAAAAGGTTTGATACATTATCAGATGACATCTGTGGACTTCTGTACCGAAACCTAGTGCATTGTAGGGGTAATGTTGTTTAAGCTGTAAGCACAACCCCCACCTGTGGACGTCGGGCCCTCATACCACCCTCATGGAGTCTGTTTCTGACCGTTTGAGCAGACACATGCACATTTGTGGCCTGCTGGAGGTCATTTTGCAGGGCTCTGGCAGTGCTCCTCCTTTTCCTCCTTGCACAAAGGCAGAGGTAGCGGTCCTTCTGCTGGGTTGTTGCCCTCCCATGGCCTCCTCCACGTCTCCTGATGTACTGGCCTGTCTCCTGGTAGTGCCTCCATGCTCTGGACACTACGCTGACGGACACAGCAAACCTTCTTGCCACAGCTCGCATTGATGTGCCATCCTGGATGAGCTGCAGTACCTGAGCCACTTGTGTGGGTTGTAGACTCCGTCTCATGCTACCACTAGAGTAAAAGCACCGCCAGCATTCAAAAGTGACCAAAACATCAGTCAGGAAGCATAGGAACGGAGAAGTGGTCTGTGGTCACCACCTGCAGAACCACTCCTTTATTTGGGGTGTCTTGCTAATTGCCTATAATTTCCACCTGTTGTCTATCCCATTTGCACAACAGCATGTGAAATTGATTGTCACTCAGTGTTGCTTCCTAAGAGGACAGTTTGATTTCACAGAAGTGTGATTGACTTGGAGTTACATTGTGTTGTTTAAGTGTTCCCTTTATTTTTTTGAGCAGTGTATTTTATTTGTTAATGCTTTTACTCAAGCTTCATAGACACATTTGAAGTTAACGTATTACCTTACGTCTGCACATCAATGTGTGCGTACACACTTTTCACTTTATTGTTTGCGCCAAAGACACCTTTTTTTGCGTTTGTGCAATATTTGGAATTGTGAGAGGCCAGTCTGTCTTTAGGCAGCATTTGGTACTCCGTTCACTATTGCATTTTATTGCATTTGCACTTGTTTAAATATGTAAGTGTATCATTTTCAGGAAAACGTTGCCTTTGCTGTGTTTCTCAATGAGAGATTATTGAGAAGTACATAACTGTCCAGTTGTGCTATTCACAGCTTGTCCAAATGGCTTTTTATTGAGCCTTTCATTGATGCAAAAGGGGAGGACATTTAGTAGCTGCAGAAACTAGTTCTGCAGCTAATGTAAGTGCGCTTTTGTCATGCTCTGATAAAATATGCAAATAAATATCAATGCATCTTTTTCTAGGGAAATATCTAATAAATTATAGATTTTTTTCTCTGTTGGGTGTTCTTTTAACGATCATATAAATCACAGGTATCATGTCTTATGAAAACACACATATCAGTACACAGCAGAGCTCTGCAAGGTTCTAGTTTGCATACATTTTTCTTTTACAAATTTAAAGTCTTTGTGTTAAAGACTCCATGCTACCTGATTGATCGATGTTTCAATTTTTTGATTACAAACCAGGTCTGCATCTACTTGTGTGGAAGGAATACAATATATTGCACTCAGTGCACCAAATCTATTTATAGAGCTTCATTTTTTGTCCAGAAAGCCATCATAGTGAAAGCTGTTCATTTGCAAACAGTGTGACATTTTTTTTCAAACTGCCTTTTATGTGCATATATTTTACAGGAAACATTTATTAATATGTATATTTATTATTCAGGTTTTCTTGTTTTTTTTTAATGGAACACACGAGAACATTCACAAATGCTTTTGGCAATAATCATGAACTGTGATTCTGGTACATGAATTCTACAGAAATAGTAAGCCACATCTACATCCATTAAATGTAAAATTATAATTGTGATAATATCTGGATGAAATGAAGCCTCAAGAAGTCTTGGGCTTATATAGTCATATAGACCTGCTTATAAAGATATCACCTCTGTTTGTAGTCAGAGCAAGACTCAAGATCGTATTGTATGAGTTATCACAAAGTCCAAGGATCAGCATTGATGTGTCTCTCTCAACAAACATCAATCAAACCTTTGACACCTACCGCATTTTATACAGCATTTTTTTTACTTTTTTCTAAAAAAATCACTGTGAAGCATGGCTCACTACACCTATGATTCTCATTTTGCCTCTGTTCTGTAATATTGTAATAAGAGACAATATAAAACATAGGGGGAAAAAAATCAAAAAAATCAGTGCTTGATAATACTGATGCAGTTCTGACAGACAGCTCATCATCCAAATCCGGTGTCTCTCTTCTCTGGTAAACAGAAATGTGGTAGAACAGGGAGATAGGTGTAATGCCTTGAATGTCCTTTGTGGTTTATGGAATGACAAAACAGCAGAGAATGTAGGGATCGATAGCGTATTTCTTTGGCATTTTGAAGATAATAAAAAGGTACACTTACACTATATTGTCTTATTATCTTGTTCTATATTCATACAGGATCCCAGAATGTGGATCATACCACTTCACACTTATACTCTAGGAGCCATTGCAAGGCTCTAGAAAACGTGAGTGTATATCTACATATCTAATTGCAGAATATCTTATGTTGAACATACTACACTGTTATTTTATTTTGTTCTCCTTCTATGTCCACGAGACAATATAAAACATGCATTAAACCAGGAAACTGGGTGAGCTTTTGTTTTCATTATGAAGTTGGTCAAGTTACAAAGAATACAGATTACTAAAATGTTAAAAGGGAGCAGTCTTATTTCTGCAAATGATCTTATTGAATAATACATAAAAAATTACCTATAACTTGTGTTATTTACTTTTTTCTTCATGTGATACTATGTTTTCTTTTAAACATTGATTAATGATTTAGCAATTGACAGCACAATTCAGGATTTTCCTGCCACAGCCAGGGCACACAGGTCATTTGGGGAGGAGAGAAAGAAACATTGTTTCTGTTTTTTTCTCATTTTATCTCTATGCAGACTGATAAATGCAAGATAAGAGCTTATAACAATGACGGACATGGAGCCAAGACGGAGGAGTTTAATTACAGGAGTTTTTATTCATAATATCGACATTATAATTTTATGTTCCGATCTCAAAAGCACAAGTAGGGTTACAGATTAAAATCCTAATTACAAAATTCAGGCTAAAATAGTCAATCTGTTCCTGAAGCTAAATTGAAGTATTTTTTGTTTTTTATATCAACTTTATTCAGATTTTAATTCTGTACAGTTTGGATTTTAGTAAAAAAAAAACCATATTTGTCAACTAAATGGGGTCAGCAAACATAAAATAGTAATTATCATTGGAAGCTATTTTCCTTTAAAGCATCTCTTGGTGGTGTTGAAGAGACATTATATTTCTTAATAAAGTGGTCTGGGTGCAGTATCCCAATCCCCTTAACCCTGCAATGTAAAATATTGCAGTTTTAGAGAAACTGCAATGTTTATATTGCAAGGTTAAAACTGCCACTAGAGGTACTTATTGCTGTTTCACACAGTTTAACTTTATGAAACGATGCTGGATGTCCTCACACTGTGCATGAGGACATTCAGTGTCTTCAACTCCCCCATAGGAAAGCGTTGAAACAATGCTTTCCTATATGGAAAGTCTAATGCTATTGTGGTGCCTGGCGCGCATGCGTATTAGGTTCCCTCTCAGCAATGACATTGGAGAAGGCAGAGATTGAACCAGCACCAAAGGACTTCAGTGCTGGAATAAGGTAAGTGAATTTAAGTTTTTCGAACCCTTTGAAAGCTGTAGGTGGGGGTGGGAGAGGGAGGTGTGAGGAAGAGGGGCAGAGAGAAACTATAGTGTTAGGAATAGTATAGTGTTATTTTATCCATACTTCATCATGATGTATCACTTGTATAACCACAAATATAACAAAAGTATGTCTGCTATTTTGGTGTTAATTTTTGAAATGTTTAGAATTGATAAAGGTTATTTTCTAATCTTAACCATTTTATTCCTCGGTGTGTATTTTAGTTAAAAGCCATTTCTGAGCAGAATTAATTATTTGTTATTTTATTTTTTAATATGTGATTTAGTGTGATTTTATTGGCAGTTCGAGTAGTTTAAATGTACAGGAATTAGATTAGAAGGACATAGTCAGTCATGGGTGATTTAATAATTGGAATGGGAGTCTTGAAATCCCACACCATATGAGTCTGTCCTTGGAGCCACCTCCGTATTAAATGGGAAATTTTAGTGGGTTCATTATTTCAGTCTTCCTGTCTCAATATGAAACTCATCCGTGGGTGAAACTGCCCTGTATTGCATTGCTCACTAGAACACTAGAAGTGAAGGTGCTATTGCTTCATTTTTTTTTTTTTGCGTATACTGAGCTGACTGAGCTATATCGGATTTTATTTATTTTTTAAACCTGAGATACCCGTGTTAGTCATCATTATAGTTAGGAGTGTGATATGCTGCAAGTTTCCAGATTCATTTTTGTGTTCTATGGAATCATAATAATAATAGTCCTTTTAGTATTGATTACTGATATTTTTTTATGACTATAAAGGCAGGGTAGACAAGAAATGGGAAAATGGAGTAAGATACTTGGTTTTATTGAAAGAGGCATCAGCAGCTGAAAATCAGATGTGCTAATGACACTTTATTGATTACTTATATGACCTCATTTACCATACTATGTCCAGTTCTGGAGATCGTGGCTTCACAAGGCCATAAATTATTTAGAGATAATTAAAAGTAAGTGCTGTAAAATGAAACATGTTCTTATTAACGAAACATAACAGGCAAGGCTTCAGCACCTTAAAATCTGCATGTTTAAAGAGAGAAGGTTAGCAGAATATACGACTGATGTCTTCACACATGAAGACATTAAATAACGTTAAAGAAGAATCACTTTTAGAAAAACAACCAGAAAAGGAGATATGATCAGAAATAGAAGGGTAGAAAATAGAGATTATTTGAGAAAATACTACTTCATAGAAATGGTTGTAGATAGAATGGGCTACCATTGTCCCAGTTGACCAGTTATCCTAAGTACTGGAATATTAAGAAGAAAACTCAGTGGGCAGTCCTAATGCATGTAAATATGTAAGCAGGATTAAACCTGTTTGTTTGCTATATATCATCCAAGATATATAAATATTACATATTATACTAGCTAAACATTATGATTTTACAGTTTCAATTGATTTTAAAGCAACCACAAGTTTCTCTTCTTTATCTCATACAGCATTAATATTTAACTTATATTGTTGCAATTTTTTATTATATCTTTTCATGTGACAACACTAAAGAAATGACACCCCTCAAAATAACTCAACACACAGTAATTAATGTCTGAACCGTTGGCACACCCCTAAGTGGAAATGTCCAAATTGTTCCCAAAGTGTCAATATTTTGTGTGGCTACCATTATGTTCCAGCACTGACTTAACCCTCATGGGCATGGAGTTCACCAGAGCTTCACAGGATGCCACTGGAGTCCTCTTTCACTCCTCCATGATGAGATCATGGAGCTGGTGGATGTTAGCGACCTTGCGCTCCCCCACCTTTCGTTTAACCCCTTAAGGACCAAACTTCTGGAATAAAAGGGAATCATGACATGTCACACATGTCATGTGTCCTTAAGGGGTTAAGGATGCCCCACGGCCCTATAAGTGCCCAACAGGGGTTGTGAACCTGGGTCATTTGATGTCATGGGCCTGCTATCTGCCTTTGAGCCACAACAGTTCCAATTCTTTTGATCTGTTATTACTGGCTATGTCTGCAGCACTGGGGGCTGGACATCCTTCCAGTACTTTAAAGTGGACTGAGAATTGTTATGTGTCCCTTGAAGCTACCGACTTAATCATGGTCTGAGCTGCTATCAATCTACTGTCTGGACATATCAAAACATGGGCACAGCAGATATTGCAGGCTAAGAGTCCTGTTCTTGACAGTTGGGGATCCTTCATGACTGCAATGGATTCGCAGTGCAAGACCTTTAGTAAAACCACTGTGCCAAGGCCAGTTTCACATACCAGAGCATCCCAGATTCCAAGAAACTGAGAGACCCAGTACCAACACTACACCTCCTTGTTGCCTCCTTATGATCCAGGTTCCTAGGAAGATTTCAGAGGTATCCTATGTCCCTCTTGACTTTGAGGAACCCATGGAAATAGGATTCGTCCGGATCAAAGTGACTCATGAAGAAAGAGACCGGAGGAGAAGCCATGGGCTCTGTTTTTACTATGGAGAAAGGGGACACTTCATCTCTCATTGCTCTGTTCACCCACCTAGGCCTCCAGCTATCCGGCTTGCTACCACCTTTCTTCATCCTATGAGCTCTGCATGCCAGCATGTAAAACCTCAAAGATGCCAACGTGCCTGCCCATGCTTGGCCTCCCTGAGAAAATCTCCATCTCTTAATCCAGAGATGTCTGCACCTCCTCCTGAAGACACTCCTGTGAAAAACGGTACCATTAACACTTCCTGTCTGCTCAAATAAGACCTACCTTCGGATTGTACATATTGTGCGGATTGTGCCTCTAACGGTACAATCATTTGTAAAAAGGAACTACAAATTTTCGAAAAGGCATTGCTAGCTGCAAATTTCGTTCCTCCTGAGGTACAAGCAGTACTTACCACCGGCACCCAGATTATAGAAGATCAGCTGTACCAGAAGATGGTACTAAGGAGCCCCGCGCTGAAAAACACTAGGAGGTGTACTGCTACTCTAAAGAGTTTGTTTACGCCCAGAGGGGTTTTTAAAGGGGGGTACTTGATCATGTTCTCATGGAGGGGCTGTTTATATAGCCAACAGATAAATGATCAGTCTCAGGTGAAGCACATCAATGACCATACTGCAGACATAGCTAGGAATAGTAAGGCTAGAACAGCTCATAATAATTGGAACTGCTGTGGCTCAAAGGCAGATAGCAGGCTCCAGGTTCAAATCCTGTTTGGCACTTATGGAGTGGCTATGTCTGGTCACTCCACAAGCCTTTGCTGTCCTGGAGGGGATCATGCTCTGCTTCAGTATGTCACAGTACATGTTGGCATTCATGGTTCCCTCAATGAACTGTAGCTCTCCAGTGCAAACAGCACTCGTGCAGGTCCAAACCATCACACTCCCACCACCATGCTTGACTGTAGGCAAGACACACTTGTCTTTGTACTCCTCACCTGGTTGCCGCCACACACGCTTGACACCATCTGAACCATAAGTTTATCTTGGTCTCTTTGGACTACAGGACATGGTTCCAGTAATCCACGTCCTTAGTCTGCTTGTCTTCAGGAAACTGTTTGTGGGCTTTCTTGTGCATCATCTTTAGAAGAGGCTTCCTTCTGGGATGACAGCCATGCAGACCAATTTGATGCAGTGTGTGGCGTATGATCTGAGCACTGACAGGCTGACACCCCACCCCTTCAACCTCTGCAGCAATGCTGGCAGCACTCGAACGTCTATTTCCCAAAGACAACCTCTGAATATGATGCTGAGCATGTGCACTCAACTTCTTTGGTCGACCATGGCAAAGCCTGTTCTGAGTGAAACCTGTCCTGTGAAACTGCTGGATGGTCTTGCCCACCCTGCTGCAGCTCAGTTTTAGGGTCTTGGCAATCTTCTTATAGCCTAGGCCATCTTTATGTAGAGCAACAATAATTTTTTTCAGATCCTCAAAGAGTTCTTTGCCATGAGGTGCCATGTTGAACTTCCAGTGACCAGTGTGAGAGAGATAACACCAAATTTAACACACCTGCTCCCCATTCACACCTGAGACCTTGTAACACTAAAGAGTCACATGACACTGGGGATGGAAAATGGCTAATTGGGCCCAATTTGGACATTTCCACTTAAGGATGTACTCACTTTTGTTCCCAATGGTTTAGACATTTATGTCTATGCAGGGCCGGATTAACATAGGGGCTGATGGAGCTGCAGCTCCAGGCCCAGGCCCATGGGATAGGCCCATTGATTTATTAAAAAAAAAAATTTTTTTTTTTTTTTTTAAATACATTTTTTTTTCCACACACTACTCTTAGGGATTCCACCTGGCTTTTATTTTATTGGCACAGCCAGTATTTGAGGCTGCCTGGCTGGTGCCAATATTACAGTGATACTGGCAATACAAATGCTGGTATTTTTCTCAGTATAAACAAGAGATTACTATGCAATACCAGCACTGGCCAGTAGGGGTCGCTGTGTGTGGAGACAGGCAGGGATAGGAAGTTCCAGCATATCCCTCCCTGAATATCTATACTCACTGATCTGCAGGGGTGCAGCTACAGAGAGTCCAGACAGCAATTCCCACCCTGCAGAGACAGCCTACAGCTCAGGGAAGTAAGGGATGGGGGGAAAGGCTGCAAGGAGATATGGGTACACTGAGACACTAAGGGACATTGGGAGACATTATGACACAGACACATGCGGACACAGTGTCCCCATGTCTCCCAGCCAGTGTCCCTGGTGTCTCAGTGCCCCCTAGTCTCCCAGTGCCCCCAGTCTGCCAGTGTCTCACTGTCCCCATGTCTCTTAGTGCCTCAAGTGTCTCAATGTCCCCATGTCTCCAAGCTAGTGTTCCTAGTGTCTGTGGCCCTGGTGTCTCCTTGTCCCCATGTCTCCCAGTGCCCCCATGTTTCAATGTCCCCCAGCCAGTGTCTCTAGTGTCTGTGTCCCCATGTCTTCAAGTGTCCCCTATTTTCCCAGTGTCCCCATGCATCCCAGCCAGAGTCCCCTAGTCTCCCAGTGTCACTGGTGTCTCCGTGTCCCTAGGTCTCCCATGTCCTCAGGTCTTCCCGTCTTCCTAGTGACATGGGGACCCTGGGATACATGGGGACACAGGGAGACATGGGGCATTGAGACACTGTGATACATAGACATAGACACAAAAGGAATAGAGAGTCGGCTGTGTATAATCTAGAATAAGAACAAAAAGAATACGTAGTGTAATACAGCTAGAAACAAATTATAGTGCGCTGATATAATAATGCACTCACAGGATCCAAATGGATAATGCGCCAAAAATGTGCCTGCCCCCGTGGGCGGCTAAACGTCTCCACTCTCCACTGGAACTCCAAGCGGACCAAAATATGGAATGAGACTCCAATATAGGTAGGGTAAAATAAATATGCAGATTTATTTATAGAAAAATGACCAAATACATAGGCCACATAAATAAAATAAAATGAGGTCCTACGCGTTTCGTTCCTATGCAAAGGAACTTCCTCAGGGACCAAAAGCAAATAATACAATAATTAAAAGCATTCAGATACAAAAAATGCATACAATATTCTCCCCCCAGAAAGTCTCTATAAATAGGGTCAAGTCCTTAGTTCATAGGTCGATCTAGTGGGAGTTACCCATGATTCAATGATGACTTCCAGTTGTGGAGCATCCAGTGATCCTATTCAGGTGTGGAGTAGATGTTTCGTCGATCGTTTTTGGCGCCAAACTGTGGAACCGGAAACTGGAAGTAAAAGTCCGTTCGCACTTCCGCGTTCCACTGACCTGTGCGTTCCAGCTCAGAAATGAAAAACAATTATCCATAGTGCCACCTGGAGGTCGCCCAGTATAAAATAAAACTAATACTGTTGAAAGGTTTTAACCAGGACATATAATAGTAGACGATCCTCTGATATAATATAAGTAATCAAAACTATGTAACACATGAACCCCATAATTACTTCCCTATCACCACAAAGTTATATATGAAATTTTCATTTGCCCCCTTATTATTGCAGTGAAATAATAAATAATAAATAAATATATACTATACAAAATACCAATATAACCAACTCTTTAAAGTGACATTAGTATTTGACTAGATAAACCCAGTCAATGGGTTATCTAGCAACTCAGATATAATATTAAATGTGTACTGCAGAAAATTTATAATATTAATCTGTGATAGTATCATTAATATCAATATTAAATTAAATAGAATACTGTGCCCATTTAGTATTAATCCATTTTCAGATTTATTCAAATTTAAACCTACGTGTGAATGATACTTCCTAATTAAACATTTTTTTTTTTTGTATCTATATATGATATTATATATGAAATTAATTTATACAAGTATAATCCATAATTATCTAAGTTCATGTGTTTCATATGTTACAATAAATAGGTAATGCACTTCATTAGATAATCTAGGATATTACGACTCATATATCTTAGTGGTCTAATAATATCCATCTTTTAACATATCTTCAGTCAAATTGTTCCTAAAAAATTCAAATAATGTAAATTTATCTAGATTTCCCATAATCAAAAGACAACCAGCTAAAAAATTAATAAATTATTAAAATCTCCAATATATACAAAATAATAACAATAATTAAAAAAGGAGAAAAGAAAAAAAGGAAGAGAAAAAGGAAAAAGAAAAACATCCTTTCTACAAAGAATACCGCTGTGAAAAAAAAAAAAAAAAACTAATCAAGAAAACACATAAGGTCTATATCACGATTGAGTCCTTTAGGATGGAGAGTCTGGAGTTTATGAATCCAGAAAGTTTCACGTTGTGCTAATTTCTTTAATCTATCACCTCCCCTCCAATAAGGTAATACTCTTTCAATTCCCACACACTTAAAATTGGAAAAAGAAAACAGGGGACAGGCATTACAATGGGTAGGTACGGAGTGGGTCTCAAGCTTCTTTTTAATATTATTTAGATGTTCCATAAAGCGTATCTTTAAAATCCTCTTAATGCGTCCTACATACTGTTTGCCACACGGACACTGCAGTAAATAAACAACAAAGTCCGTGTGGCAACCAATATCCAGCTTTATGTCATACCTCTCCCCTGTACTAAAGCTACAGAAGGAGCTGGTTCTAGATACAAGACTAGTGGTACAAGCTTTACATGTATTACATCCTCTAAAAGACCCTTTTGTCTTAGAAGTATCTTGATTAGTGGATTTTAGAGCATAACTGGGGGCTAACATATTTTTGAAATTTCTGTTCTTTTTATAAATAACCTTAGGTTGTTGTGATAATGTTGTCCCCAAAACTGGGTCCTGTAACAGAATTGGCCAGTATTGTTGTAAACATTTTTTAATTCCATTATGATCTGTGTTAAATTGGGTCACAAAAGATGATGTAAAGTTTCCATTCGAAGTGTTAATCTGAGGTTTATCACTCAATAGCTGATTTCTATTCATCTGTTTAGCCAATCGAATTTCTCTTTCTAGGGAATTCTTTTTGTAACCTTTCTCTATCAGTTTATTCTTAACATGTGTAGATTGGATGTTAAAATCCTGGCTATCTGAGCAATTGTGCCTTAGGCGTGTGAATTGGCTTTTTGCGATGCCCCTCAGCCAAGGTTTATGATGGCAGCTACGTTGGTGAACAAACCCATTTCCATCAGTAGGTTTAAAAAAACACTTGGTTCTAATCTCCCCTCTGTCAAGGAACAAAGCGAGATCTAAAAAATTGATCTCATCCTTATTCCAGACCGGGGAGAACACCAAGTTATATGAATTAGAATTGAGATAATTAACAAACTCCTGAAACAAAGAAAAAGAACCCTTCCAAATGATTATAATATCATCTATATATCGCCGCCAGAGCACCAGGTTCTCCCTCCAGTCATGACCAGACCACACGTATAGATCCTCCCAACGTCTCATGTAGGTATTGGCATAACTGGGGGCGAACCTGGTGCCCATGGCGTTCCCCGTAGTCTGTAAATAAAATTCACCATTAAAATAAAAATAATTGTGTTTCAAAATAAAATTAACCGCATTCAAAAGAAATTGTTGAAGATTTGCTGCCAAGTTTTTGTCTAATGTCATAAAGTGATTTAATGCTTCTACTCCTAGTTCATGATTAATAACTGTGTAAAGAGAGGTTACATCTAGCGTAGCCCAACTATATTCCACAGACCACTCAATGGATTCCAATTCTTGCAAAAAAGATTTAGTATCCTTAATATAGGACAAAGCTGTTTGAGCGTAATGTTGCAAGAAAGAGTCAGCAAATGAGGACAAATTAGCAGTGAGTGAATTTACACCGCTAATGATTGGACGTCCAGGGGGATTAGGTAATCTCTTGTGCGTTTTGGGAAGAAAATAAAAAATAGGAATAACAGGATGTTTCTGAAATAAAAAATCTAAATTCTTTTGTGAGATGACATTATTATTCTTGGCCTCTTCTAAAATATTTTTTAGCTTTTGTTTAAATTGTAAAGTAGGGTCACTATTAAGAATAATATACGTTTCTCTATCTCCCAAAATGTTGGAAGCTTCCTCCAAATAATACGCAGTGGTCATGAGAACAATCCCCCCCCCTTTGTCCGCCTCTTTGATGACAATGTCGTCTCTTTTCATTAATTTCTTTAAAACACTATTCTCTCTTTGTGTAAGGTTATAATCACATTTTTTTTGTTTTGTCGTAAGAGTATGAAAATCCCGTTCAACCATACGTTCAAATGTCTCTAGAAAGGGTCCTTTGCTTTGGACAGGAAAAAAATGTGACTTGGGTTTAAACCTATGATGGATAGTGTTTCTGTCATTTACACCAACATCAGAACCTGAATAAGGAGGATTTAATAAGAAGTGTCTTTTAACCGTCATAGAACGTATATATTTTTTAAGATCTATATATAGATTAAAGTCATTAGCCGTCTGATTGGGGGCAAATTTCATTCCTTTGGAGAGTAAATTAATCTCCTCCTCAGACAATGCAATGTCTGTCAGGTTAAAAAAACTTTTTCCTCTTTCTTTTTGTCTGAGATTACAAGGTTTATGGGGAATCACACCTAGTCCTCTGTTCTCACCCTTTTTGAGGGTGTATCTTGTTGTAGGGTAGAGAACCTGTTGGGATGTTCCCAAGGATCCGCCCTGGGCCGAAAATAATTTGTAATAGTTTTTTCCTTGGGACCTTTCAGGCGTCCCTGAAAATTTTGTTCCCTTTCGTTGGATTGTGAATGATTACCCCAATCATTTATGTGATTCCTAGTATTTTGTGTGCGAAATTTCACAACCCCATTTCTATCTGGAGATAACCTCCCAGAAGGTTGTTGTAAAGACTTCTCCTTAGGAGATGCTCTAAATCTTCGATTAATAGTACCCAGATGGGGGAGATGAGAATCTCTTGAACCAATACGTTCTCCTATAGGTGTCCTAGATCTTCCCCTATTAAAGGGGACTCGAGATCTAATACATCTATTTGAAGTAGAACGCATTTTTTTCCGAGACAATCTATTTAAAGTAGAAAAAATATTCAATTTTTTATCTTCCTTATCTCTAATGTATTTTTTATTTTTTGTATCAGTTATTCGTTCATCCAATCTTTTTACATTATTTTGTAGAGATTCCTCCCTTTCTTTATATTCTCTACTATCAGGGTCTATAAAAGGATTAATTTCAAGGAGATTTAGTTCGCCTTCTAGTTTCTGTTGGGATTCTCTAGAATGTTTAATAATTAATTGAATGAGGTGGAATGAGCAATTTGTAAGGATCTCATCCCACTCTTGTAAAAATAAAGGGTCATCTAACCCAAAAGCTGGTGTCTTATCTATTCTAAGGCCACGGGGTATTAAACCTTCTTTTAGATAGTTATCCAAAAAGGCAACCTCCCACCATTTTTTTGTTTCCATGCTTAATAGTTTCCCTTTTTTTCGAAAGTATTCATCTAGCCCTTTAAAGGGCTGAGGTTTTTCCCACTCTTGAAATAACGCTTCAAACTTTTTTTTGCGATTTTGATGTAAATGTGACAAAAAGTTAACATTAGTGGCCATCTTACAAGGAAAATCAATATAGAAAATCTATATAGAAAAACTGGGTAAAATGCACAGAAAAAAACAATGTGTATAGAGATGATACCTCAAATAGTATAATGGTATCCGAATATACTTATCTGATAAAGTTACAACAGCCTCTCAAGGTCGTAGCCCAGTTCTTGACCTTTTACAACATATACATAGACACAAAAGGAATAGAGAGTCGGCTGTGTATAATCTAGAATAAGAACAAAAAGAATACGTAGTGTAATACAGCTAGAAACAAATTATAGTGCGCTGATATAATAATGCACTCACAGGATCCAAATGGATAATGCGCCAAAAAAGTGCCTGCCCCCGTGGGCGGCTAAATGTCTCCACTCTCCACTGGAACTCCAAGCGGACCAAAATATGGAATGAGACTCCAATATAGGTAGGGTAAAATAAATATGCATAGGATCACTGGGAGACCTGGGGACACGACACTAGGGGACACTGGGAGACATGGGGCACTGAGACACTGATACATAGGAACACTGAGACCTGGAGTAATCGACACATGGAGGCACTGGGAGGAATCCATCTATACAGCAGAATCAAACTAAGTAGTTTTTTGGTGATTTTACAGCATTTTCTCTTATATCACTCCTTGTGATTTACATCATATGATGTCACCCATACATATTTAATTATGCAAATTAGCAAGGGCGGTATGTTTTTCCAAGAAAGATGGCAACCCTAACTACTTTTCACATACTCTTATTTAAGTATGGAAACTTAAAGGACCACTATAGTGCCAGGAAAACATACTCGTTTTCCTGGCACTATAGTGCCCTGAGGGTGCCCCCACCCTCAGGGACCCCCTCCCGCCCGGCTCTGGAAGGAGGAAAGGGGTAAAAACTTACCTTTTTCCAGCGCTGGGCGGGGAGCTCTCTGCTTCCTCTCCTCCTCTTCTCCTCCTCCTGGACTGAATGCGCACGCGCGGCAAGAGCTGCGCGCGCATTCAGCCCGTCGCATAGGAAAGCATTTACAATGCTTTCCTATGGACGCTTGCGTGCTCTCACTGTGAAAATCACAGTGAGAAGCACGCAAGCGCCTCTAGTGGCTGTCAATGAGACAGCCACTAGAGGATTAGGGGGAAGGCTTAACCCATTCATAAACATAGCAGTTTCTCTGAAACTGCTATGTTTATGAAAAAATGGGTTAACCCTAGAAGGACCTGGCACCCAGACCACTTCATTAAGCTGAAGTGGTCTGGGTGCCTAGAGTGGTCCTTTAAGAGGGATGGATGGGAACAAAACTTGTGTGGACTGGCTGACAATGAACATAGTTAAAGGGACACTATAGTCACCAGAACAAAAAGAATACGTAGTGTAATACAGCTAGAAACAAATTATAGTGCGCTGATATAATAATGCTTATTGAATTTGTTCTGGTGAGTAGAATCATTACCGTCAGGCTTTTTGCTGTAAACACTGTCTTTTCAGAGAAAATGCAGTCTTTACATTACAGCCTAGTGATAATTTCACTGGCCACTCCTTAGATGGCTGTTAGAGATCCTTCCTGGGTCATGGCTGCCTAAAATGCATCCAAACATTCAGTGTCTCCTCCCTCTGCATGCAGACACTGAACTTTCCTCATAGAGATTCATTGATTCAATTCATCTCTATGAGGAGATGCTGATTGGCCAGGGCTGTGTTTGAATCATGCTGGCTCTGCCCATGATCTGCCTCTTTGTCAGTCTCAGCCAATCCTATGGGGAAGCACTGTGATTGGATTAGGCCACCACTTCTAATGATGTCAGCAGACTGCTTGTTTTCCTGAGTATAACAGCATGCAGAGTTACAGCTCCAGGCTTGAATACAGTAAGATTTTGCTATATTTATGGAGGTATGAGGGGCCCAGGGGGGGCTAGATGGTGGTGTTAACACTATAGGTTCATGAATTCATGTTTGTGTTCCAGACCCTATAGTGATCCTTTAAGGTAATGCTGACTTTGGTCTCTCTAACACTGTGGCATGTTCCTTTTCTTCTACACTCACTACATACGGCTTTTCTCTTTCCCAAACTATATACCAGGAGCTTCTGCCTGCTAGTAAGAAGGTAAGGAGACAAGTGGACCAGCGAGTACTAGGGGACAGTCCTTAGAAAGCGTTGAGTGAGCGCATCATTAGATGCATTTATGCCAAGCTCAGGGTGCTGTCTGCATAGTATGCCCTTAGTTGGCCAGCTGCATGATTGGCAGGCAGCCTGGCATGCATTCATACCAGGCTGGCCTTCTAATTCTTTGGGCAGACATGTCCTCTTTTTGGGCATGTTCGCCCCTTTTGGCAGGTTACGTAATTTGTGTCAGTGGCACACCCTTTTACCATGCCCATTGACTTCCTGCTTGACTGGACACTGCTGTTAGGGGGTATGGATTTACTTGAAAGATGAAACCATAAATTAGAGAGAGATTAACCTGGGGTATGTGTTTTCTCATAGCTGCTGTTTTCTTTCTCTCCAGCACCATCTCCATAAGGTATATGATGCTTGGGAGTGTTTTACTGTTTTTGGTCGATATGATTCTGTAATTAGGCCCGTCATAATTGTCAGCACCAGGCCCACTGGGCTCTTAATCTGGCCCTGTGTCTATGTGTTTAGTTATTTTGAGGGGACAGCAAATTTACACTGTTATACAGGCTGTACACTTACTACTTTACATTGTAGCAGAGTGTCATTTATTCAGTGTTGTCACATGAAAATATATAATAAAATATTTACAAAATGATAAGGGGTGTACTCACTTTTGTGAGATACTCTATGTTGCTTTGCTGAAAAATATATATATATATATATATATATATATTAGTACTGGCTAAGCTTTGCCCCTACATATTTCGTGAATTATTACTCCCGAGATGTGATGAAACAATAGCCAGCTAAGAGTGATATATGGAGTATTGTTTGGTTATTCTCATGGTTTTGGAGACTTGTGCCTAATTACTTTAATAAAATACAATCAGCGTTGTCTTTAATCAAAAGGGAGTCATTGGCATCCCCTGTTTTCTGTCTGTTCTTATTACATATTCTGCGGTGGAATAACACCATGAGAATTGAAGTTCAATTGCATCCAAAAGCGGGATTGTACCACTCAATTGCATATATTTAAGCTAATTTTTAGCTCTGGAAAATGCAAGTTCATTGATCTATTCTTTCCCTTGATCCATATATCAGAACATTGGACTGTTTCCTGTTATTTGCTCCGTGTTTTTTTTTTTTCCTGGACTGTTGAGATGCAACTTCCTTTCTTCCTTTAAACTCTCTCATCATTGGCCAGTTAGAGAGGACCCTTGGGTATTACCACATCTATCACCATAGAGATTATGTATATTCCAAAAACTCTGATAACATTAAACAGTGCTACAAAGACAAACATCACATTTGCAAGCATTGTGTTCACTGTAACTACAACATGCTTCATTTATATTAACATAGACTAACACTTTAAATGCTTATATGCATTATAGTATAAAATGAGAAAGGAGTTTACTTCTATTTTAGTAACAAACTACCACCTTGATCTCATGATTGTTCTCATGGGTCAAAACAGAAGAATGATTGCGTTATAATCAAACTGATATAGCAAGAACTGTATGAAATATAAATTGCGCGTAAAAGAGGAATTGGTTAATGTGAGATCGTATAGGTAAATTATAGATGATTTGGTAGGTAATATAAGAATTACTCGAGATATCCACTTCCTGTATTATACATTCTAGTTTGAGACTTGTATGACTAAATATATACTGTAAACCACAAATGCACATAATTTATGACTACAGCATCTAACCTAAAAACACATTAAGTATACATCAACTGGTATAGTGGTGTTGTATTTCAGATATGAAAGAAAGCAATCTTGTAAGGAGGGAGGGGGAATTGTTTGTCATCCTTAATTCATCCACAAGAAAAGCTCTGTAGATATGCTATGTGATAAACTGGATCCAACACTGTATAAAGAATGCTTTGCTTCTGGCTTCTCAGATTTCACAGTCTTGACCTTCGTAGTTCATCTTAGAAATCAAGTGGTCTATACCGTTACGTTAGAGATAAAGTGGAACAGAGTTAGCCTTAGGTGCAACCAAGATGTTGTTTTATCTGGGGTCTAAATACAGTCTGTGCACAAATTACAAAATCCCAACAAAATGAAACAAAGTTAATCTTCAGCTGGTTTTACGGTGTTTCATAGCACCTGTTTAATCAATCATTTAGGACAGCAACTACATTGCTAGTTGTAGCAGAATTAAATATTTTTTTGTCCCCGTGGCAGTGTAATTATTGTGTAAACAGAGTTCTCTGTAAAAAATAAAAATATATATTGTGATAAGAATAAATACAAAATGTGTTTTGCTCCTTGCACAATTTGAAACACAGGATTCAATTGTTTTTATATTTACATAATAGTCTATTTTCTGCCCAAATATGTATAACCAGTTTTCCCTCAAAGGGAGAAGTTCATTATGAAAATTTTGTCTTCACTGCTTTGTTCTTTGTTTTTTTAAATATCAACATGACATTTATTTCAGTGAAGTATGCATAGTTAGAGCGCTTAATTGTAGAATAAAACAATATCATCCAATCGTCCCTGCCGACCTTCCTGTATGACGGTCGGCAGAAGCACTGTGCATGAAGCCATCAAGGTAGCAGACCCGTTCATCAAAGGGGATGGGTCTGTCAAATAGACGGTATACTTACTTTCTAAAGAAGGTTGCTAGGATGATGATAGCCAGCCCCCTCAAGCAGAGCAATGCACAGAGAACTGCAGAAGCATGATTCTAGTGCCCAGTCTCCTCTTACATTCTGACCAGTCCCAGTTTTTGCTGGGATAGTACCCTAAAATATGGGTCTGTCCCAGAAAATTTGAGACTGTTGACACATATGTAGAACATACATTTTGTGTATATATTGCACAATTATACTCTATTTCATTTGTTTATACTTTACAGAAATAGTGGGGTGATGAAAAGCTTTAGACATTAGACAGAAACGTATAATCCATATTTTCAATTCGCATTTGGGACTTCACTCTCTCCATCTCTTTGTCTGGTTTCTAGAATGCATTACCATTTAAACTTTCCTGCTGTGTGGAAGGTAAGTTTCCACATAACATCCTACTTTAAAATGTATAAAGAGGGACACTTTCATTTTTAGGAGTGTGATTGGTGGTGTGGTCAGTGGCAGGGTATTCTGAAAATTAAGTCACTCACTAATAACAATTTATGCAACTAAAATGTAAATGTAAAACAAGAATAATGCATCTTATTTAGACAGACTGAATTCTAAAAACCTTCATTGTAATCTAAAGACACAATGCTTTGAGTTGTATTGCTCTGGAGCTCTGTTATATACTCAGACAGGCCAACATCATAGAGGGACAGTAGGAAGGTATAGATTAGGACAGAAGGTCGCTTTGGTAGAAAAATGTATCTTTGGCCTGAGATATAATTCTGGAACATAGAGGATAGTAACTGAAGCTGGTGAGGCTGAGTTTAATTGCCCGGAGGATTGCAAAGCTAAATAAAAGTAAATGGGTGTATAAATAATTTCTCTAGTAAATGAGATCAAAGTAATTTGCTTAACATATAACTCAAAAAGCAGTTCGATCTACATGTGGACATCCCATAACTCCAGCTGCCATATTTGTATTGTTTTTTTTTTTCTTCTTTCAAACAGGCTGCAGTTCTACTAAAAATGATTTTAAATGAAGCTACAATTTTAATGTAGCCGATATAATAATCTGTTAGAATAGACATTCTTTTTTTATTGTATTTAGCTTATCAAAAAATTAAGTTGAAAACCAATTTTGTTTCCAGAATTCTTCTAAACTTGAGATATAGTGGATACAACCTCTTCAGGAGTGTTGTCTGTAATTTTCTTGAAATCATTACAACTGAAGGAAAATAACTCTGGGCTATTTTAAAGCTCAATGCTCTGGTCAAGGCAAGATCACGAGAACTGCACATGATTGTAAGTGACATCAGGTTTAATTACATCTATTAATACACTTGGAGACACTTGACAATAAAGTGACTCCATCAAATGCATTCTAATTGACATGTTGCGGTACCCATATGGGACATAATTCTGTGCAGCGGGGGTTTTCCTTTGTACATTTAATGACACTTGGACTGTGACTTCAGTACTAAAGCCAAGAATTTAATTTACTCTGTTATGGGAGTGAAAATCTTGATTTGATCATACATCATACAAAGGAAACCAAATATACAATCTACAAGCATGTTCACACATTTTAGAGTGTTTACATCTCGATACAGATAACATTATCCTCTTCCTTTTCATAGATCTTAAAATTAATTTAGACAATTTATCACCCTGTAACAAACACATCATTTGTTTTCCAATATTCTGTATATTATATTATTTGTATTAATATTTTTATGTACTTAGTTTTCGACCAGAGCAAACCGGTTCCAGGTGTTTTATTTCAGCTTGCCCGATGACATTTTTTTAATGCAGCCAGGCCGTAGCACTGCAGGCATCTATAAACCAATCATATTAAAGCACATGTAATATGTTTTCTTGTGATGACAGGTAGAAATTGATTAGCCGTGTTCCTAATCTAGCTATTGTACTTATTGTGTAAAACTCCGTAGGGCACTATATAATATAATAATGTCAAAGTGCTGTGGCCTTGAGATTTTGCACTACAATTTCCATAAGACTCTACCATCCATACACTGGAAAGGAATTATGGGAGTAGAAGAAAACTCTGCATTAGAAGGTTAGAACCTTGTGCCACGTATAAAGATAAATTATAATAAATAAGTACAGTGACTTGCAACTGATATTTGATTTCATCCAATATCCACCTAAATGTTCTTTAATGTTTAAAAACAAACAAAATACTTTGCATCAGATATTTTCCTACTCAAACACAAATAGCCAACTTGTACGTACTGAAAACATTTCCCACTGTGTACCATGAGTAAAAATGAAATTCTTTGGTCTGGTACATAACATTGCATTTTCGGCCAGTCCATGTGAGTTGAAGTATCTCTTCAAAACATTCAAAAACTCTCTAGGGGAGCCAAGACATGAAAAGGTTTTTAATGCGGCGAGTGTTGAAAGCATGATTTTGAGTATAAATGTTCTTTTTAAAGGGTCACGGAAAGATCACTGGAAAATCACAGGCAATGGAAGCAATGAAGGATACGTGTTAAAACAAATTTAAACATCCTAGTATAGCACCTACAAACACTGAAATGACTTTAGAAAAATAAAAGAAATTTATAACCACGTTAAAAACTTTGTTGTGCGAAGAGGTGCAAGACGAACGATTTATGAAGATGGTAAGCAATAAAATAAAATAGAAATGCCAAATGTAGTTGTGATATTTTAAAGTGTTCACAAGTATTCTAAAATGCATTTTAATGGAGAAAAACACAGGTGGGTGTATTCATAACGATATTAAGGGCAACTTAATCATGTTCTATTGTCAAAAATAACTGCTGCTTAAACCAAATATAATTTATTCAACTTGTCAAAAAAGGTACTTTTGGTTATTTGAACAAAATTTGCAACACCAGTTAGCTGCCATTAAGTCATCTTAGAAAATCAGACAATGTTCTATTAATCTTGCCTACTTACAAACGACAGAATTACATCTGAATTATTTTTATTTGGTTGGTCCATTTGCCTATAGCTCTTACACCCCTGAACAGATTAGATTACCCTAACAGTACCCCAAATATTGCTTAATCCTACAATATTACAATTTCTAAACCCTATAAAAGCCTTCTCTTAACTAGCAGCATTGTTTGTTTTTATTTTTAACTGTCAGTCTCACTGTAGCATTTAAACCCTTGAAAATAGTAAGGATTGATGTGATTCAATACAGGTGATCGAAAATAAAATGAGATGTAATTGATACAAATGAAGATTAATAGAAACACAGTGTGTTTATGGATTTGCCATATGTGCTTGCATATGTATACTGCAATTGTGCATTTGTTCTGTCTGCCTGTCTGTCTATATACACAAAGTGGTGAACCGCGCTTAGTGATAATAAAAAAAAAAAATGAAAATGTACATACAAATAGCAGAGGGAACTGCTGTAGAGTGTATCTTAACAGAGAAACAGAAAAATATAATAGTGCAGCACAATATGATATATATCTTAATCAAATTGCAATACCAAAAGAACACACACTTTGTAGATAATTAGAGAGTGCCTTTCACATATTTTGTTTCTTCTGTCTGTCTATTGGATAGATTGGGGGACTGGGCACTAAAATGGCAGATGGAAATTAACATAGAGAAATGCCAAGTTATGCACTTTGGGGTTAAGAATGCACAAGCAATTAACACCCTAAATGGTAGTGAACTAAGGATAACCACACACAAGAAGGATTTGGAATTTGTTATAGACAACAAATTAGGCAGCAATATGCAATGTCAATCTGCCGTTGCTAAGGCCAGTAAGGTTTTGTCATGTATAAATAGGGGCATAAATTCTCGGGATGAAAATATAATTTTGCCTCTTTATAAATCGCTGGTAAGACCACACCTTGAATATGCTGTGCAATTTTGGGCACCTGTTCTAAAGAAAGATATCATGGCACTAGAAAAAGTCCAGAGACGAGCTACAAAATTGATAAAAGGAATGGAGCATTTTAGTTATGAAGAAAGGTTAAAAAAATTAAATCTGTTTAGTTTGGAAAAACGGCGCCTGAGAGGGGATATGATAACTTTATACAAATATATTCGGGGCCAGTACAAACCTTTATCTGGAAATCTATTCATAAACAGGGCTATACATAGGACACAAGGTCACACATTTAGGCTAGAAGAAAGGAGATTTCATCTAAGGCAAAGAAAAGGTTTTTTTTTACAGTAAGAGCAATAAGGTTTTGAAATTCTCTGCCTGAAGAGGTGGTTTTGTCAGAGTCATTACAGATGTTTAAACTGCTATTGGATAAATACTTACAAAAACATAACATGCAGGGATATAATTTCTAATTTGTGGGGTAATAGCTGCTTGATCCAAGGGGATATCTGACTGCTATTTTGGGGTCAAGAAGGAATATTTTCCTAGTTTGTGGCAAAATTGGAAGTGCTTCAGACTAGGTTTTTTGCCTTCTTTTGGATCAACAGCAAAAACATATGTGAGGAAGGCTGAACTCGATGAACGCAAGTCTATTTTCAGCTATGTAACTATGTCTATCTATCTAGTCTATTTAGAGATAGAGAGCTTTTCACTGTATCTATATCTGCTTGTCTAATACAGCAGTTTTAATTGAGTGTTTAATATAAAAATATTATTGGGTGCACAGAGACATGATATAAATCTTCCAATAAATGTAATTGTTAATAATTTAAAGCGACACTGTCATGCCGAACTTAACTTTCCTCAATCTCTTCCTCTTCTCCCCCTCTCTCAGGATCTGTTCTTCTTTTCTTCCTGTCTTCTTTAGTTTTCTTTAAAATCATAAGACAAAGTAGGGACTGCCTTATGGAGGTTTCCTCCGCTTGACCAGCTTTGACCAGCGGAGGAGCAAAGTGTGCTTCATTTCTGCTGGTCAGAGCAATTTTCCCATAATTCTTACCTTTCCTCTGTGATCTCGTGATGCTTCCTGTCATTTTAGACGAAACTGCCGAATTGCGTTCTAACTGAATGAGAACAGTATGTTTGTTTCTTTTAGAACTCAATTTGGCACTTTGTTCGTATCGGAATTTTTTATTCGAATGAATGAAACTCCGATTCAATTTGTGCCGCGGCTGCATCTTGCAGCAGCTTAGTAGATAACTCCCTAATTCCCACGGTATTAGGGAGCTATCTACTAAAAGGCTGAAAGACCTAAAACCTTAAAGATTACTTAGTATTGGTAAATGATCTGCCCCTACTCGCTATACCGAGAGTAGGGGCATGTATATTAAACAGTGAGCAGCCTGTGGCTGCTCACTGTAAAAAAAAAACCAAAACCTATTGGCCTCACCCCTGAGCGGTGGGTGGGGGCCATAATGGAGAATCTGTCCTCCCTTCGGCCATGATGGACAATCTGGACCTACTGTCCTCCCCACGGCCCCGCGTTGGGTGGGGGCCATAAATTACAATGGGGGGACCTACTGTCCTCTCCCCCCGCGGCCTCCACCCTTGAGCGGTGGGTGGGGGCCATAAATTACAATGGGGAGACCTGTCCTCCCCCTGGCCCCCACCCTTGAGCGGTGGGTGGGGGCCATGAAGATAATGAGGGGGAGGACCTACAGTCCCCCCCCTGGCACCCAAACCTATTGGCCCCACCCCTGAGTGGTGGGTGGGGGCCATAATGGACAATCTATCCTCCCTTCGACCATAAAGGACAATCTGGACCTACTGTCCTCCCCCCGGCCCCCACCCTGCGCGTTGGGTGGGGGCCATAAATTACAATGGGGGGACCTACTGTCCTCTCCCCCCCTCCCTTGAACGGAGGGTGGGGGGACCTACTGTTCTCTCCCCCCCTCCCTTGAGCGGAGGGTGGGGGACATAAAGATAATGAGGGGGGGACCTACTGTCCTCCCCCCACCGGCCCCTACCCCTGTGGGGTGGGTGGGGGACATAAATTACAATGGGAAGACCTACTGTCCTCCCCCTGGCCCCCACCCCCGCCCAGGGGTGGGGGCCATAAAGATAATGAGGGGGACCTACTGTCCTCTCCCCCCCCAACCCCCACCCTTGAGTGGTGGGTGGGGGCCATAATTGACAATCAGGGGGGACCTACTGTCCTCCCCCCAGCCCCACCCCTGTGCGGTGGGTGGGGACCATAAATTACAATGGGGGGACCTACTGTCCATTCCCCCCAGCCCCCACCCTTGAGCGGTGGGTGGGGGCCATAAAGATAATGAAGGGGGACCTACTGTCCTCCCCCCACCAGCCCCCATGCCTGCGTGGTTGGTAGGGGCCATAAATTACAATGGGGGACCTACTGTCCTCCCCCCAGCCCCCACCCTTGAGTGGTGGGTGGGGGCCATAAAGATAATGAGGGGGGACCTACAGTCCTCCCCCCGGCCCCCACCCCTGGGCAGTGGGTGGGGGCCATAAAGATAATGAGGGGGGACCTACTGTCCGGCCCCCACCCCTGCACGGTGGGAGCCATAAATTGTGGGACCTACTGTCCTCCCCCCCGGCCCCCACCCCTGTGTGTTGGGTGGCGGCCATAAAGATAACGAAGGAGGGACCTACTGTCCTCCCCCCCACTGGCCCCCACCCCTGCACAGGGTGTGGGGGCCATAAATTACAATGGGGGGACATACTGATCTCCCCCCCAGTCCCCCACCCCTTCGAGGTGGGTGGGGGCCATAAATTACAATGGGGGACCTACTGTCCTCCCCCCGGCCCCCACCCTTGAGTGGTGGGTGGGGGCCATATAGATAATGAGGGGGGAACCTACTTCATCCCCCCGGCCCCTACCCTTGGGTGGCGGGGGGGGCCCTAAGACAAATCCCCCCCATCAAAGGTGAGTAGGGGTCTCCAAGCCCCTAGTCACCCACTCCACAAAAATGTTACCCCATACCTACCCCCCTCACCCTAAAAAATAGTGAGGGGGAAAAATTTAACTTACCATTTGACGTCTTCTTTTTTCTAAAATCTTCATTTTTCAGCCCCAAAAAAGGCCAAATAAAAAACCATTATACCTGTCAAACTTAAAATAAAATAAAAAACCTAAGTGCAAAAAAAAAACAGACGAAAAAGAAAAAACCCGAGCGCCCAAAAAAAAAAATCTATCTTCACCCATGGAGGGCTCCGCGCAGACTGAGCTCTGCAGGGTGGGGGAAGCCTTACCCCGCCCTGCAATTAGGCTAAGAACACTCTGATTGGTTGGTTTAAACCAATGAGAGTGCTTTGTGTCATTTTACACAGCGTGGGAAAGTTCTTTGGAATGTTTTTGTCTTAGGGCCCCCACCCGCCGCCCAGGGTTGGGGGCCGGGGGGAAAACAGTATGTCCCCCCTCATTATCTTTATGGCCCCCAACCACCGCTCAAGGGTGGGGGACGGGGGGGGAGTACAGTAGGTCCCCCCATTATAATTTATGGCCCTCACCCACTGCGCAGGGGTGGAGGCAAGGGGGAGGACAGTAGGTCCCCCCATTGTAATTTATGGCCCCTACCCACCGCACAGGGGTGGGGGACGGTGGGGAAAGGACAGTAGGTCCCCCCCTCATTATCTTTATGACCCACCGCCCAGGTGTGGGAGACTGGGGGGAGGACTGTAGGTCCCCCCCCTCATTATCTTTATGGCCCCCACCCACCACTCAAGGGTGGGGGCCGGGAGGGGGGAGGACAGTAGATACCCCATTGTAATTTATGGCCCCCACCCACCATGCAGGGGTGGGGGCCAGGGGGAGGACAGTAGGTCCTCCCCCCTCATTATCTTTATGGCCCCCACCCACCATGCAGGGGTGGGGGCCGGGGGGGAGGACAATAGGTCCCCCCCCTTATTGTTATTTAGGGCCCCCATTGGGGGCTTAGGAAGTGACGGGGAGCACTGCTCCCTGCCGCTTCTATCTTTACATATTACAATGAGGGAGCTGCAGGCCGGTAACTTCCTCCTTGTAACAAACGAAAAGAACGAACAAACGAACACTGATATTCAGTGTTTGTTCGTCTGATTTTTCTATTCATTCATTCGTCTTTCTAAAGAATGAATGAATAGATGAAATTCCCGTTCGCATGTCCAAGTGTTTCACTGGGCATGTGTGGGAATCTCACAGCGCTATCTAGTGTGGACAGATGATGTGTCCTACAGGGACTTCATCTACCCACACAAAGATGGCGGCACCCTGAATATAGGTCAAGGCAGAAAATAAAGAATAAAAAATAGGTAATATGGGGGGCTTAGGGGCATTTGGCAGTAACTAGGGGTCAGTTAGATGTAGTGGAGTTGGGAGGAGAGTTAAAAAAAAAAAACAGGATTCGGCCATGACAGTGCTCCTTTAAGATGTATGATTTGAACTACTTCAGAGAAAATTAAAGCGGATACACCGGAAAAGCCTTCCGGTGAAACTAATGGGCTAAAGGCTAGCACAGGAAAGGGTTCAAAGAATGACTGACTAAACCAAATTCTTTTTATCCATCATCACATTCTGTATATCTCTGGTAGAAAAAAAGAAACGCTTTGAGAAGTTGGAACTAGAGTTAGGCCTTTTTGCATGGGGCTTTTTCTCCTCTAGAGTCATTTGGACCATGATTCCAAATCTTAATTCAGTTTCAATATGTCAACATTACCGCATCACTATGGGCAAAGACTGTATTATAGCACCAATTATATTGCATGACATCATAAACACATTGCGTACATTTTGTCAGTCATCGCTGTATTGATGCCAGGCACAGCAGTGTTCACTGGATTGTAGGTGTAGGGAAAATTAAAGTTACAGTTAAGGGGATTTAGGACAACTTAGAATTGCTGTGAATACAGAATACACTCAAATTTAAGGCTAATGTAGCCAAACTAGAAAGAATTCTCCAATTCAGGTATGATACTTTGTCCTGACACTTGAAGTTAACATTTAATTCACTTTACACTCCAGATTGATATCACTTTAGTAAATAACCCAAATCAAATTCAGTTCTAGCCTGACCATCACCATATCATACGTCAACTGAGCATCTTTGGGATGTATCAACTGAACAAATCAAATAGCATTGGAGTCACAAAGAGCAGAATCCCAAATTAACTCCTTTTGTACCCTATACAATCTATACCCTGACAAATAAGGCTTAGCTTCAGTTTGCAAGTCAAAATCGGTAAGGCATTGTCATGCCAAAGCATGAGTTGGCATTTGATATATGTTATGAGTTGTTTTTGTAAACGTTGGGATAACATTTATTGTGGACTTTGAGTTGTTTTTGTACATGTTGAGTTAACATTTATTGTAGGCTTTGATCTTACACCGGGCCTAAGCCATAAAACTACTCGTTAAACATCACCAGAGCTGGACATAGGGCATCGTAAAAGGTATTGGTGCATATGCTCTGACTTTGGGTTCTTCAAAGGACAACATAATTTAAGAAAATATGAAGTGGGCAATAAACTGCCAGGCCAATCCCCTCTGATCCACCCAGGGGTCTGCCCACTTAGAAACAACTAGTTTTAAGGTATATATTGAGGATTTTGGACTATCCTGGGGGAGAGATTTCTTTTTTCCATAACTATTTGGAGACCTGGACCATCTGAATCTCCCACAATAATTATATATAAGGGGTAAATATATGTAAGGATATCTTGTGTTTTTGACTTTTATTTTATGGACTGTTTTGCAATTTGTTATCTTTGTTTCTGTATGTCATGTATTTCTGTATTTTTATACACACACTGTGAATCCTTTTTGTCAGATTAAATGTTTACTTAATCAGCTTGTGTCTTTGTTCTCTATAAGCTCACTCTTCTGAGGAAAACTCAGATGAACACATTACCAAAAGGGTTAATTATGTATGTCTGGTCGGTAAAGTAAGGTTGTGATACTATAATTTTACTGTGTGTAGGGTGGTGGCAGTAAAGTGTGTAGTAGGGGTGTTAGTGTAGAAGGGATTGCAAGGGTCAATTTAGTGGTTGCTGGGACTAGCAACAGGTAACCAGATGTCTGGTGCCATTAACCCTTTCACTTCCACACTGTCCCAACTGGGCCAATAGTCCACGTTCGTGGCAGGCATACTATACACTCTTTATAAATCTATGTATAACAATATTTCTACGTGAGTTTGAGCAGAGAACTTATTGTTTTATTCTCTCCCATATCTTACTATGGCTGAGAAGTGCCCAGCGCATTTGTATACCTCTTCTATCATTGAAGCTAATTTAAAAAAACTAGCAAACTTAACCTAACTCTGGATCTGTCAACCCAGGTTATTTGTGTTGGAGAAATGGGTGAGATTTATTTTAAAAGTATGATATATATTCAGCATATAAATGCCTGTTAGAACAGCAATTCCACAAACAGATTGCATTGTGGGGCATGTGGTGCAATACAATTACTTACATTTAAACAAATGCATTTTTTGCATTTATATGTTTAGTCACTACAGAGGTTGGACAGCCCTGCTATAAAGGATTTTGCAGGCATTCATTGCGTGCAAAGAATCCCTTTAATGTGCTCCGAGCCATGTCTTCTTGACTGCTAAAATATAACCATCACATTTGAACCGCAAAGTTGACTACAGAATGTGAGGTTAGCTGGATAGAATCAACTTCCACTCTCTCCTGACAGATGAATTCGTTTCTCTGCATGGTAAAAAAAAAACAGCATTGGAGCAAACTTTTTGCTTGTTTTGTTTTGCATTTCAAAATAAATGCATGCTTACATTTTTGCAAGGGGAAAAAAATTAGTTTGAATGAAGTGGAGTATATTTTCTGGAATAAATATAACGCCATGGGTAAGATAAGTCATAAATATGAAGAAATCAATATAAAATTTGGGGATTATGTATCAACTAACTTTCCTCTTAGCAGCTGACCCTAGGGTGTAAATCTTTGGTCTTCAAGAGGTATGAGTGTAAAGTCACCTTTTTACATTTCTCTAAGGTTAAATGATAATGGTATAGGAGCATGCAACTTAGGGGTCTGTTTACTAAATGCTGAATTTGATTTTGCAATTTAATTGTTTATATTCATTCATCCATTTATTTGGTTGCTAAAATTCCTATGTGGGTCACTGTTTTCACTAAGAGCAGAATGGCAACCAAATTGAGCCGAATTGCTCCCTGTTGTTTTTAAATAGATCTCACTGCTGCAGTGAAATTCATATTAAATTAGTTCAACTGAATTCCAACTGGGTTTAGGGTTGAGGTATCATTATAGTGTTAAGAGGGGAAGGGATGAGGGAGCTTAGAGTTTTAGTGAATAATTTAGGATTAGAGGGTTTAGAGTTTTAGGGGCAATCCCCCTGTTCTGCTTAAGCCATTCAGTTGTAATTTGGCTCTTTGTGACTAGCTGCATTACCCATATGATATTGTGATTCTGCTCATTTCAAAAGACAACTAAACTGTTACTCAACATTTGATTGAACTAACCAAATTAACCATTTGTTATTAGCAGAATGGGTTAGAAGAGCTGAATTGTGACAACCAAACTTCATTCGGCAACTGTGTTTAGTGGGCAGGTGAAAAAAATGACCTTTAGCTTAAAACTAAACTGTTGTTAGTTGCTCTTTAACATTTTATCAATCCATGGTGTCCTCAGAAAAGTTTCATAGCACTTTTTCCAGCTTTATGTCATGTTTAATTTGACAGACACTTCATCTTGGGAAATATATTTAACCACTTTTTTTTTTACTATGGTGTCATCTTGTTTCACAAAATGTGTCTTGACATTTGTTTTAGTTTATTTTACTTTATAAATGCCAAAAGGAAATCATTCAAAAAGTGCAAGGCTCCAGGTGAGAAACTTGTAAGATTGAACCATTTTCTGCCTTTCAGCATCTTTCAGCTGACAGCTCTTCAACCCTCTTGTGTATAGCTGCTAAACCTCCTTGAAGCAAAGATTTGTTATACTTAACTCCAGAGCTGTAGGAATCAGTTCAATATCTAACATTATTAAATATGTTTATATGGCAAGAATAAAATCTCCCCATGTTGTATTGACAAATATTTAGGCTTAACCCCATGTGTCCAACCTGTACCATTACATAGAAAAAAATTTTATGGCATAAAAAAACCCATAACACCAAAACAGTTGATGGCTGTGACGTTTCTTTGATTTCCTATGGCAAATATCTCTCTCTGGTCAGAAGTATGGAAGCCCAGAGAGGCCAGGTATTTTCAATATGTTTATGACTTGTTAACTTGAGAATACTACTTGTAATCCTGAGAAAACAGGTTGCTTTCTCAAGATAACAAGTTGTTATCTCAAGAAAATATCTTGCTTTCTACAGCTAACAAGCTGTTTTCTCAAAAATAACAGGTCAGACAAATATTAAAAATACATTACCTCTCTGGGCTTCTGTACTTCTGACCAGAGAGAAACCGACTGAGGAGTATCTCATAACTACCTATTCTCTATGTCCCCAATCAACATATAAATTAAAGACAAAGATACCCTCTGATGGTTCTCCAATGTAAGGCTTGAGGATCAGGCATCTACATTTTTTAACTAACTGCTGCCTCTCATATGGTGATGAAAATGCACAGAAAAACTCACTGAACTCGACCTTGAGTGATCTCAAACTTGCTTAAAGGAAATTTTACCAAGCCTGCATATCCCATTACATTGATATTCTGCTAATCTGCACATTATTGAATGAATAGATAGGAGCAAGTACAGACCTCCCTATGATAATGTGGTAAAAAAAAAAAAAAAAAAAACCTGAATAAGGCTCTTGTTTCATTTGCGTGATACAGGGAAAGAATAGGGGAACAAATTGAGTCAAGAGCAGTGTTACGGGTGGCGGTCTGAAGACCAGGACCCCTGTATGCATGATAATGATGATAGGAGTCTCAGCGTGGAAATGAACTATCAGGGTAACCACAAGCCCCCTAGTGCTGAGCACCAGCATTTGTGTGGCCACATACCAGGGCCCTTAGTAGATGCCAGAAGGGGATATTAAGCAGATATGTATCCAGTACTAGAACAGGCATCAAACAAGATAAGACTAGAAGAACCCAGAACTGGAGCAGGACAGAAAGCAGAACACAGATCATGTACACAATACATGAGGGAAACATTAACAGGACATGAGCAGGACAGGACTGTACATGAACTGAGAATACAAGACAAAATAAAACAAGGCGAAATACAAGGCAAAACAAGAGGAGACTAAGTACTATATACGTAATAAACATTGGAGATTTAGACATACATAAATGGCCAAGATGTATGCAGCCCCCACTGCACCAAAGTACTCCAATTATGGTGGGTCCTAACTGCCTAGATATGCATGACTAAATAAACAACAATAAAACACACACAGTATTTACCTGCAAAGAAAGGAGCAGAGGAAATGAGACCACTGCTTGCAGGAACAGACTGAAACAAAAAGGATTCATTAGCAAAGGAACGGGTGTGGCAACAAAAAAAACAAACATTTAAAGGAATCCAGTAGACTAGGAATTCCAGGAACGGAATAAAGGAATGAACCCAGAAAACCCAGCATAAAGAAAACCAGACATAGAATAGAAAAACCAAGAAAAACTAAACAAGAATTGTAAAAAGAGTACTGGATACCAGAAGCCAAGACAGAAATGATTGTCAACAGAAGCAGGATGTGACACATAAACAGAAATGTTTGGTTTGGGCATAATAGTTGTTGTAGTGGTTGCTGACAACTTACTACTCAGGAAATAGGCATAGGATTGTGATGACCAAAGGAACCCTATGTATTATTATTATTATTATTATTATTGCCATTTATATAGTGCCAACAGATTCCTTAGCGCTTTACAATATTATGAGAGGGGGGAGGTAACTATAAATAGGACAATTACAAGAAAACTTACAGGAACGATAGGTTGAAGAGGACCCTGCTTACACCAGCTTACAGTCTAGAGGAGGTGGGGCAAAAACACATTAGGACTATTCCCCATATCTCACCACAAATTGGACCTGGTAATACAGCAAACATTAAGCAAAGACTCTCCAACTAATAGGGGGAGGGGCTAGAGTGCAACTTCCATCTAACTGTTTAGCATATGTTTAATTATTCAGGAAAGAGAGAGCTGTGAGCATTATAAATACATTTATAATATTACAATGTTCTCATGAATGGGTTTGAGAGAAAAAAGGGGGGGTTCCGTCATTTCTCTGAATGCAAGTTTAGAGTAACATATTTGAAAATGTAGAACTAAAGGGGGAAGTGTGCTTCCTATTTTTAAAAGGAATACAGTAAAGACTATTATTAGTTATACTTGACATTTCTTTAAGATCAAATATTTTATTCTGACTATGGCCTTTTTAGTACTTATCCCAATCAAGGTATTTTTATCTAGAGTTTATATTTTTGAAAAACACCTCTATTAATTATCTTGCGATACTGAGCAATGAAACGCTGCACCAGAATTTTAAATGTAATTTATTATTTCATAAAAAAAATATTAACCAATGATAGTATACCATAATATGCACACTGTAGATGATGAAATCTATTTTTCCAGCCTAGCAAAACCTACAACCTTGATATTTACCCTTAAGTATCATAACAGACAGCATTAATATTTTTGATTTGTCCTTCTAGAGAAACTATTGCATTTTATAATCAAACTGTATCACATCCCACTTACAGTTAACATATTGCTTTACTATAAATCTTGTCATTCATCTTTTATGCGTGATAACATCTCTAAACGCCAATTATTAACGGTGAACAGATATTGTATAGAGTCAGCTGTTGCTCAATAACTTTTGGAAAGAGGTTTCTGAGCAAGAGGTTATTACAAATAGGTTTTCTGCTCCCCTCTAATTAAGATTGCTACATAACCGACTGCTCATGTATCATTACCGATGTTTATTACCTCATTAGCTCAGTTAATCTGGAAAATTAAAAAGACTTTATAAAAAACGGACACCTTTTAAGCATGGAACCTACGTTTTTTGGTTTTTTTTATCATGTTTGTTGTAACATATCTATTTTCTACATTAGAAGAAAGTGAGGAGAACCTCACGACAATATCTGCTTTTTTGTAATTTTTGTTATTCAACTCAATATAAATTAATAAGAACTACTTATGTCTATTAGCATGTATTTTATTGTATACATTTAGTGTGCCATTTGTGTTTACACATTCTGGACACACTTTTAAATGAGAGATATTTAGACAATTATGTACAAAACACTGAACATGCAGCCAAGTCATTGTAAAATTTGAATCAATTCGTTTAAACATGTTTTTGTTCTCTCTCTTCCAGAGCCAAATTTCCTATTAGGCAGAGTAGGCACCTGTATTCAGCACTTATTATGTGCTCGTTTGGAGCTCAAGTGGGCTGATGAGGAGAGATATATAGCGGGAACCTTGGTCAATGTACTCAGTAGTCCAGTCAGTGTCCTATACTTGATAGCAGAGCTGCAGAACAGTTATAGAAAGTGTAAACCTCAGTTCTGTCACAGCTTCTACAGTGTCTGTGTGTGACACGTGACAGGAAGTGGAAGGGATCACTTCCTATCTGCTCACACAGGAAATCACCTATTGGAGGAGCAGGGACACTGTATAACAGCTCCTGTATCTCTCCTGTCATTCATAGGAGGGTGACTGGACTGCAGAAGACATAGGTGGATGAGCACTTTGCAAATTACCCTTCAAACGCTTTTTCCTAACCCTAAATTTAACCCTACTCAAAACCTAAACAAACCCTTTCATAGTACCATATTTATCAACATCTTTATCGTAATCCTAAATTTAACTCCCCTTAAACACTTAACACCCCAATACTAAGTTAACTCTTACAGTAAGATTAACAATTCTCAACAGCTCTTATAATACAACTATAACCCCTTTCAACCTTTTAACACTAAACACGCTATGTAAATTTACTGATGTTATCCTTAAATTCCCCCTTACCATAACCACTTCTAACATGTTGTTTAAATGACCATAACAGGCACATAGACCACTTCATCTCAATGTAATTTTAGTTCTGCAATATAAAGTATTGCTGTTTTGTAGCTACACCAGTTTGCTCATTACAGGGCTAAACAAACTTCTGGTAGCTGTCTTCCCAAAAGCCACTAGAAGGTGCTTCTGCAGCAACAACCGGATTTGTCTCTGTTAAGTGATGTTTGATGTTGCACATCATCCAGTGCTTTCATAAGAAAGCTTTAAATTCAATACCTACCAATGAGAACCATTCGATTGGGCAAGTGCAGCTCTCACTTAATTCTTTTCTAAAACAAAGAGGGAGAGGACTACGTCAGGGAGCATGACGTTGCACGAGGCACACTGGACATTTTATGAGTTACAAGAGGATGGACCAAGGTCACAGTAATAGCAGGGAACTTCTAATACCAAACAAAAATACATTATTTTCGAGACTATAGGTTCTCTTTAACACAGCACATTTTTACACAGCCGCATCCACTCGCTTTACTCAGAAATGCAAACACAATACTTTACAAGTGAAAATATACACATGTATATACATAAATATGCAGTTAGTAAAACTGTGATTTTAAGACATTTCGAAGCCTGCAATATTTTGTTAATAAGTTCATTAAACTCACTTTATTTGCAGGTTTTCGTTATTTATTTATTTTGAGGGAATGCAGGAGAACACAATAGAGTTCTTCGTTTATGTACATCTGGGCCTGCTCTCTACTGAAATTTATTTATTATGAAATGTATTTATTTATGAACAGCTGGGAAATCTTAAAAGTTTGCACTACACATCTTTCTGGAAGCCACTAAAGATTTTACATCAAACATATCACTCTGCAATCAAATATCTTGAAATTCTCACCTAAAGATTATTCACTACTTGGACATTGTTGGAATTCACCAGCGATTTGCATATTTTAGCCCTTAAGATTGTTGTAATAAATGGGTCAGAGAATGTTCCTTATGCAACTATTTTGGCCTAGAACGTGCAATTCCTTGTTGAATTCCTTAACCCTGTGAAGAATTTCAGGGGAATTCGGGACAATTAACTAACAATTGTGGTGTTGATTTATACAGTGTTATAATGAAGTGTGATTTTGGTTATTTTTATTCTTTGGCATGTTCATATAGATTACTAGAAACCTTTCTGTTCTACTTGTTATTTGCTAAATATATATGCAAATCTCAAAACAATACCTGCATTGTTATCATGTGTAGCTTAATTACTAACAGCGGTTTTTAACAACATATTTTTATTACTGGAAGAAGGAAAAAAATGAACCACATGGTTTGTAGACTGTAATCTCGTTTGAGCAGGTTTCTCATCAACCTATTGTTATTAACATTTTGCAATTTGTCAAATTTATTGTTAAATCTCCTCATCTTATAATATTGCAAAGTGCTACGGAATATATTGGCGGGTGTATAAATACCAATAATAATAATAATAAAATTAAATATTTATCTCTATATTTTCTTAAACTCTCTTCTAGGAGATATGTCTGTGATAGTATATGAGGATTACAGATACTGCAAAAGAGAATTAAAGAAGAGTAGACGACAGTGTATTGCCTTGAAATAGACTGAGTGCATTTAAACATTTACAGTTTCTGTAACTATGAATGATGGTCCCTTCCAGCAAACTCCCCATGGTCAGAATGATTTCAGTATCACTGAGTAGTCTGATAAATGGATTGCAGTTTTTTTTTTTTCAAGGACACCCTTACATTAAAAGTCCTTAAGCAAAACCATTACAAGAATAGGCATGATAAATATTATGCCATCATCATAATAAAGGTCTTTTGCCTGCTTTCTAATGTGCATATTAGCAGCTATTCTGAGTAGAAATATATTTTAACGAAAAAGTGGTAACAATATTGTGCTAGGCCAGATGTTAGTGCTCATTAATTCCATGGCGCCATGGAATCAAAAGAATAACATTTTCTGTCTTATTTTCTGTGGCCAAAAAAAATAATTCTTTATTGCTAACTTTTTGGAAAATTATAGATAATATTTGCAGGCTATTATTAGTAGCAGTTAAAGACAACTGACTTCATTCATTTTAGCCTGATACTCTTTACATCGGTATTACATTCTGCTACAAACTCTGCTTTGGTTACACACTTGTCTGACTAAACCTAATCAGGTGAAATGCATCAGACGTTGTGAATGTTCGATAAGGCATCCGCTAACGGCTCTTCTGGAGTCCGTACTTTTACTAATAAGCTATATCTTCTCATTTGTCTACATACCAAAGCCCCATACATTTGGATTTATACCTAAAGGACAGCACACTGTGTTTATTATTCTATCATTGCTATTTCCATCTGCCACTTTGGAAATTTTCTTGATTATACTGGAGTAGTTACATAGTTACATAGCTAAAAAGAGACTTGCGTCCAAGTTCAGCCTCCCTCACATTTGTTTTTTGCTGTTGATCCAAAAGAAGGCAAAAAAAAACAGTTTGAAGCACTTCCAATTTTGCAACAAACTAGGAAAAAAATTCCTTCTTGACCCCAGAATGGCAGTCAGATTTATCTTTGGATCAAGCAGTATAGCTGTTGTATTTTATACGTAAGTATATACACTGCTTTGTGGATTTTTAACTACCTCCCAGTGGTTGAGCCTTGGACATTTGTAGCAATGGATTTATATAAATATGGATTGTTAATTTCACTCTGCATCTCAATAAATGTGAAACATATATTTAGCAGCTTTTAATGCTTTTATTTTGTTTATTATTCTCTTGGCACATGCCACTTAATTCAGAGGTAGATTTCCAGATGTTGTAAAACTACAACTCCCATGATGCTTTGCATAACTTTAGAATGACAAAGCATCATGGAAGCTGAAGTTTGAAAACCTCTGTGGATCTACCTTTTGGACACCACTGACTCCATTTATCACCAAATTAAAGGAACACTTTAGTATTATAATTGCAAATGTGTATTCCTAATGCTTTAGTGTCCTAGTCACTGCTTAGGTGACTGCCCCCATCCCCCCTATGAGGGTTAAAAGTTAACTCCTCAAGTTAACACCTTGCATGCCATGCCATTCTGCACTGTCCATGGCTGTCTCCATCTATGATCTCAGCCAATCCGTTTTCCGATGGGAAAGCATTAGGAAGATAGTGTGCACGCATGGCAAAACAGGTAGACAGACCGCAGGTAAGACAGTAAGGATATCACTACCTCTTCGTCTGTATTTTTTGTCTCTGTGGCCAAGTTGTGAATTAAAAGCAGCTCACTCAGCGCTGTCAGTGTATGAGCTTTGTAACAAGAGATGCATACTTAGGGAGGCAAACTCTGCAAAGCATTTTTTTTTTACCCTTAAGGGTTTAAAAAAAAAAAAAATATGATTGAGGCCAAAACCTATCAAATGCATACCTACAAAAAAGACTGCAATATACTTCTTGAAGTTTATTTTTACATATTGATTGTTTTTTAATATTCAGTAGGTTAATACTTGTAAGATGTGTGAATGTGTCATCTCTCTTAAAGTGTATCTTTATATATTAATTGTTTTGTTAATTGTTTTGTTAATCGCCAATAGGTTAATACTCATAAGAGGGGTGAATGCTAATTTAGATTCTCATTAGTGATTTCTGCACATTTATTCGTCCATTGTCAGTTTGGAAAATGTCTTTAAAAGTTCACATTTGTTTCATAAAACGTGAAGAGAAAAGTGTTCATTGGGCTTAATGACAGGGGCATTGAACCTCTTTGAAATGCTGTTCCCTAATACTTTTTTAAATAAATGTTCAGTAATCACCTGCTGCAAGTTAAGTTACTAGTGCAGCATTTACTTTGAAACCTCACTATTGGAGACTGACAGCCGGGCTACTCTTGCTAATCAACCACACCAGACCAGTTTATACTGTGTCCTGATAAGTCTAAAAAGCAAGATAGAGAGAGGAAAATATGCTTGTTGCTGCTTTGTATAGGTTGCAAAAATGAAATGAAGTCTAAGCCCAATAACCTGAACATGCCGTTGTAGTTGTTTTGGTTATAGTAGGCTGTAGGCACTATCCCTTAATACAGGGTCATACCATTTCTGAGCAGTGTGACTAAAAGTGACCTGTTCTCGGTTCCACTTCCACATTAGCTATATCATACTTGTCTGTCTTTGGTCAGCACGCATTGACTGCAACCATCTGCTGATATGTTCACAAGTCTGCAACCTACAAGTACCATCATACAATGGCATGTAGTTGCATTGTATTGGCATGTATTAGACAGTCTCTTCAAAGATATACCCCAAGCACCATAAACACCACAGAATGCTCAGAGGACAGCTAACAGAAGTTCCTAAGCAGAATGTATAGACTTTCCTGTATCTGTAGTTGACATGGGGGAGTGGTGCCTGGTAGACCTCAAGAAAGAACTCACACATTTCTAAAGTGGTTCGAGGCACTACTGTCACCATAACCACTTCAGCACATTATAGTGGCTTTGACAGGACAGTCCAGGGCAGGTCCACGCGCTTAGTGTAGTGGTTTTGGTGACTATAGTCTTTTCCTGCAGGCTTTTCAATGTAAACTTTTCAGAGAAAAGGCAGTATTGATATTGCTATGTAGTGACACCTCTGGTGGCAGTCACTCAGATGGCCATCAAAGCTTCTTCCTATTTAGGCATTCAGTGTCCCCATCTCTGAGGAGAGGCTTATTGGCACTTTGCAACATTTTGCCATGCTTGCATTGGATTGGCTGAGATCATCAAAATTAATGATCTCAGCCATGGAGGTAGAGCCAGTCGAGACCAGCCACAGTGAGATGGGTCCAGTGTGGAAGAAATGATAAGTAAAATCATATTTTACTGAGATCAGACGGGGGTCAGATGTCTAAACAGCCACTTCAGGACTATAATGTCAGGAATACATTTGTATTTCTGACACTATAGTGTTGCTTTAACCCCTTAAGGACACATGACATGTGTGACATGTCATGATTCCCTTTTATTCCAGAAGTTTGGTCCTTAAGGGGTTAAATACTTAATTAAATGCTAATGTTCTAGAGCAGGAGTTCATATCCCAGTCTACTACACACACCTAAGGTCCAGCTTTTGCTAATATCCCCTTTTGGTAATTGAAAATGCCTCAATCCTGGACTTATGGTACACCCTGAGTGATATGTTGTGAACCACTGTCTACAGAACATAAGAAATGCGCACAGAAATATCAGGGCTGGGAAAATAAAGGCTGTAGATTGCTGTATCAATTTTTTTTATTTTTTTATTATCCACCTATTAATTAATGGTAACTTTCTTGCAATTATTTTTCTGTAGGAAATACAATGTGATTAAATCTGTCAATCCTTCTAATCCTTTAAGAACAATGCAGTTTTGTTTACAAAGCACTTCCAGTGAAAAAGTACAATAAACAGGTCTAATTATTATTTATTTCAATAGATGGAGCCAGGGCTCAGCATTTCTCTTCAGCTTCCTGTGTGAAATGAGCTAATGTTTCTGCTGCAGAGCAGATAAGCACATTAATAATTCACAAAGGTTCTTTCCTTGTGTTGCACCTCACAAGATCAGAGAGTTATAAAAATGGAACAAATTAACATTTTCAGTGCAGACTGAAGAGTAAACATGAAAGTCAAAATGGCTGCTTAATACGTTAAATATTAATTTTTAACTTGTATGAATGTCATGATTAGACATGCTAGTCTAATTATCTAATGTTTAGATATTATTTAATACACCTTTTAGCTTTACTTATTTATTTTATCTGTAATTTTAGACATTGCATCAAGTAGAATCTATAATCAAATAGACTGTAGAAAGTCTCTTTTTATGAGGACAAATAAGTTGCTTACAGGTTTATTCATATTAGTGAGAATTCAAAATTAATTCAAAGTAAATTTAAAATGTATGCCAAGATAGCTGAATTGTAAAAAAAAAAATCAGCTATTCCACAAATTCCACATTTTCACTAAATTCTCACTTGTTAAAGAAACAGATTAATTGCAGGCATAAGTATATTTCTAAAGTGACACTATAGGCACTAAAATAACTTTAGCTTAATGACACAGCTTTGGTATGTAGATCTTGACCCTTTAGTTTCACTGCTCAATTACCTGCCATTTAGGAGTTAAATTAGTTTATACATGCAGTCCTAGCCACACCTCCTCAGCATGTGACCTACACAGTCTACCTAACCACTTCCTGTAAAGAAAGATCTAATGTTTAAACGTATGTTTAAATTAGATTTTATCTCCTGCCCTGTCAATGGCCTGCTACAGCCTCGTGTGTGATTAAAGCTCAATTAACAGAAGTACGTAAAATATGAAACCATTTTGTTTTCATGCTGGCTGTGTCAGTCACAGAAAGGGGAGGTGTGGCTAGGGCTGAATAAACGGAAACAAAAGTGATTTAACGCATAAATTGCAGAGAATTGAGCCGTGAGACTACAGGGGCATGATCTATACACCCAAAGTTATTTATTAAAGACACATTATAGTCGCCAGAACAACTACAGCTTAATGTAGTGGTTCTGGTGTTTATAGTCTGTCCTTTTAATGTAAACACAGCTTTTTTGGTTCTTAGTAAAACCTCTAGTGGCAGTAACTCAGATGGCCACTAGAGGTGCTTCCTGTGCCATGCATGTGCTCTGCATGGAGTCAATAAATGGTCCCCATAGAGATGCATTGATGTTGATTTGTGCAGAGTGGTGTTTTGCCTTTCATGCACAGTAGCCTCCCAATATGGGAAAGCATTGGATTGGCTGAGATTATCAAGGATGATAATCTCAGCCATGGAGGTGGAGCCAGGTGCGGGAGGTGAATTAAATAAAATATTGTAGAGATTCATAAATCTCCATTAATTTGGTTAAAAAATCCAATTTGAATTTCATGTTGATTCCAAATGTATCTTCCTGTTACTGAGTTCCCTTCACATAGATTAGTAATTTAATGGAATTCCACTTATTTTGGTTCTAAGAAATATCAGGATCAGTTTTAAAAATACAGCCACATTTTGCTTGGCAGAACCTGTGACTCAAAAGCTGCAATATATGCTAATCTGCATGTGAGGCCTAGAAAGGGGGATATGAACTGCAGCCTCACACCATTCTCCTGTAGATTTAAAAAAGAAGAGTTGCACTGGGATGTCTATTGGCACAGTATTGCAGGAGGGAAACAGCAGGCAAAAATGGCAGAGGGACTCTGCTAGCTTGTCACTATGTGGGTTTGGTCATGGGCTGGTAACTGCAAAAACAATGTTCCCCAGGCCTGGACTGGTCCACTGGGGTATTTCTTAGTGGACTGCAGTATCTTTGGTTGACCAGGCTGTCCTGATTATGAGAGGTTTACAAACAAACATGAATAGACTGTGATTATGGCATTCATAAAACATGCAGCTTGTCCTTGTTGTCAGTAGAATTTTAGGAACCAGTCTGTGTCTTTTGCATGCAGAATCTTTGAGTCATGCTTTGCAGGTCATGCTTTTGAAAGTTGTAGGAATTATAAAATATTACACCTCAAAACTTCATAAACCTGCATTAATCAAACCCATGTATTGCATCCTAGGAGACCTTTCTTATGTGAGTTTGATGCACAAAAATAATTTGTATTTGCCCTCAGGCCAAAATTGTCAGCTCTTCCCTATTCATCAGTAAACATATTTGCATCATTTGTTGAGTAGGTGGAGAAAAACAGGCTGTGAACCATTGTTTTTTTTAAGCCGCTGCACAAAAAGTACTTCTCCTTCCTATGTTCCTCTAGTTCCTCCAGGCATCGGTTATTCTCTGGCTCTCACTGGGTATTGAGGACAGGAGTCCAGGGGCATCAGAAAAAAGTCTTCCTTTGTACAGAAGGGAAAAAAAATATAGTAATATGGAGGTCATGTTCTCCTCAAAGGTCTTAGTAGATATGGTTAAATTAACCAAGTCACTCAGTGTTTAAGATATACCTCATATTTCTCCTCATGACCTATGAGAAAGATAAATCGACTAGTTAATTATAATTGTACAGAAAGACATCTTATGCTGCAGCTTCCATCCACACCCTGAGATTTTATAGAAACAGAGCTTACATAGGCAACAAATTATCACACCGGAAAAGGACCTAGTTTTATGGGGGAGATTGCATCGAAAATGCAGTGCATCTAAGGAAACATGTAATTTCAATAATAAATCACAGTCAAATGAAGATGATAATTAATTGTAAAAAATTTCTTTGATGTATAAAAATTATCAGTGTTGTACAGAACACTTGTGAGACCTCACTTGGAGTATTGTACGCAGTACTGGATATCGTATCTTCAGAAGGATATTGATACCTTAGAGAGGGTTCAGAGAAGGGCTACTAAACTGGTTCATGGATTGCGGGATAAAACTTACCAGGAAAGGTTAAAGGATCTTAACATGAATAGCTTGGAGGAAAGACGAGACAGGGGGGATATGATAGAAACATTTAAATATATAAAGGGAATCAACACAGTAAAGGAGGAGACTATATTTAAAAGAAGAAAAACTACCACAACAAGAGGACATAGTCTTAAATTAGAGGGACAAAGGTTTAAAAATAATATCAGGAGGTATTACTTTACTGAGAGGGTAGTGGATGCATGGAATAGCCTTCCAGCTGAAGTGGTAGAGGTTAACACAGTAAAGGAGTTTAAGCATGCGTGGGATAGGCATAAGGCTTTCCTAACTATAAGATAAGGTATTTAGAAAATTGGGTAGACTAGATTGGCCGAATGGTTCTTATCTGCCTTCACATTCTATGTTTCTATGTAACTCTCAAGGACATATATATGTATATATATATTTTTTTTTTTATTATTATTTTTCTAAAGACTTAACATTCAGCTTGTGTGGGAAATGTTTTGTAGCAGGACTTATTCGTTTAAAAAATGCCTCAAGGTCACACATTTCCAGGTGACCTTCTCCATGAGATGAATATATGAGCACTGTCACTAGTGCGTGTATTAGAAGCCAAAGAAAGAAGCAATTCCAAATAAAATGTTGCATGGGAGGTTAATAATAGCTTACTGCATTGTAGGTTAGAGATTAAATGTGCCATGTACAAATTACTAATACATGTTACTTGTAACAAACTAATGCATGCCTTTTCAGAACATTCTCTCCAGTTCTATTCTTTAGTCATTGTAAGCGGCATCAAAGTTGCTTTAAAGTCAAATAAAACACCAATCTTATTTATCTATTAAAGGGACACTCTAGGCACTGTGACTGCTTCATGTTATTGAAGTTGTTAGGGTGTCTGAATTTCCCTGTCATCATCCCTACATTCTGTGTTAAACCAATGTTGAATAGTTTAACACTAAACAATAGCCCTTGGAAGACCAGCCCCTCTGTACTGCTCAGACTAATTAAGAAACAAGATCTGGTAATGATTGACTGAGATTGTCAGCGGATGACTGCTTGCAGCCTGTCACAGCTTTGGTGGTATAAACTTGTACGACAAGATGCAGCCTAATTTGTGTAGCAAAACCTTCTTGCATATACCCTGCATCTCATCAGTGTGATCCAACCTATAGCCAGTTAGGGACCCTCATTCAATGTTAAACCATTTGAAAAAAGTGTACCAAAACTACTTCAATTATATAAAATGGTTATATACCAAGAAAGTATATTTAATTACAAAAATGTTGCCCTCTTCATGTGTATATGTACACTAACCAACCACAACATTAAAACCACATGCCTAACATCATGGAGGTTCCCCTGGTGCTGCCAAAACTGCTCTGATGCATTGAGGTATTTACTTCACAAGACCTCTAAAATGTGTCCTGTGGTATCTGGCACTTAGACATCAGCAGCCGATGCTTTAAGTCATGCAAGTTGTGAGGCAGTGTCTCCATGGATCTGATTTGTTGCTCCAGCACATCCCACAGATGCTCATTCAGATGAGATCTGGAGAATTTTGAGCTCAAGACACTACCTTGAACTCTTTGTCATGTTCCTCAAACTATTCCTGAACAGTTTATTTTTAGTGTGGCATGGTGCATTATCTTGCTGAAAGAGGCCACTTCCACCAGAGAACACCATTCCACGGAAGGGGTGTATGTGGTCTGCAACAATTTCTTGGTAGTTGCTACGTGTCAAAGTAACATGTAAGGTTTTCAAGTTTTTCAGCAATTTGAACTACAGTAGCTCTTCTTGCGATCGGACCAGACAGACTAGGCTTTCCTCTCCATGTGCATCATTAAGCCTTGGGCTCCCATGACCCTGACAAAATCTTGCACCACTTTTGGTAGGTACTAACCACTGCATACTGGTAACACCCCACACGGCATGCATTTTGGAGATGCTCTGACCCATTTGTCTATCTATAACTATTTAGTCCTTGTCAAAGTAACTCAAACTTTTTGCTTGCCCATTTTCCTGTTGTATTGTGGTTGATTAGTGAATATTTGTGCATCTGTGTTCCAGAATATGTCTATTTATGTGTTTCAATGTGTGATTAGATTGCTAGTTAGATTGTTGCATGTGGCAAGTTATGCATGGATAATTCTGTACGACTTTCTAATTAAAGATGTGTAAATGACTACTTTTATGTATGTGTTGCTAATCACATATGTGTTAGTGTGGACAGGGGTAAGCCAAATAATTTGTCCGTGTGACCTTGAATGCTAAAGAGTGAAAGAAACAGAAGTCCAACAAGAGTTCAGAAAATCTTAAACATTGCCCTAAAGCATTATTTCTCATTTAAAAGACTCAATTCAGACTCTCCTAAAGCTAACAGAACATTGTATTTAAGGTATTATTGCTCAGAAAGAAACTGTAGTAGGCTAATGCCACATATATTTTGACATGGCCAGTAAAATAAATATAAATTATATATTTCTGTATTGTTTCCTAAAATTAGTAGGAGTATGACATTATCCACTTAAGATCAAGACATGGAAATTAAAGGGACTCTCCAGTGCCAGGAAAACAAATCCCATGTTGCTGAAGGGGTTAATACCCCTTCAGTGACTTACCTGAATCCAGCGCCGATGTCCCTCAGTGCTGGTCAGGCTCCGCAAATGCTCCTCCCCCCACTGACATGTGCCGGCGGGGGAGACCTAATGCGCATGCACGGCAATGGCCGCGCGCGTGCATTAGACCTCCCTATATGAAAGCATTATTCAAATGCTTTCCTATAGGAATTCCGGTGACGCTGGAGGACGTCGTTTAAAACACTTGTCGTAGTCCCTCTAGTGGCTGTCTGATAGACTTAACCCCACGAGGTAATTATTGCAGTTTATAAAAACTGAAATAATTACACTTACAGGTTTATGGGTGATGGGAGTTGTCACCCAGACCACTCCAATGGGTAGAAGTGGTCTGGGTTCCTGGAGTGTCCCTTTAAGTACAAAACTTACGGTACACAACTCACTAAACAAGTAAAATTGTGTTTTTTCCCTCCAACTAAATAAATGTCTTTTTATTGTAGAAGTAAATAGATTTTTTGACTTCTTAGTTCTCATGTCCATTGCTTTTGCTACTTACTGTAGAGCAGTTTGGATGCCATTTGCTGCTCAGTCAAATTGGTACAGCATCACTAGACTCCTATTCCTTAATTGATCTTTTTCACCTTTCAAACTCTTAAAATGTCAACAGATTGTATCACTGAATCCACTCAAACGCTCATTCTTAGAATACACAAGGGGAAACCGTTCAGTTGATGCTGAAAGGCCTGCTAAATGATCTTGGCTACCTTTTTTAGTGTTAAAAAGGTTTTATAAATTGCAAATGTCTGTGCTTCCATCATAGATACACGTCTCATAATCGATACTCCACGTTTTACCTGTACGTTGCTTAACTTGAAAGTGTTTTTGATAGATATAATAAGATACAAGTACTTAACCAAAAGATTTTGCTTGTTTTAAAGTATATTCTGAGGTCTAGATATTATTACTTAAAGAGAAATTCTAACATTTAAAATTCAAACATGTCTTTCTAACATTTGAGATTCTTTCTAGAGATTTAGATGTGTAAAATTAAGATGATTTACTCACCTTTTATCCCTCACTCTGGGCTTGCTGCAGCTACCTATCTGCCTTCTCTGTCATCATTAGTGATGATCTCACCCAATCTATACTTTTTCATAGAGAAGCATTGGGGTCCTACTGCGCATGCATGGCAATTGCTGCACTGTGCCATTCAGCATCCCGTCATAGACATACAGTTGCAAGAAAAAGTATGTGAACCCTTTGGAATGATATGGATTTCTGCACAAATTGGTCATAAAATGTGATCTGATCATCATCTAAGTCACAACAATAGACAACACACAAAGAATGAAATGTTGCCATGTTTTTATTGAACACACCATGTAAACATTCACAGTGCAGGTGGAAAAAGTATGTGAACCCCTAGACTAATGACATCTCCAAGAGCTAATTGGAGTGAGATGTCAGCCAACTGGAGTCCAATCAATGAGATGAGATTGGAGGTGTTGGTTACAGCTGCCCTGCCCTATAAAAACACACACCAGTTCTGGGTTTGCTTTTCACAAGAAGCATTGCCTGATGTGAATGATGCCTTGCACAAAAGAGCTCTCAGAAGACCTACGATTAAGAATTGTTGACTTGCATAAAGCTGGAAAGGGTTATAAAAGTATCTCCAACATCCTTGCTGTTCATCAGTCCACAGTAAGACAAATTGTCTATAAATGGAGAAAGTTCAGCACTGCTGCTACTCTCCCTAGGAGTGGCCGTCCTGTAAAGATGACTGCAAGAGCACAGCACAGACTGCTCAATGAGGTGAAGAAGAATCCTAGAGTGTCAGCTAAAGACTTACAAAAGTCACTGGCAAACGCTAACATCCCTGTTAGCGAATCTACAATACGTAAAACACAAAACAAGAATGGATTTCATGGGAAGATACCACAGAGGAAGCCACTGCTGTCCAAACAAAACATTGCTGCATGTTTACAGTATGCATAAGAGCACCTGGATGTTCCACATCAGTACTGGTAAAATATTCTGTGGACAGATGAAACCAAAGTTGAGTTGTTTGGAAGAAACACAACACTATGTGTGGCGAAAAAAAGGCACAGCACACCAACATCAAAACCTCATCCCAACTGTGAAGTATGGTGGTGGGGGCATCATGGTTTGGGGCTGCTTTGCTGCGTCAGGGCCTGGACGGATTGCTATCATTGAAGGAAAAATGAATTCCCAAGTTTATCAAGACATTTTGCAGGAGAACTTAAGGCCATCTGTCTACCAGCTGAAGCTCAACAGAAGATGGGTGTTGCAACAGGACAATGACCCAAAGCATAGAAGTAAATCAACAACAGAATGGCTTAAACAGAAGAAAATACGCCTTCTGAAGTGGCCCAGTCAGAGTCCTGACCTCAACCCGATTGAGATGCTGTGGCATGACCTCAAGAAAGCGATTCACACCAGACATCCCAAGAATATTGCTGAACTGAAACAGTTCTGTAAAGAGGAATGGTCAAGAATTACTCCTGACCGTTGTGCACGTCTGATCTGCAACTACAGGAAACATTTGGTTGAAGTTATTGCTGCCAAAGGAGGTTCAACCAGTTATTAAATCCAAGGGTTCCCATACTTTTTCCACCTGCACTGTGAATGTTTACATGGTGTGTTCAATAAAAACATGGCAACATTTCATTCTTTGTGTGTTATTAGTTTAAGCAGACTGTGATTGTCTATTGTTGTGACTTAGATGATGATCAGATCACATTTTATGACCAATTTGTGCAGAAATCCATATCATTCCAAAGGGTTCACATACTTTTTCTTGCAACTGTACTTTGTTATAATAGTGCATTTATGCATGGGAGCATTCAAAGTTTTAATGTTAGGTGTGAGGATGTTAAAAATCATTATTATACACATGGCATGAAGAGTCACCTCTAGTGGCTGAGTGACAGCCACTAGAGGCATTCTTAAAGCTTGGTTTAAACACTTAATTTTCATAGGAATAGCAATGCTTAAAAATGTAATGTTTATGGCTTTTAGCGTTTTCTTTTAGCTAAAAGGTTCTCACTTTATATGCCTTCTTAGTAAGCAGTAGATGTGTGTACTTGGTTTTGGACGAAACTGAAATTCTTCTGAATTTTTGGACAATTGGCGATTCTTCAGAAATGATGAGTAAATTATCTGAACTTATTTACCCGCTGGCATCGGTGTTAGGTTAATAATGGCTGGCTGGCCAGTGCTTGCTAGCCAGCTGCCACATTAACAAAGTAAAAAAAAAATTCATAAAAAAACAATGGGAATCAATAAGATGCCAATATTCAGTAGATATGTCCCGACTCATCAGGCCACCATTCCCTGAGCCAGGAAGCCCCTCCAGTGGCCACCTGAGGAGTGACCCCTTGGAGGTGTCCCTAGGGGGCAATGTAAACACTGCGTTTTATCAGAAAAGGCAGTTTTTACATGAAAATGCCTGAAGGGAGCTATTATACTCACCAGAACAACTACATTAAGCTGTAGATGTTCTGGTGGCTATCGTGTCCCTCTAATGGACATATAAGCCAGAAAAAGGTTAAATTACTTGCTTCTCATCAATAACTATTTTACTGTTTATATATATATATATTCCAAATCTTTGAGTTAATATTTTTATTTTGCTTGAAATTTCAATAAAGCAAGCTAAAAGTTGGACTTTTAAATTAGCGATTTGTTTTTCTTCCTACATACTGATATATATATCTATATATATCTTAACACTTACAGGAACATTCCCTAAGGCCATAATGCTACCAGCTTTTCAATGCAACGTATAGATAAAATGCATACAAAAATTTGCATTAATATTCATTTACTTTTGAATGTCTCTCCCTTTTAAGTTTTCTAGGAAACTGGCATTTGATTTGAATAGAAAACATCCACAATCTCTTTATATCTCCTAATTGACGTTACATGTGCACTATCAATAGCTTCTGGAAAAAAAATTGTAAAACAATAGTAGAAATACAATAATTTTTCTCTTCACAACATCTGTGCCTCCAGTTACTATTTTTTTTTTTGCCATATTAGTACAGCTGTACATGACATTAGGGACAGTTTGCAATGGGAGGTGCCACTAATTGAATGTGCTTGCTGGCTACTCTGGTTTCCATGGTGAATGCCCTCTTTTGCTATTCTAGACCACTTTTTAGAATAAAATGTTTGATATATCTCCCCCAATAACTTTATACAACATAACTTTTGTACGTGGCTGCCCCTTCCTTCCCAGGAGGGGGGCCGTTGTTATATATAAAAATAAAACGGCAAATGGTGTGGGGAGCCACTACATACACTACCACTACTACTACAGAAACATGTACATGTACTACATACACTACTACTACTACTGAAACATGTAAATGTACTACTACACTACTACAGAAGAAGAGCCCAGGGCTCCAGGAGAAGACCCAGATTTGGCACCCTGCTAGGGCCCTGGACAGCCTTAATCCAGGTCTGCTAGTATTCACTAAAGTTAAAATTGCTGGGAATTCAAAATTACTTTCAAATATAAGGCTAAAATAGACATAGTTAACACAAAAGGCATTTTGAGAAATTTTCTAAATGATCAATTTTGTCCTAAATTTTGAAATTCCAGTTTTTTGTGTGATAGCTTCTGCAATAGCAACATACATGTTCAATTGCAACAAGTGCAATTCTTTAACATCATGAATGAAGCAAGGAATATTTTAGTCCATATGTCTGGGTTTGGAGGAATAAAAAATGGAATGATTACAGTCCAAGCTTGGAACTCTGTAGGTAGTAAAGTATAATCTAGGTGTAAGTGTCCAAATATGATAGATGAAGCATTAGTCAACCACATTTTTCACCCACAAATATGGGTTAGTGCTTGGTGCATTTATGACTGTATCATTATTGTGTTTGATTTTACCATATTTGTATAGCACATACTAAATTGCTGACACTATCCTAGGTATTTATTCTAAAAAAACAGTGGCTTTAGCAGCGATTATGTCTGATTCAATAGGAGGCAATTATTTTTCCCCATCCTTTTATGTTGCAAAAACCTGTGATACCGTTTCCACTGGCACTGCGTTTCCTTCTACCACAACTAGTTGAAGCGTGCCCCCCCAAAAAAGCAACTATAAGAGAGCACAGCAGAGCCTACTTTTTAGCGGCCATTAGAGCCAGTCTTTAGTGATGACTTAATTCAGAGTATAAAAATAGTGTTTCCAGTGTCTAGTAGTTGGTGACAGTGATGAATCCAGTGATGAGAATACTGTTTCCTGCACCACTGGAGACATAGCACTTTTACCTCTGGCCATGAAGCTATTTGAGAGTGTGGAGAGGATAGACCACAGCCCAGTATTTTCTCCAGCATCTGCTTGCCTGTTTTAGTTAGAGTGTACTCATCTCCTGTATCTTCCCCGTCATCTCCAAGTCCAACAGTGTCTGCTATGGAATCACTACCACCACCACCATCATCAGCAGTACCAGCACCATCACCATCACCATCAACAATTCCATTATCATTAACTCAACCAAGTGCTAGCATACAGGCTAGTGTTGCAACAGTTTCCACTGCAACCAATTTAAATCCATCTGCGTCTTCAGCAAAAGGTATCACGTAATCTGAATGTACCCGAACGTAGGAGGGGTGTTTGGGAAGAGGGAACACAGTAGGCAGAAGATGGCAGAGGAAGGTTGTAGGGTATGAGGAGTTAATGGAAGAGTTGATAAAGAAGTGTGTGTTTTAGAGATTTGAAAAGAATTGAAAGAATTAAAAAAAAGAAAAAACAAATAAAAAAATGGAACAAAAATAATAGGCTCCTCTTCCCTAGCTGCTAATGTAGAGTCGCTTACACCCACATTTTATTTCCCTGACTTTGAATTGTTTTACTGATTTGTAATCTATTTTAATTTGGTTTTTTTCTGGTTAGAGTGCCTGCTACCTCCTCAGGCAAAGTTTGTAGAAGCTGATAAAGCACTGTTTCATCAATACTAGAGGATGGACAATGATGCTAGAGACTCTCTCTGTAGGAAATCTTTGTTTGTCTCATTGTGGAACTAGTGAGTTAGTGGTCAATTGTTAACTGGCTTTTTTTTCTTTCATTTTTGAATAAAGCCCCTATTTTGAACTTGAAATACATACTGATCCCCATTATTCATTAATACAAGATAACAAAAGTAATGTATCATTATCAAGTTATCTCATTTCCTTATATATTTAAGCTATAATAATCAAAGTAAAGCCAGAGAAACTTAATGCAACAGAAAACTCTAATGACTTCAATACAATACGCTAAAACAAAATGATATAGATGGTATGCTTTTTACAGAATAAAACAAAAAGAACTGCTATATGTCAGACTGTATAGAACAAATAGAAAGAAAGGCATTTGTTTAGAAAGACAATCTTTGCAAAGTAACGACTTCACCTCATTGAAGTGTTTATAGTGCCCTGGCAACATTATTCCACCCAGTGTAAACCCATGTCGGAATGAGAGTCCATGACAGTTGATAGCCTTATCTGTGCTGCTTGGGCTAAAGAGCAAGCTTTAGTCCAAGCAGTAATGGGCATTGATGATTAGGTGACAATGTCACCTGATCACTCAAATCTTATCATAACCGTCAATTGCTGGTATGACGTGGTATGGTTAGGCATAGATTAATGTATGCCTTAGCAACACCTCCTGTGGGAGTCAGACTGTGGGAAGTCACAGACCCTTATTTAGTGTTAAGTCATTTGAAAAACATTATCACACTGCATGCAGGGGCAGGGTCATGGAAATCCAGGAACTGTAACCACTGCATTGATATTAAATGGCATAGAGTGTCCCTTTATGTATGCTAATCTAAAATCAGCTGGTGTAAATTTGGTTTAGGTACTAAACATGCTAGCAAAGGCTGTGTGCGTGGCTCTGTATTGTTTTTTAGCTAGTATGTCTATTTAAAGGCCCAGACTGGCCACCAGGCACATTGGTAAAATAACTGGTGGGCCACAATTGCCATGTACATAGGTCTTCAAGGGAGATCAAAGGATCTCCCTGGTAGGCCTCTTTATGTCCTACCTTGAGTGCCAGCCCTCACTGGAAGATCTCTGGCAATCAAAGATCTCCCTTCCTGGACAGCCCTCTATAATGTCGGAGGTCCCAGGGAAGTTGTAGTGAATTGCTCCCAAATGTATATCCGTGCACTAGCGTGGAAACGCTCTTATGCATTCCCAAGACCCTGCAGGAGGGATCAGTTTGCTCTGCTGGAGATGCAGAGCAGGTGCCTAACTCACAAGACCACCAGATATCAGGTTCATCAATGCCTGGCCCAAGGCAATTAGTTTGACAATTATTATTACATTATTTAACACCTTCATCCCTACATTACATTACAGACTGTATCCTCCCATATGGTATAGCTACTTCCCCCTCACACACATCAAAGCCACTGTTTACCCACACACACAGTACACCCTGGAGCAGCATTGATGACACAACCATTGTTAAGATGTTGTTAATCCCTCTGGAAAAGGCTGCTATATAATTTCAAACCTGCTATCTCCAAGGCAAAGTCTGTTTTGAAAAATTATCCCCATCATGTTTTCAATCCATAAGTACAGTAGTTCCACAGCTGGTCTGGTCTATCTTTTGGACAAACCTCCCGGAGACTGTTGAAAAATATCATTGGTAAATATTTTTCAAGTAGTGTGTTTGCCACTGTCAACATATTTGGTGTAACAAGCCATTTGCAGAAAAATGAAGAATCTTTCTGTGATTTAGTAATGGTTTTGTATCTAAAATATTTAATTGTTGATGTATTTGTTTTGAAGTAAAGTTTTTTGTGAAATGGTTTATTAAGTAATTGACTATTACAATTGTTATAATTAATCGAAATCATAAACTATGTACAATAGATTGACAATCACCAACAATATTTCCATTAGCCCTATGGTTTGTAAAGCCTCTCTCTCTGTAACAGTTTAACTATTCAAGCTAATTATGTCTCACTACAGAGGCTTGACATCTTTTTGACCTTAAATAGAAAATGTATATATAGGGCTGTATATTTCCATTAGTCTAATTATCTATTCAGGGAAAAATAAAAAAAATCTAGCAGTTTAGAAAAAGGTCAGATTATAACATCTATAACATCAGCAATGAGTGATCCAACATTTAGCACAATTTAGCCAAAGAGCTGAGTTTTAAAAAAATGAACTACTTATTCAGATGTGTCAAATTGTGATTTTTTTTTTTTTTTTTTTGTGACACACGAACTGCAAACAGTCCTCATAATTCCCCAACAGATAGGATGTAACAACCAGTATTGGGCACATAAACAGGAGGGTCAGGCACACAAGAAGTCCGACAACTGAAGGTTTATTGTAGCAATAATTGAAATAGGCAGTAGTATCTGGTGCTCTCGTACATACTCTATAAAAGATGTATGGCTGCCCTGGTCTGTATGACACTGATTCTTGCCTGGATCCTATAATGCTGTCTCCCTTTTGTACCAGGTGTTGGTAGGACAGATAGAAAATGGATTGTCATATGATGGTTATCTGCCCCTAGAGTTTGCTTGGACAGAAGTTCATGGTATTTATACCTCTATGCAAGTGCTACAACACCGCTTACACAAAGAATGATGCTGTTGAACTACATCTTCCATGATGCATTGTCAATAGTGTTGTCCCGAACGGTTCGCCGCGGATGGCGAACATATGCGCTGTTCGGTCCGCCCCCTATGTCATCATTGACTAAACTTTGACCCTCTACCTCACAATCAGCAGACACATTCCAGCCAATCAGCAGCAGACCCTCCCACCTCCTAGACAGCTCACTAAGAATGCAGCTTCACAATGAATGTAAAATGGATGCTGTCCAGGAGGTGGGAGAGTCTGGGAGGGAGGGTCTGTTGCTGATTGGCTGGAATGTGTCTGCTGACTGTGAGGTACAGGGTCAAAGTTTACTCAATGATGACATGGGGGCGGACTGAACAGCTCTTATGTTCGCCATCCGTAGCGAACCGTTTGGCGAACCATTTGGGACATCACTAATTGCCAAACTTACAGGTAGCAATGTGCCTGCTGGTCCCATTGGTTTCCATCGAGAATGCCCCATTTTTTGTATTTTAGTCCACTCGTTAGTACAGTACACTTTGATAAATCTCCACAACTGACTATTAAATGTATGGTCTGTTAAACGCAAGCTAAAAGTTGACAAACTTATATTCTACACACCAATACATATAAAGGATTCAATATCCGTTCATTAACAACTCATCCACGGAAGCATCAAATGTGGCTCATTGAAAATAATGACTGTTATAGAATCCTGTATTATAAAATGAGCACCTCTATATTTGAACACATACCGTGTTAGTTTCTAAATCCTGTCTTGTTCATAAAGAATTAATATAGTGTGTTGAATCCTGCTTTTTATAGCAGTTTGTTTTTGTCAGATACTTTATTATTAAACAGTCTATGAACCAAACCTGCGGTTGTGCTAGTACATGAATCTAAATTCTACAAACCACGCAGACTCTTGAATATAAATGCAGTAATTTTATACTGGCTGTTCTGTTGAGTGCATGAGTTGAGTTTTTCCATAAGCGAAAGTACTGGGCAGCTAATAAGTGGGATCATCATTAGGTCAACTACCTTAGAGAAAATGTTTTGTATCCATTAGGGATGATTTAAAAATCCAGATTAATTGCACAATTATTAGTCTGAAACTGTAAATTTTAATTGGTAAGTTTGTTTGCAATAAATACCATGTACAGATGACCAAATGCACACAGATTTTTTTGAAGAAGCATATGGGAAGATTTGTATGTTGTATGTTGTTTTATTATGTTTTGAACCCTTTTTTTTAAAGTATTCTCCAATGGACTGCAAAAATGATAAACCATGAAGAACATCTTACTTGTGGGTGTTAAATCTGCTATAATCAAAATATAAATTATCACAAGCACTGGAAGTGCTTCTATAATGAACACACAGACAGATGCTCAGAATATGAAATACGTAACTGGGCAATGAGGTCCAAAAAGGGTCGATTTACAAGGGATAAGTAAGTGTACTATCAAGTATTGTGGAGATGATTTGAGCTTTAAGGTAGCACACATACAGAAACATTCAGAGCAGCCAGGAGTCAGGTTCTAGCATACAAGTTGTATGGGTACTTATTTAAACAGAATTAAATTTGTCTAAGAACTTTAGATGAAATTTAAAAACTAAAGCATAATAAATAGCTACATGTCATGCCTACCAACTGTGTCATGTGTGATTATACAACTAAAATAGTATATAATTGTAAAACTCTATTTTAATCTAATCACCTATATATCTTACACTGAAATATGCATATATTTAAAATATTCGTGTACACTTCATCTTGAATGCTTGAATATATATTTATAATGCTATAGTACTTTTTTCTACTGATCACCTTTGTACATGGTCAGGCCTGTGAAAATGGAACAGCAAGTAATAAAGTTGTAAAACCAACATTTGGATTTGGAATTATTTGTATCAAAATGTTGCTGGGTCAACTGTACTGGAACAAAATATCCTCCTAAATTACTTGCTGCTCTAAGATTGAGAGATGCATGGAATGAAATACCTGGGGGCATTTTCTTTATATGTTACCAGAGAAGTGAAAATGTCAGTATAGGCCTGTCCATTGGGGCACTTGGAGCAGTGCCTCACCAATTATTATGTGGGGGGAAAATATTATTCTTAGTTTAGAAACACTAAGGTTGTTTTTTCTGTAGGGGAAGTTTGTAGGCCAAAAAAGAATATGTCTCTTAAAGTCTGTAATAGGTTTCACTGCCGCAGGGCCCCTCTCCCCTGTATGGTAGCTTTTTGGAGAAGCTTACTTGTGAGTATCTAGGAACGTCAGAAAATGGGGTTGTTTGAAATCTGCCCATTACAGCTTGTTTTTGCACATGCCTAATGTCCTTCAAGAAGGAATTTCAGGAACTTACATTGAGTTGCCATTTGGGCAGCAGAACCAGATGCCCATGAATGGAGGCATGCTATTGGCCTCTCTATTCAAGGACCATCATTGGGTGATAGTACTAGGGGTGCCCACAGAAGAGAGAATAAAGAAGCCATTTTGGAAGCAGCACAAGGAAAGCACAGCAGCAGCTCCTGGCCCATGACAAATGTATAATATATATATATTTTTTTCTTTACCTCAATAGCCCTATTGACTAGCTGAGGGTTGATTAAGCAAGTGCATTTCTGATACAGAGTACTGTGCTGCCTATCACTAATAGTTTTAATAACTCCTACTGCACGTACCCACCATTTTGTTAAAGTGCTTAGTCAACAGAGATGTAAGGCACTCATTCTGTGGCTAGTTTAAAATGTGTGACATATCAAACTGCAGGACTGGGACTGTGACTCTAAGGACTGATCTGATTATGATTTCAATCTGTTTTAATCTGTAATGATTTTTGCTTCTGTTAACCATATCAGCTACTTCTTGGCTCTATATAACCACTGCAGATTAATTATATTTCTAGCTACCAAGGTAATAAGGATTTTATCAGTATCCTGCTGCTTTAAACATGTATACTCTGTGTGCTGAGAGCTAATAGTGAGTCAGGTATAGCAGACATGGTTGGAGTCTATCTGTATCTTGATGCTTTAACCATGTGTACACTGTGTGCTGAAAGCTAATGGAGTAGCTGACATGTTTCATAACAGCAGCAATACTAAATAGAAAGCTTTTATTTAGTTGTTATTTTATTTAGGTATTTAGTTATAAAGTTATCATAGCAGGAGCACTACTGAAGATGAGATCATGTAAGGGAGAGCTAAGCGAGGATTAGGAAGATTGAAAGCGAGAGAACAAAAGTATTTTACAGAGACATGTACTGTATTGCAGCTCTGTGTAATCCAATACACTAATCTTGTCTGTGTGAGAAAGTGTGGCACTTATTGTGCCCAGCTCTGTGTGCTATTTCTCTGCATTTTACTCAACTCTACTTCTTGTACGGATATTTCTGTAGTCTACTCCGCTCTATGTATTGAATCTTTGTATTGTGACCATCTCTGTGTATTCTAGCCCTGTTTTGTCTCAGCTCTGTTTGATGTATGCTTATCTCTGCATTGTACTCAGCTCTATGTATTTTATAAACATATTTATGTTGTGCCCAGCTTGTTTTACTGTATGAGCATGTATTTTTAAACAATTATTTAAATGTTAGGAATGCTGTATTTAAAAAATAAAATAAATAAATAAAAATAAAAAATAAAATATATATATATATATATATATATATATATATATATTTACATATTACTTTATATAAAATATGGTTAATTTCTCTTCCAATGAGTTAGTGGCGACAGGCAATTAGCTGTTAAAATAATTAACTATGGTGTAGTATTTTAGTAGTATTTTAGCTGTGGATTGTTCTTAGACCATTTAGACTGAATTCGAGAGCAATGTGGATTATTATTTTGATATTTTTTCACCTCCCATCATCCCCATATGTTTTGCCAAAACTGATTTCCAAGTATCTTTAGACTAGCTCTGTGCTGGACTCTCACAAGCAACACTGCTAATAAGATTAGAAGAATCTGTGAGGATGCTGTACACAGATATATGCTCTATCTTTGTTTAGTAAGAACAGTTTTCTGTGCTCAGTGTCCCGATAAATGCTAATAAATCTACTTGTAGAACCGTATGGCCGCGCAGGATCTCTAGTACAGAGATGAACGCCCATCTCTAGTCTCTAAGGAATAAAAAGCCTCCATGGAAATATTTTTATACCATTCTTTTAATTGATCAGTATAGTGAATAGATATACAGGTGGATAAATAAGTTAAAAGTGAAAAATAATATGTGCTTAATTTTAAGCAGAGATGCAAAATCATGAAGTCAGCATTTCAGTCCTGTTAGCTAGATGTCTCGAGAAAAGTTGGTAATGGAACTGAAACATTGACTGTATGCTGTTGCACAATAGCTTAAAAAAAAACACAAAAAAGCATATATTTTGAGTTTATTACAGATTTTAAAATTATAATTGCCGACGGTTATATAATACCTATTTAAAACTTAAAGGAATGTTTACTGAAGTGATAATTGTTGGGAATTTTTAGTGCATTTCTAATTTAAAGTCAAAACACCAGAGTATTGAAGTATGCAATGATACCTTTTTTATTGGACTAACATAATATTACAAAGACAAGCTTTCGAGAGTTTTCATCTCTTCTTCAGGTCTGAAGCAATACTGCAATACCTGAAGAAGAGAGGAAAACTCTTGAAAGCTTGTCTTTGAAACATTTTGTTCGTCCAATAAAAAAGGTATCATTGCACACTGCAATACTCTGGCATTTTGGCATCTTGTCTACGGGACTAATCCAATCTACACTACAAATTTAAAGTCAAAATAGCTAAATTAGACAAATTCTGCAAACCAGCTATGCTTTCAGTTCGGTTATATTGGTCCAAAATTTGATATTCACGTTACCAATTCTAACTTTAGTAGATAACTCTGATCATGCAATAATTAAAAACAATTATCAGAAACTAATTTTAGTTGTGTCCTGAAAAAAAGAAATGCTTATTGATAAATATAGAAATTCATTTTGCAATATGTTCAATTTCAACTTCAAAAGCTAGTGCAGAAGACACATTAAACCAAATTGACTTTTTTATACAGTTCTTGTTTGCACAAATGTACTTTTGTTTTTATAAACTATTCGTTGTAAATGTATTGGGACAAGACTCACAAATACTGTGTGGATATGTAGTGGCTTTATCCCGCTGGTCACAACGGGTATGATTAATCCTTGATGTATTCATGTTTGTCATACGCACTTTTTGAATAGAAGTTTCATTTTAACAGAGAGCTTGAGGACATGTTCTGTTAGTGTTGGTATCTCTTGTCTGAGATGTCTTTGAAGATAGATATCAGACTTGCCTGTTAAAAGACCAATAGCTGGTATCTGATTTAGGGATATCTTGGACATGTAGATAAAGTCAGCATGAATGTACTCCTTCCCATATCATCGCTGTTCTACTAGATTTGCAAATCTAGATATGTAGGTTTTTTTTTAGATCTGTCTGTGTGATCCTTAGCTTTTTGAAAAATTTAATGTTTCAAGCTACCTGGACGGGTAAGTGTAGAACAAATATAAAACTGTCAAAATGTTGTTGCTAAGGTTAAAACAAAACATACCAAAATGATAATCCACAGTTGGGGAATTCAGGATTTCAGATACTGAGTTTCCCTTTAGGAGCAAATGTTCCGCAGGAGTCCTAAATACCAGGTGTAAAAGAAAGTGCATAGAAAAAAAAAAGTATGATGTTCTAAGAAAACAAAGGAAAGTGGTTATTTAATGTTTGTGGCAAAGGACAGAGTAGAACAGCACCTTTAAAGTATCCTCAAAATCCAATCACGAAAAGTCACAGCACCTTTAAAGTATCCTCAAAATCCAATCAGGAAAAGTCAATGAGTAAAAGAGAGGATAAACTATGGTGTAGTATTTTCAGATAGTTTGAAATAAATAAAAGGAAAAGCACTTGCACGTTTTTGGAGCTAGTATCTTGATCTTGCGTGTTGGAGTCTTTACAGATGATGTTTTGGTAGCTGGTGTGGTATGAGCTCCCTAGCTCAAGGTATTTAGGATTTACTCTTGTCAGAGTACAGAAGTGTAGCAGCAAAGGATCACCAGGATATATCGACCATATATAAAATATATATAGTGCTCTCCGTAGTAAAATCATTATAGGTGATAAACGGAGATAGATTCACTAGGGGAAAGCAAATAATGGGTTTTGCTCATTCCTTATAGCTTAGGTGGTATGTTTTTCACCAAGGAATATGATGTCAGGATCTTCTGAATAAAATCTTATGGATAAAATCAGGAAGTTCTAAAGTGCTACATAAGGTTAAAAATATTATTTATTGGAAATAAAGGAATAAACATTAATGCATTTGGCCAAAGATTGCAGGCTTTGTCAAAGTGTTACAGAGTATGGACCAGTCCTGGGTAAATAGCAGACACATTTAAATGTAACTGACAGATGACATAATGAGTCATGTGAACTTTAAAGCAATTAACTGAGGCACAAATAAAAGCAGAGTATAAAATAAAATGTGGAAAGAATAAAACATATGTAATAACATAATTATTACAAGCTGATAATTAACAATTGGCAGAGCAAAAATGGCTGACATTGCCTAACCATTAGACTAGGCAATATCATAGTAATTTGTGCATTGCAGCACATTAATAGGCACCTTTTTCACCCCTTTCCTTTTTACTTGTCCAATTGTTTATCAAAATATTTTTTTTAATGGACAGCATTTTACCTAACCAAACTGGCAAATTCAGCCATACCAAACTACCTTACTGTGCACAAATCTAATGAATATGAGGAGGTATATCTGAAGTGGTTATAGTGTCTGTATGTCCTTGGTGACACCTGACCTTAAGAGTTTGAACAATTTATGAAGGCTTTATTGACAAAGTGCTGTCTGTGGTGCCTGGTACCTCTGCATCCTTCTCCAGTCCCAATCCAGAAGCCAGTCCATGTGAGGCCAATGATATTCATAGAGCATTACCTGATGCTGTCTGCCCATCACTGGCCTCACACTGAGAAAACAATATTTTAGAAATCTATATACCTTTCTAAAGCATTTTCTAAGTGGGAGGCCAAAGATAGGCAGAGAGTATCAGCTGATGCTCTGAGAATATCTCCAGTGCACATTAAAAAAAATGTCACATTGGGGCCTGAGTAAGAGGATCAATAAGGACATGTACTTTGCATTGTGATTAATTCTGTGTATTGTATCTCTATTTTTTTTTCTCAGCTTTGTTTGTGGTATGGCTATCTCTGAATTGTACTCTGCCCTAGGTTTTTATTAGATATTATTTTGTGCCCAACTTGTTTTATTGTCTTAGCATCTCTGTATTGTATGAATATCTCTGTACTGTTTAGGGAGAAGTAAAATTCTGGGAGCGGAGTCTGGTACCCCATCATCTAAAAACGTCACCAGCTGCTACTGGACTAGCATATTCCCTACACGTGATTTTCTGTGGTTCTAAAGATAAATTGAGGGGACCATAGGATAACACAAACTGATTTTAATTATAATTTAGATAATACCTCTGTATTCAATGGTACAAATTTGAAAACAAAATAAAGCACATTAAAAAGTTAGGCAGATCCAAAATATGGGAAAGAAATCATTTTATGTGAACAGGTTTATTTTAGATTATGGTGCTGTACACTATAATTGTGAAGGAAAATGTTTTACCAGAAGTATGAAATGCTTCAAACTTTATCTTATTGAAAAAAAAAAATATATCATGTTTTTCTACTTTTGCATATTTTCTTATCATACTATAATATATGTTTAGGGCTCCAAGTCAATCACAACCTTTAGTAATTGTAACCTTTTATTCCTCTGTGTATGGAAAAGGAAATTGGCGTCTAATTACAAGCCTCAAGCTCCCTGTTCTACAATTTCATCCTTGTGCCCAGGACTGTAGGACGATGTTATTGAGTTACGTGGATGTTTCATTTACAGTATAATTATGTGAAACTCTAATTACAGTTCTATCCCAGCATGTGTTTATGCATTTAAGTGAAATACAGACTTGATGTAGAGGATTGTTCTTTATAAACCTCTATGTATGTGTGTCACAAAGAGACTTGAAGAGATTATGGAGGTTTAGACTGGGAAATAGTTACATGATCCCACTTGGCAGATGTTATTGTAGCAACCAGAAAATCTGTACACTTATAGCTTTCATGATTTGAAAATACTAAACAAGTGGCATGATTCCTGGCAAGTGATGGTTTAATACTTTGAAATAATTGAGGAAAGCAACCATTTATATTGTAAATGAAAATACTATATCACTCTTGATGTGGACAATAAGACCTGAGCTAACACATAATTGGAGTTAGCATTAACAAAATATAACTTCAATTGGATAATTGAAATAATGCACGATACTTACTTCTCTCCTCTTCTCCCTCTCCTCTTCTCTCTCTCTTCTCTTCTCTCTCTCTCCTCTTCTCTCTCTCTCTCTCTCTTCTCTCTCTCCTCTTCTCTCTCCTCTTCTCTCTCTCTCTCTCTCTCTCTCTCTCTCTCTTCTCTCTCCTCTTCTCTCTCTCTCTTCTCTCTCTCCTCTCTATCTCTCTCCTTCTCTTTCTCCTTCTCTCTCTCTTCTCTTCTCTCTCTCCTCTTCTCTCTCTCTTCTCTTCTCTCTCCTCTTCTCTCTCTCTCTTCTCTCTCTCCTCCTCTCTCTCTCTTCTCCTCTCTCTCTCTCCTCTCTATCTCTCTCTCCTTCTCTCTCTCCTTCTCTCTCTCTTCTCTCTAGATGGTACACTATATAAATATAGGATACATAGAGGTTTAGACCTCCTTTAATCTCAAGTTGGTATAACAGTGAATAAATTAGCAGACACACTTTTTAGTTATAGTATGCAGTAGATCAACGATAGACAGTGCATATATAGTGAGGGGGAAAAGTATTTGATCCCCTGCTGATGTTGAATGTTTGGCCACTGACAAAGAAATTATCAGTCTATAATTTTAATGGTAGGTGTATTTTAAAAGTGAGAGAAAGAATAACAAACAAAAAATCCAGAAAAATGCATTTCAAAAAAGTTATATATTGATTTGCATGTCAATGAGCGAAACAAGTATTTGATCCCCTATCAATCAGCAAGATTTCTGGCACTTTCTGAAAGGGAGTGTTCCTAATCTTAGCTTATTACCTGTATAAAAGACACCTGTCCACAGAAGCAATCAATTAATCAGATTCCAAACTATCCACCAAAGAGCTGTCCTAGGATGTCAGGGACAAGATTGTAAATCTACACAAGGCTGGAATGGACTACAAGACCATCGCCATGCAGCTTGGTGAGAAGGTGACAACAGTTGGTTGAATTATTCACAAATGAAAGAAACACAAAATAACTGTCAGTCTCCCTCGGTCTGGTGCTCCATGCAAGATCTCACCTCATGTAGTTTCAATGATCATGAGAACAGTGAGGAATCAGCCCAGAACTACATGGGAGGATCTTGTTAATGATCTAAAGGCAGCTGGGACCATAGTCACCAAGAAAACAATTGGTAACATACTACGCCATGAAGGACTGAAATCCTGCAGCGCCAGCAAGGTCCCCCCTGCTCAAGAAAGTACATGTACAGACCCGTCTGAAGTTTGCCAATAAACATCTGAATGATTCCGAGGAGAACTGGATGAAATTGCTGTGGTCAGATAAGACCAAAATCAAGCTCTTTGGCATCAATTCCACTCGCCAAGTTTGGAGGAGGAGGAATGCTGCCTATGACCCCAAGTACACCATCCCCACCATCAAACATGGAGGTGGAAACATTATGCTTTGGGGTGGTTTTCTGGAAAGGGGACAGGACAACTTCACTGTATTAAAAGGACAATGGATGGGACCATGTATAGTCAAATCTTGGGTGACAACCTCCAGGGCATTGAAAATGGGTCATGGATGGGTATTCCAGCATGACAATGACCCAAACACACAGCCAAGGCAACAAAGGAGTGGCTCAAGAAGAAGCACATTAGGGTCCTGGAGTGGCCTAGCCAGTCTCCAGACCTTAATCCCATACGAAATCTGTGGAGGTAGGTGAAGGTTCGCATTGCCAAACGTCAGCCTCAAAACCTTAAAGACTTGGAGAGAATCTGCAATGAAGAGTGGGACAAAATCCCTCCTGAGATGTGTGCAGACCTGATGGCCAACTACAAGAAACATCTGAAATCTGTGATTGCCAACAAGGGTTTTGCCACCAAGTACTAAGTCGAAGATGTCAAATACTTATTTCACTCATTGACATGCAAATCAATTTATAACTTTTTTGACAATTATAGACTGATCATTTCTTTGTCAGTGGGAAAATGTTCAAAATCAGCAGGGGATCAAATACTTTTCCCCCTCACTGTAGGAGGTCATGAGGGGGCCAACCAGCATAAGGGGGAAGTTGCAGAGTTAATTATGAAATATGGCAGAATACACAGTCCTGATACAAGGCAATAAGTGAGTGTTTCAATTTAATCATTACTCAATACTTGGAGTGGGACTTCAGAAGTGGTTTGCTAAAAGGGTAGAGTACAAAATTAAACAGTTTTTGATCCCAGGAATCCTTTTGATCTTTCTAATAATGGTTAATCCACAATGGAGCAATTCGTAAGCGAAGCTCTAGAAGCAATGCTGGGGTCAGAATCCAGAGAGGTCAGAATTAGAAGGGTTGTCATTGTCAGAATATTGGTGCTAAGGTCAGAGCTAGGGAGGACAGGAGAGGCAGGATTTAGCAGAAGAGGAATCTAGATATCTGAGCTAAGGTCAGAAACCAAACAAGCAGAGTAATGGCACCTGTCAGCCACTTGAGAAAATGATGAACTCAGGCTGCAATGGAATGATGTAACTCAGAACAATGCAGACCAGGGGACTCCATAATTAATCAACTTGGAGTTCTTGTGGTAACTCTTAAATAGGAAAAGTTAATTACAATAAGCTGAAACAATTAATTAGAAAACAAAGAACCAGTATGACATCTCCCAATTAATATATTAATATTACCAAGCTAATGTAACCCTTATGTAGAAGTCAATTTAGTAATATTAACACTTACATGGTAGACATTGTGATGGTATTTTATGCTAGGTCGTATAAGGAAGTATACTTTGGGCAGATAAAGTTAAACATAAGTATTTGGGGTACCTTGTTTAAAACAATAAGAGTTATTGAAACTTCTGCGGTGCCAGTAGTTTGCTTCTCTTTTTTAGGTTTATCTACTAAACCATGAAGTGACATGAATCGCAAATTAATTGCATATGTTAGGCTAAATTACTAGAAAGATTAGTATTTATTCTTTTTTTTTTTTTTTTTTTTTAAACCACTCCAAGCACTACGATCACTAGAATTGTATTATGTAGTGGTTATAATGCTTAGAGTGTTCCTTTATTTTATTTATTGTGGCTTGAATTATGACATTTGGTTGTTACCTCATCATGAATCACCATTTATCATTAAATCCTGCCCTCTTCCTCCTATGCCCTTACACATACCCCCAAGCTTGGAACAGGGGTGGGCATGCCTGAAAGGGCATGCAAATTATGTCACTGGCAATGCCAAAATATGCAGTTCTGCCCAAAATTGGAGGGGAAACCCAAAGAAAGGGTGTGTTTTCCTGGTGTGAATATAAACCAGGTCTGACTGACAGCCTCCCTTGCATGCTCCATTCTCGACATACCATACACAGTGCTGCTGGAGTGCTCTTTGTATGGTCCTAGCGCGTTCAGCACAACATGAGAACTCTAATAATCATCTTCGTGTGCTTGCTGGGGACACTTCCAAACCAGGACAGAAAGACAGAAGCAAAATATGTGGATGACCAGGCCCCTGCCAGATCCAGGGACTGTTGGGATGTATGCCTACCCAGTGACTGTTAAGTAAGGCATTACATTAGGTTGTTGGGATCATCTATACACCAATGACCAGGAAGGAGATATGGTCTTCGTACCATACCTTACTTGTCCATATCAGGAATGGATAGAGTTAAGCTTAGTCCCAAGGGAGTCCAAACTATTTTATATTAAAGGACCACTATAGGCACCCAGACCACTTTAGCTCAATGAAGTGGTCTGGGTGCAAGGTCCCCCTAGTTTTAACCCTGCAGCTGAAAACATAGCAGTTTCAGAGCCTCTAGTGGCTGTCTCCCTGACAGAGTAAATTGCACCTATTTGACGCTCCCATGGGAGGCTTTGAATGCGCGCGCGCCTCTGGCCACGCATGCGCATTCGGCTTTACTCGGGAGCTGACGTCGGCGGGGAAGGAGAGGTCACCAGCACCAAGGGAGCCTGGGGCTGGATTAAGGTAAGTGGCTGAAGGGGTTTTAACCCATTCAGCACCATTGGAGGGGGCACTACAAGAGCCTATAGTGCCAGGAAAGCAGCTTTGTTTTCCTGGCACTATAGGATCCCTTTAATGGTGTAATGTACACTATGTTGTTTATTAAGCAGTTTCTTCTGTGGTATGTGGGGGAAGACATGGGAAGCAACTACAAGACTTCCTTTTTTACCATGAACCCTCATGCCATGGTATGCAAACTCTGCATACATATACCCTGCAATTCTTTTGCTGTGTAGTGTTCTGGGTCCTTTTTCCTATATATTTCTTTTTAATTATTACTTCTCTTAAGGTGAGAGAGACTTGCTGAAAAGTGCAATTGTTTAAAAACTCAGGGAAGCAAGGCCAATTTTGTTATATAGCTGCTGTTGTCACTGTGCTTAATCCCTTAAACTCTTAAAGCCAAACTTAATTATTTAATTGTCTTTCACGGTTTTAAAAGTCTATGCAAAAAAATCTTCTTGGATGAGCATAATCAGAAAGAGGGGGCTTATCAAAGTTATCTGAAAAGTGCCTTTTATTTTTTATCTACAACCTGTTTGTAATTATTACATTAATTAACAATGGTCTAAAATGTCAGGTCAAATTTTCCTAAACTTTCAAATTTCAAATTTTACAAAAGACCATTAAATGAATAGAAAATTAAAAGTGAAACAAAGCATTTTACTGGTAGAAAAAAAGTGAGAGATGGATAATTTCTCTTTGGCATCAAGCAAATGGTGTACATTCAACAATGGTACAAAAACAACCAATGAAAACATTTGACGGGCTGAATTGTTACCCAAAATTACCAAATATTTTTTTTTAAAACTTCAAAAATGTAACTTTACCAAATCCTCCCTATAGTCATTTCACCATTGAAAAACAGTTCACACACAGGTTAGACTTGATGGTAATAATAAAAAAATATATAGCAAAATAAAATCTTGCTCCACAGCATTAACTAAACAATATAAAGTTTGGCTTTGTGACTTGACACAATTACCCACTTTTATCACAAGGTCTGAACAAAAGCCACATAACACACCTTTAAGGACCACTTTAAACAGTGACTGATATAGTGATTATGGTGCCAAAGTGTCCTGACGCTATCCCACAGTAAGTAGTCACAGTTTTAGGATAGCATAACAACTTACCTGGATCCCTGGGGTGTCTCCCACCATATCCATTTTTCACCTGCAACAGAAATCAGATGTCTCTATTGAATTAACCACGTATAGCCAATGAGCATGGCCCTGCTTGTCTTTGCTGAACTAACCAGATTCTCATGCAGGAGAAGACCGGAAGTGTTCGCTGCAGCCATGCATAAAGGTTATTGTGATTAGAGTGGTACTTTGACAAACACTCATTACCAATGAATTGGTGCAAATGAGGTTAAACTGTTGAAAGGTCTGTACTGGATTCTTCCTCTACAAATTTATGCCACATCCATATTGTGGAGTGTACTACAGGCACTCAATTAACATTTTCAGAGTAACAAAGTGCATTCCCGAATTTTTGGGAAACTAACATTTCATTAAACACAATAACCCAATCTCTCTCTCTATCTAAAAAAAGAAGAAAAATATATCTATGTATTTCAAGTATTAAAATTGTTTAATGTTATCAAATATATTTTTGAACAGTGATCTCTAAATTCATAATCTGCATTTTATTATTTTTGCTGTGTGTATTTAATTATATTTTATTTTTTCATATTTAAAAAATTAACCTCATACTTCTTATAATAGAGTATGTGTATAACCCTTGCCCTCTCTTTATTAACTATAAAGTCTGCAAATCTAGTATCTTATACAATGAGTCAACGTATTTTACCAAGCATGTGGGGTTTTTTTCACTCCATTTATGAGCATCAGTGATGTCTACCAATAATTCAATTAGTGACCTCTCTTTGGAGATTCCCACCTAAAGTGCCAAATGTCAAGTAAGTGGTTGCATGCTGTGTTGTTGACAAGTGCCTGGTGGGAACAAGATAGAGGGCTGCAGTGTCACGGCATGGTTCCATTGGATAATATTTCTCATTCCCTGTGCATTTCTGAACGTTTCACGATATACTAAGAATACATGCCAAATGAACACCATAAAATGTTTCTGAGTTTGTTTTCTTTGTAGATGAATACATTTTTATATTATGACAGGCTAACCCGACTAAAGAAATTGATGGCAATTTTCCGTGAACAAGTAATATCATTTTATTAGTGAAATGATGGGTAAAAAAGGTAAACCAAGGATAAAATATGTGTAAAGAAATTGACTTGCTTACTATTTACTGAAAAATAAAATTTAAATAAGTTTAAAACAAGATTACTTACTTTTTAAATAAATTGATTTGTTATATTTAGTACAATAGAACCTCCATTTAATATTCTTAGATGGTCTGTTCAAATGATTAAATATTTCTGGAATAAACTTTTTTTTAAATGTATACATTAAAATATATAAAAAAATATTTTAAGAGTTTATTGAGGGATCAAATATGTCAGTAAGGAAAAATGTTAGTTAATTAAAAGCCCTAAAGTATGTCATATGATGGAGCCCACTTTAAGCTTTACTTGGTGGGTTGAATTGGTGGTTAAATATGAGAATATGTTGAAAGAATTTGGAACAAGTAATAGATAAAGAGAGAGCCAATAATACAATAAGAAAAAGAAAGAGGAAAACACTGACAGAGAACAATAAAGCCAGAAAGAGACAAATATAAAATGGAAAATTTGAAATAGACGTGGCAATTATTGGTGCAACTCTAATGTGATATCATCTTACCTCCATACTACATTGGGTGGGGCAAGAGACAGAGAGAAATTGTGAACTTTTTGATAGACTGCAGTTTTTGTTAACATTATCCAAGATTATTGGTAATCTTGTTTATTGTCTTAAAGTATATTCTCTGGGTTTATGTGTGCCATAATTGTTGTATGCATTCACAGATATTGTCTTACATTGCAACTGTACCCTGCTTCTGGTATGTGTACCTTTATTGCCAGCTTGATGTATTTTGCTAACTTCATTACTGATTCATTTTTTGATCAATTTTTGTGTTTTGTGTGATCATTAATTTAATTATTTGCTCTCTCATACTATGTTAGAAAGATCAAGAGACACATGAGATATTATATAAAAGAGAGGTACTGGGGGACAGAATTAGAAATTAAATAAAATGAAATATTTTGTTCCATATCTCGGGTTAATCAATCATCCATGTTGAATGTCGCTGTAGCTGAAGGCAGTATTGATGAGCCATACTTTTTAGGTTTGTCCCCTCAGTGTACTTAATAGTGCTACACAATAATGTTTAATATTTAAGTATTATTAAAAAGAAAAATGATTCTCCGTGAGATTTCCATTCAGTATATGAATAAGAAACACAAAAAAAGGATAATTACAAAATGTACAAATACAGGAATGCGAAGAGCAATGATTTGGGGGTCCTAAAATAAAGAATGAGGTGTACAGCATATTGGTGCTATCATTGATCAACAATTTTGCTTTACCAAACATTTACGACTTTATATCCATATAGGTCTTTCAGAGGCATATTATTAATATTATTATCATTCAAACCTGGGTTTCCTAGTTCTAAGGCAGTGATGTTACCACTGTTCTAACCATGAATTTTTGAAGTCTTTGTCACAGGATCATGCATGGAAATCCTGGGCATATATTGAGGGGAGAAAACTCAATATATCACAAAAACTCTCACCACCTACAATTTTAAATATATCTAGCTAACTTAAAAAAAAATCCATATTGCATATGATTTTGAAAGTAACTTATTCAGGCCAAATCTCTGTCTTTGACAATTATCTAAAACAATTATTTTTATTTTTACTGATCTGTAAAGAACATTTTCACATAATCCGTGATCCGAATTTTGTCTTTTTGAACAACTGGCTAGTAAAGTAGTAGCAGAGCTACTTATCCTTGGATTGTTCAGAACCTTTCAACCATTATACCATGGTTACTGTACGTTACATATCTTTCTATTTAGATTTTCCTTCAAGCGATCTAAAGAACAAAGTGTTACCTTGTGAATTGAAGTGACGTGCAATCAATTTATTGAAATGATGCGTGACTAGAGTTGAAGGGGAGCAGTAAATGTTAGCAGCTATAAAAACATGTGATTTGTGTTAAAATATATGAAGGCTGAACAAGTTAGACCTTTGGCTCAAGAGTTGCATTAGACTGTGCTAAACATGGTAATACTTTTGTTAAATAGTAATTGTACTACATTAAAATGTACAACAAAAACATCTAAAATAATTTGACAACCATTGCTTTCATATACATAGATTGTTGTGCACCAAAATATTTAGGTTTTTCTGTAAATTGTTTTTTTCCTACATCCTCAAAGAAGAGAAATGTGGTTAAAGTTTGTACAGGCATAGGATTAACAGATATTTTTTTCCATAACACAGGCAGTAGATGATGATGTACCATTCCAAAAATTAAGTTTTGGAAGATGACCAGAGTACCCAGGGCCGATCCTAGGGTCAGAGATGCCTGAGTGCAGAAATTTGTTGGTGCCCTAGTGGATGTGGGCATCTTACTTTACAAATGTCAAGTCCAGACATGCATGTTTCTATGGTCATGACTCTACCTCTCCATCTATAAGCCCTACCCTTTTTTGTAATAAGACACACACTTTCACTGACTCACACTCTCCCTGACAGACACACACTCATTAATTTGAAACACATTCACTAACAGACACACTCACTCCCTGACAGACACACATTGACAGATACACTCAATAACAAGCACACACTCTCACTGATTTGAAATACACTCACTGACAGACACACAATGACATACACATTTACTCTCTGACAGAAACACACTAACATACAACCTTACACTTTAGATGATAGAAAAACAGTCACTGATTTAAAACACACTCACAGACACACACTCAATGACAGACACACAAACACACACACACACACTCACTAACAGACACACACTGACAGACACACTCACTGATAGGAACACCGGCATACACTCTAAATTACAGACACACACTCTCACTTATTTAAAACACTATCTAACAGACACACACTGACAGACACACATACACTCAATGACAGGCACACTGACACACACTCTCAATGACAGACACATATTCTCACTTATTTGAAGCACCCATATTAACAGACACACTAACTGGCAGGTGCACTAACACACACACTCACTGACAGACACACTCACATAATTACACATTCTTGCACACACACTCAGAATAGTTTTTTTTAATTGTGGTTTTATTTTTAGGCCCTTACAGTCTCCCTACCTTTGAAAGAGACTTTGTGGGTCTTCTCTTTGGGGTCTTCATGCTCTATCTCACTGCTCCCTTTCATGCTGTTTACTGATGCCGGGCCAGAGTGATGTCATATTCTGGCTCCCAGCATTGTTGCATAGCAACATGAGAGATCAGTGAGGTACTCTCTCTCTCTGCCGCCTGCCTCCTTTCTTTTTTTAAATACATCATTTTTATTGTTTGTTTGAGAAATGTAGGGTACAGAAGGAAAAAGTGGGGATAGGGGAAACAAAAAGTCAGTTGTCACTTTAACATTCACATGGATCACATCTGTTATACTCATGTTATACTGGTATGCCTTTATGTTCTTGCCTCATGTATTCGTGTGGGAGGCTTTTCTTTTTATGGTAATATGTCTTTGGTCATCTCTAGCGTCCCTGTAACCCCTGTCAGCTATTCTCCCCTAGGTAGGTCGTGTAGCCTCTTTGGTTGATTTGGGGTTCAGTTGGGATGATTACTGTATCGGTTTAGACTGCCAGGGGAGTCTGTCGTTATGAGCGATGGTTTCTAGGTTACTAGGGTGGGTTTCTGTCAATCCCGGGTTCATGGCTGACGTATGTGTGCACCTGTGTCGCCTCCTAGTCCATCTGAGGTGTTCTCGCCTACTATCTCCTAGCAGAAGTGGGTTGTGAAGTGGAGGTAATGTCACTGGCTTCACTAAGCATTTTATGTTTTCCCAGTTTATTTTCGCCTTAGATGTTCTATCAATCGTAAGTTTGTCATCTTGTAGGGTCGGGCCTCGTGAGCCTCGTCGGTTGTACCTTTAAATAGGTGTTGGATCCATGAGAGTCCAAGCGTAGCCTGCCTCCTTTCTTCCCAATGGTATATTATGGCAGAGTAGGTATCTGCCATCCAGGTAAGCAGGTGCCTACTTTGGTTTAATGAATAAGCACCTATCTCAGGGAGGCTCTAAGGTGGCTAGTCAGATACCTACTGGGCCTCCTGTGACAGGCAAAACACAGGGTTCGAGTTGCACTGGCAACCCCTGTAATTTTGCCACCAGCCCGCTTCTCTAAGCCTTCCCTTCTGCCTCAGTTTCCTGGCAACTGTGCACCTGCCCAGGATTGACAGTGAGAGTACTTCATGTATTAGTGATTTTACTTTGTGTAGAATCTTTAAATGTATTACTATAAACACATTAAGGGGTAGTAAGCATCTAAATGAGGGGATTGATAAGAATAATTACAAAATGTAGATATAAGATGAGAAGACAGCCATGTTGTTGCCTCAACTCTGGTTATTATCTTCTTATGTTCTATCTCTGTATGAAGTATACTCTGTCGCTTTGCTATTAAAACAATGAAGAATATTTCCTGCTTTATGATATAAAATCTTCAAATATTGCCACAGGTTTCAATATATTCTTGCATGCAACAGAAATTAATAATGCACAAGATCAGTTAATGAAGTGGAAATACTTTTTTTAATGTTGCAATTTATTCATTCATTCAAGAACGTCATTGTCAAGGTGTGAGTTTTGACTTTTCAGATAATAAAAAATGATACAGATTAAAAGAAATTCCAGATGTTAATTTTTAAAATTACATTTCAATCACTCGGACAAAATTTGATATAATTTCGACTATCAGTCTGCTCTTAATCCAGTTTACAACAATTGGTATAGGATATTTTTTACATTTAATTTATGTGTGTGTTATTTTGAAAGCTATTTTTTGTATGGTTCAAAACAAAGTTATAATTACCACTTTGTTATCACGTTCAGTTCTCCTGTCTGGGTAATATTGTTTGAGAATTTCTAATTGTTGGCCTGTTCTGTGAGATCACTGCCTCATTTTCGAAGTCACAGGACTATTTGCCACTGGCTTATGAGTAATTACCAACCTGTCAGATCATGTTCACATACTTCTTAGATGGAAAACCAAGGTCATAGACTAGTCACATTCAAAATGATATTGGTGTCATTGTGTAACCTCAATTTAACAGCTCTATAAAAGGTTGCTGTAGAAAGCCACTGAGAAAATAAGTATATACAGAATACTACGTCTAACTCTTTCTAAAATGTATAAAATAAGCTTGAAAACTTGGAAGTATTTTTGTGTATATGTTTCACTTTTATGCCTAAAACATGTTTAATTTTAATTTCTAAATACAATTTTAAAATAGTATAAATGAAAAGACTTAAATTTATGAGATCTACATTTCAAATTCTAACATGCTCTTTAGTTGTTATTCACCTTTTTTCTAATTTGACTGATGTACTTATGTTACTTATATCCTTCACTGATCTAGTCGGCAATCGTAATCTGCTTTCACCTGTAAACCTCCTCTACTATAATTGTGTTCTCTTACTTCTTGATATATTGATATTCATATTTATACATCTCTACCACACCAGCCACCCATGTGTCTTTTCTATCCATTCTTACCTATGCATCTGGAATGCAAATTACTGATTAGGTAAATCTGTTTACCATGGATACCCATAAACTCAATGGATTCCTCAATTTTCATACGGGAACACAATTTTGTTTATTATCATAATGAATGCTTTTGATTTAACAGCATATTCCACAATATTTCACAAGTCAACACCTTCTGACTTCTATGAAGAAGCCACTAGAATTATAGATCAGAACATTAGAGTGAATGCATATGGATTTACTGAACAAAATGAAAAGCTTGGCTTAGATGAAAATTTTTATTTGATCGAACATTAGCTAAAAGATAGTGCTGAGAGTAGTTGTAAATGGAAAGTTTTCAATTTAGACTAAAGGGGTAAGTGGAGTCCCTCAGTGGTCTGTTCTATGTCCACTTCTTTTCAAACAATATATTAATCATCTTAAAATAACCATTGAAAGAAACGTGTTGGTGTTTGAATAAGGATATTATGGCACTAGAAAAAGTGCAGAGGTTAACTACAAAATTAATAAAAGTAATGGAAGATTTTAGTTATGAAGAAAGATTAACAAATTTTAAATCTGTTTAGTTTAGAAAAATGGTTGCCTTAGAGGGGATATGATAGCACTATACAAATATATTTTCAAGGCCAATACAAACCACTGTCTGGAAATCTATTCATAAACAGGATATGGCACGTGATCGTGAATGGAATGGAAGAAAAGAGATTTAGTCACGTGATCACCCATTTAGACTGGAAGAAAGGAGATTTAGTCTAAGGTAAAGGAAAGGGTTCTTTATAGTGAGAACAATAAGGTTGCAGAGTTCTCTGACTGAAGAGGCAGATGTTTAAACAGCAACTTAATTAAATATTGCAAAATCATAATATTCAGTGAGATAATTTTTAATATGTGGGGTAACTGCTTTTTGACCCAAAGATATATCTGACTGTCATTGTGGGGTCAAGAAGGATTTTTTTCACTTGTTTCTAGCAAAATTAAAAAGCGCTTCAAACTGTGTTTGTTTTTTTGCCATCTTTTGGGTCAACAGCAGCTGATGTGAGAGAGGCTGAATTTGATAGACACAAGTATTTTTCAGAATATATCACTAGTAACTATGCAATGACAAAAACTATATAAGGAAATATAGTGTAAACAGGATATATTATATTATATTATTTACAGATTTAGATAAATTAAGGAACTTTGCAAACAAATGTCAGAGGACATTTAATGTAGATTAATGCAAAGTTTAGCATTTTCGGGTGAGACTAGGCACCAATGTGCAAAGTCAGTAAGCAATTGCTTGGGCCATTAAGATGTTGTAAGTGCTACATTACATGATTAAAATGTATTTTTGCCTTTCTAGAAATCAATAGTAATACTAATCGTAATCAAATAGTAATTTGAATATGCAGTACAATTTTGGGCACCTTTTCCAAGAAGTATTTATTTTATGAAAAATACATCTCACATATAATTTGATAATGTTATACAAATACATGCAGGTACAGTATAGACAGCTGTCCTGTCATCAATAGGACTGTACAAAGGACAAGAGGATAGACAAGAATAAATCATGTCTTCCAGTAAAAACAATAAAAATGCTAAATGGTCTTGCTAATGAGGTTTCTTTATCAGAGTTTGTGCAGATCTTTGAACACATGGACACATTTAGGAAAAACAAATTGTTCAAGAATATAATAATTATGTGGCATAGCAACTTTTTTGATTGAAGTAAAAATTTGACTCCCTTTTTGGAGTAAAGAAAGAATTTTTCTTATTTTGAGTCACAATTCGAAATTACTTAAAAATGGGTTTCTTTTGGATCAGCAGCAGAAACCGAGAATGTGTTAAAGGTTGCACTTGATTGATTTGAGTCTTTTTCAGGATATATTACTCTGTAAATACGTAACAAAAAAGTAATTAGTTTGACATACAGGGTGATGGTGAGGTCCCTACTCACATTAGCTTACAGTCTAAAGAGAGTCGGTAAATTTAGACAAAGTTAAAGATAAGATGAATACTAATCAAGTGAAAATTGATTGGAAAAAAATATTTATATCATAAGATCTATGCATGTTTCAAATGGGTATGTTTTAATTTATTTTCATAGGAAAGAAAGGGGAAATAGAGAAATTAATTACTGCACACAAACCAGGGAAACCATATTAAATGGCACTCCATGTTTCAAATTGTGGGGTTTTTTTCAGTGCCTTAGAACAGATTTGTCTATCGTTGATGTGTTCCTTAAAGAAAACATTGAGTTTGGCAAAGCAATAATATATACTAAAACTGATAATAGGTTTTGTATAACAACTAACAAAGCTAATTAAAATAATAGAGCAGCCAGATTTCAACAAATTTGTTGTTTTGTGTAATAATTAGTAAGAGCACAGTCAAAGATGTATTTAATAAGGATTAAATAATAAACATGTAAATAAATCACATGCATTCTTAATAAACAGAAAACATTTGACATACTTATTTTATAAAATGTTATTTGTAATTAACAAATATGTCACATTTTTAAAATACAATCTTCCTTTAGCGGGTCCTCTTGGGATCCTCCATAGAGAGAGCCAATTCCCTGCAATAGTCACTGGTTGTAGCTCTGCCCAGTGTCTAAGAAAGACAGATAGAGGCAAAAAACATAAGATAAGGAAAGACCCTACTTTGTCTTGTTTAAGTTAGAATTAGAGGAAAAATTAAAAAGAAAAACAGAATAGGAAAGGAAAGAGAAGGGGAAGTAACTGGGAAAGGGTAAGTACAGCAGTGCCACTTTAACCTGTTATGCAGTACTGCATAATATAATGGCTTATAAAAAAAATGAAAGTACATTTGTGAATCACAAATAAAACTATGTTCATAAATTACTATTTAATTTAAAAAAAAATGTTGTGCATCTTTTTTATTAAGTGCTTATCACGTTATTGCAAAATTCAACATTTAAATAAAGATTCAATATAATATAGGTAGAAAAAGAAAACATTAATTATGAAGTTGGAAATTAATGTACACACCCTATCTGACTCTCAGATGAACTGCTTCCCCCTGAATACTTTTTAATGTATGCTTTAACTTACTAAATATCTGTATTCTTGGGATGGTCTCCTTGCAGCAGCCACTGTACCAACAGTAATAATCAAGCTCTGTTGTCCAATACAATGCTTTTTATAGATAAACCTTATGGACATATGGCCCATGTAGGCAGTTAATGCTTTACATAGTTACATAGCTGAAAAGAGACTTGCGTCCATCAAGTTCAGCCTTCCTCATATTTGTTTTTTCTGTTGATCCAAAAGAAGGCAAAAAACCTAGTATGAATCGCTTCTAAATTTGCAACAAGCTAGGAAAAAATTCCTTCTTGACCCCAAAATGGCAGTCAGATGTCTCCTTGAATCAAGCAGCTATTACCCCACTAATTAGAAATTATATCACTGTATGTTATTTGTTTGCAAGTATTTATCCAATTGCAGTTTAAACATGTGTATGGACTCTGATAAAACCACCTCTTCAGGCAGAGAATTCCATATCCTTATTTACGTCAATCCAAAGGTTCTAGCACATTCTATGAGGCATATAGGACGTTCAGTGTCATCTTACTGTGCATGATTGTAAAAAAAAGGAATTGTGGTCACACCCCGAATTTTGCATTTCTCGGCAATGGTGCTGTTGGAGATATCAAAATGTATACATATTACAGATTAAGGAACAGCGCACACGCAACAATAGTTTTAAATTTGACAACAATCACCTATCTCAGCAAACAAATATGGGGATTCAGTTCCACCATATGGCTATATTGTGATGAGTCCACCACTATGACACAGTATCCCAATATCGGTGGGTCCTACACTAAATCCAACCTGGGAGACAAAAAAATAGTGCTAGTGCTCAGTTGAATTGATTTAAATTGTATCTAAATATTTATTGTAAGAGCATTGTGAATATAACCTGAGGGTTATACAGAAAATCTGGATGAGGAAAATTTAGCTTCTTGACTGTTAAAGATCCTCCTACCTTGATTCTAAGGCACAATAATTATGAACCTACTTAAGAGTGGCCCAGCATCATGTGAGTAGGACCAATCTCTGTTGCTTGTGTCGCATTTCATTTTGCTGTAATGCACTATGATCTGTTTATTCTTTTTTTATAGGTAGTTTGTATATCCAGATTGTGGAAATATTACATATGTGTGTTTTAACATATATTATTCTTAGTGTGTGCTCTCACCATTATATAAACTATTTTTATTATACACTGTGAATTGAAGAGAGTGACATACACCGGGTGATTGTAGCACCATGTTATACCTTTTAACCTCACAAACCTATATTTTTTAAAATGCTTTTAATACTATTTGCTCAAAGGGCAATGCCAGAAGGAAGCATAAGCAAAGGTTTTCTAGACTATTGCATATTCTATTCATATTAGATATGGGTGGTGTCTGGACTGAGCATAAGTAACAGATGGCATCAATAATGGCTTTCTTTGTCTGAGAATTCTGGAATGTGGTTGCATGTAAAGAGGGTCTCCCTACGTGTACTTATAGGGCAGGAGTTTTAGCTAAAATGTCTGATGTCATTATGGTCATAGCTATAAAGAATAGTGGATAAAGGACCATGAGGCTTGTTGTCTATCTGTTCTCTAACTTTGAAGACTGAATCTCTCCTTTCAGGAGTCCTGCAATTATCATCTGCAGTTGAACATATAGCATCCTACAACATCTTTTGTTTTTTTATCACATATTAGCAATTGTAAGCAGAATAAACCTAAAGAAAATACAAGTCTGATGCTTATTGATGTTTCTAACGGACACACAGAAGAATTCTAATATAGATGTATATTAACATCAACGCCCACCTTACAAGAAGAAAAAAGGAGAGAAATCTATATTTTAAGAAGGATTTTTACTACACGCTTGTTTCAGTGCAAAGAAGAAAATAATTAATAGTATTCCAAGGGGATATTAAAATAGATTACAGTATGTTAGATGGTTTTATGGTTAGTACTACTGATGAACATCTACTCTGTTCATCGTACCTGTGACCAACACCTGATTATGGAAATTAAATACATCATTCTTTATCTTAGAATGCCCCAGTGAGGAGCCCCTGTAAACCTCAGTTGGATATACCTCTCTCCATCACATCATGGTCATGAGCAACCAAGATAATTGACTGTTAATTACAGCACCTTCATATGATGCCGCATTGATAAAGACCCCTCTGTCATATAATTTCTATTAAGCAGCTGCTGAACAGTGTTTAGATTCAGGATCTTCTGTAACATAACGTTTTGCGAGACACAGCTGTAAATGACTGTAAGACACATACTTTTTTTTTAGATAATCTTTATTTTTCATTTTAGTGGTATTTATGACAATTACACAGGAAAAGCATCAAAATAGACCAACATTGTATTATAGGTGTTAAACACATGTTGATAGGCTTTGATACTAAATTAACATTCAATTTGTCAATAGTACGTAGCATGTTAAAGTTTAGTGCTTGATTGTTAGCCACAAGATGTTGACCAAAGTTTAATACTCAGACTGGGTATCTGCATCGAGACAGTTGCTGCGAGTTGCGGGAATGTAAGAAAAGGGTGTGGCTCTGACAGCGTCATGGCAGTAGGTATATCAGGGTGGCCACGTAATATCTGTTATATTTAATGTGGGTTCACCTATCCCCGTTTTGGTTTAGACCTTCCTTATTTTCATTGTCATTGCAGCGCTGGAGTGGGCAAAGAGGAGTCGTTTAAGTGTGTAGTTAGCAGGAACCAACAGTAATAACGTGGGGTTTGCGATATAATGTTAGGCACAGACTTGCATGATATTTCGCACAGGTATCAAGAGTGTCTTTTGGCAGCGAGTGTATAGGATCGGCGGTCGATCCTTCAATGAGCTAGAGCACATTCAAAGTAGTGTACATATAATACTGTGTGTGGTCAGTAAGACACATACTTTAATCACTTCTTCCAAGCAACCAAAAGAATTAAAAAAAAAATACAAAGAACAAGAAAAACAAAACAAAAACATATTATATATATATATATATATATATATATATATATATATATATATATATATTTTTATTTATTTTTTTACTTGCACAATTTAAACTAGCACTCTGGGCCTCCCAAAGAATGCTGACATGGCTCCATCCCCCTTTGCATTTTTATCAGGTGTGTGTAAAGTTCATCTAGAAAATCGTAGACTTTGGTCAATGTTGGTGGGCTGTAAATATAAACAAATATATATATAATATGTCATAATGATGTTGCAGTAGCTTATTTGTACAAACAAATAGGTCATAATGTGTGTATATAAATCTGCATAGTGATAGGTATATTACAACAAAAACAGAGAATATGAGGACTCTAAGAATGGAAAGAAAGCTTATAGAAACTCAGTAGCTTGTCCTTCGTTAAATTCCTGCTCAGGTCTCAAAATATTTTTGTTTACTTGTGCCATTACAGAGTAAACCTATTCCATTGTATATCAGACTGATCCCACCCATACGGGCAGTCCAGATCTGAAATGCTGGTAAGTTCTCTCTGAAAGAGATATACTGCAACCTCAGACAATCTTTTTGGCCTTCTTTGGGCCTTGTCAGTAAGGTGTAGCTGATACCCCTATAGGCAAAGTGAGCAGGGGGTCCACGTCTGGATTACCCTTTTAAATTGGGGAGAGCCAAGTTAATGCATTGCAACAAAAACAGCGAATATGAGACCTCTGAGAACAGACACAAGCTTAACTCTGTAGCTTGCCCTTCGGTAAATCAGGTCTCAAAATAGTTTTTGTTCACTTGTGCCATTAAAGAGTGAACCTAGTCTATTGCATATCAGATATACCAATCACACCAGTAAGAACAGACCTGAACTGAAATACCAGCAAGTTCACACAAGAGATATAGCAACCCTGCACAATCGTTTGGGCCTCCTTTGGGCCTCATCAGTGAGGTATAGCTGACACCGATCTAGGCACAGTGAGCATGGGGTAATAAGCACATTATCCTATAAACAAGATAAAAGAAGAATGCTACAAAGTTATTAAGTGATTGTGATTTTTTTTTCTTATTTAAATAGCAATATTTGGTTCTAGGATATTTTACCTGTTACTGTGCAGTGTAACAAACATATAATGTGCCTTAGAAAACATTCTAATATTCTTTAACAATGTAATATATCACTCATTGCCTTGATACTCCCCATAATATACATAAATCCTTTGTAGTAAGGATTTCATAAACTGGGTTTTGAATAAATCAAGGAGTGATAGGAAGGTATCATATTTTTCAAATTATGATATATTTCTTCATAGCAATTACTCCATTTGAAAGTCTCAAATTGCATTTTTTTAATTGGCTAAAATAAATGAATGTAGTGCGAGGCTTAATGAATATGCTCATTAGGTTTTATAGAAAAATGAATTTGCATTTTAGCAAAGATCACATGGGCACTCTGTGAAGTGTGGAACAAATGAATACATACAATTAATATATCTACAAACAATTGCTTGGAAATGCAATGAGTGCACAAGTTCTGCAGTCGCTGTTGCATGCAAAAAAAATCCATCAATCCCCTGACTAGCACAGCCTGATAAATATTTCAAAACAATTGGAAGGTCTTGGCCATAAAAATGGATGTTTCTAGCATGAAGTATCTGAGGATTTCAAAGCAAGTGTTTTTAACATTCTGTATGTGTTTGCCTTTCTTTTTATGATATTGCTCCCTGCTGTAGGATTTTTGTAAATCTACTAGTGAGCTTTTGTCTCAGAGGGACAATTAATTTGAGTCTAGAATTCTATGGACAGAGCATCTTTGGATTTTTTTTTTCTTAGTAGAGCTGCAACTTGGAAAAAGACTAAATTAATGTGTAGATCAAGCACCTAACAACAGTCATATTACAGACACAGTGCTTTAACACGGTGTTTGAGATTATAAAAGAAAACTTAGATAGAACTGTGAGATTTCTGCCAATGCAATTAGGTAGTGTTGTGCGTGTGTGTGTGCGTGTATATATTTTTTTGTGTCATCACTAATTTTTATTTATTTTAATTGCCAGTGACGCTTGGCGCAGCTTTTAAATTGACCCCTGCAGTGCTGAAGGAAGTGGGCACATACTTATAGACATTTCCCTACACACACATAAGAGTGCTTGAAGCAAATTGAAACATTAAAGTCACTTTGAAAATGAAACTGCAGCAGAGGCAAAAAAAAAAAAAAATTATTTACCCCAGTAAAAGCTTAACGGGGCGAGGGAAAAAAGATCCATCTGTTACAGAAAAGTGACAATTCTGCTTTAAATGGTGTGGATTCAGACAGGTTTTACCCATATTTTTCATCATGTTCAAAGGAATGGTTTTATACAATAAGTATTCTCTATATGATTGGGGTGACCTGGGTGTGATAATATAGTTTTTCTTGTACTGTATAAGAAATAAATCTGTGCACTAAAATTTATCTTAAGGATGATGCATCTATAACATAAAATAATAATCAGCGAGTCTATAAAAAAAAATTATAATCTCCAATATCTGGTTGACTCCTTATGCATAACTGCAAAATCTGATCCAGCATCAAAAATGTACACTCTGGTGATACACTCTGGGGATTCAGAGTTAGCCTGCATAATGTCCCAAATATAGAATGTTTATTACCTTGGCCTAAATCTGCATTCTAGAGATAATGTCTGGATATCTCTGTCCATGATCTAAGAGAACTTGAATAAATGAACACTCTTACTCCTAACTACTTAAAGGGCTACTGTAGGCACGGTAATGGCTTAATCTCATCAAAGTGGTTATACTTTCTAGAGGCAGTGGTACCTTACATTTTACATTAAACCATTTTTTCATTAATAGTTTATTGGCATTTTCAGGGTATGGTACATACAGCAAAATACAGTTGTTACTTTGTGAAATAGAACATGTACGGGCAAGTGACTTACACACTTGCAGGCATTGCCAATATGGAAGGTAAAGAAAGAAAAGAAAAGTAAAACAACATTAAACAGTAATAAAATCAGTAAATTGCACCAGGATCAAAATCATCAGAGTAAGTTGTGACATTCGGTTACAAATATGCTATATGGTATCAAGGAAATCCATCCATTCCCCCACACCCCTTTTACCTGTTTTGCAAGTTCTCATTTGTACTTTTCCATTGGCCCCCAAGTCACATCAATGTTATGCCTTTGTCATACATCAGGGACCATGCTATTGTATAAGTGCGTCCTGTCCCTCAGTTTTTGTAGACGCGGGTGCTCTTCCAATCGAAGGTTATTAGATGGCGAGCAGCAGGGAGATAAATTTACATAGAGCATTGAGCATTTTGTAAGGAAAAAAATAATTGTGGGCATAAAGAGAAGGTAGTTACTGGGGGCAAAGGGCACATGTGAGAGGTGGTTATGGTGCCTGTTTTTTTTTTTTTTTACAATATATTGTAATGAAGGGCTAAATAGCTTGATAAATCTGAGCACTTGACTGCAAGGCATTTTCAAATGAAACAATGCTTACTGTAATAATTCTGCACTGTAATTTTTTTTAACATACTAATTATGAAGATAACATTTTCTCTTATTATTATAATATTGAATTATTAAATTAATTTGTTCATCTCCCATATTTGTTTGTGCTGCAGAAACTAAAATTAACTTTCAATGTGATTTTAAGAAAACCAATTCAAGTGTAGCTTTTTTCTTGGCTAAATCAAAGGTGCGTGTGCACCTTTAATTTACAACAATTCACATAATTTACAACGCAGTGGTAAAATGGTGAAGTGATTAAAAGATAATGGTTTGTGGGAAGTTACAGAATTCGCTATGTTCTAATTTACAGGCAGACCTACCCCGACTGACTTCTTAGTTTAACAGCATCAAGAACCACAAGTCACCCAGATGCTGCTAATGTTTTTGTACTTTGGTCAATTATTTTGAGATATTTTATTACACGTCTAAGACAGCAAATCTTGTCAAAATAACAAGGCAAATTAAAATTGATCTTGGGTATTGTTTGCATGCTTTTTTTTAAATGTATTATTTTGAATTATAAATATCTGTGTTTCGATATGGAACTGTATAATTTATATGGGAATGCCCCCTAATATATATATATATATATATATATATATTTATTTTTAATTCTCATTTTAGATCTAAATAGAAACGTTAAATATTATTTATATGAGAATAATAAAATATATATTTTTTTATTATTTTTTTCTTCTATGCATAAACTATTGTGAATATTATGAAGGTCCTTCTAAAGTTGAAGTACTTTTCATGCATACATTCTAAAGTAATATAATATGCATACACACAACCAATGGAGGCTTGGGTGGTGCAGCATTATACATACATGTTATTGTTAATAAATTATAAAATTCACTTAAAAATAAATTTCAAATAAAAACAAATTTATTTACCAGATTAAAAAGTGCTCAAAGTCCAGATGGCATGTCATTTACAATATATATCTAAATACAGTTTCCATACTGTCAAGACTGTCAGTAATTACAATGTGGGTGTTTATGTGAGTATATTGGATGCATATCTATGCAAGTAACTTGGAATCATGAAATTATCCATGCTGATCCTAATCTCACTGAGACACCAAGACTACTAACCACTGTTGGGATGCTGTGACTAGTAACTGGCAAAATCAGTATTGCAGTTGCAGAATACCATTAATGGTAGAAGACAACAAAGCATTCTAAGTCACCTTGGAACTTTTTCAAAGTATTAAAGGGAAACTCCAGTGCCAGGAAAACAATCCATTTTCCTTGCACTGCAGGTAACCCTCTCCCTCCCACCCCCCAATCCCTGGTTGCTGAAGGGGTGAAAACCCCTTCAGTGACTTACCAGAGGCAGTGACATGTCCCACGCCGCTGCTTCTCCCTCCGCCGCCACTCCTCCTCTGCATTACGTCGGCCAGTGGGTGAGACTGTTCCCACCCACTGGCCGGGGAGACCTAATGCGCATTAGAACTCCCCATAGGAAAGCATTGAAAGTGCTTTTCAATGCTTTTCTATGGGGGATTAAGCAATGCTGGAGGTCCTCACACAGCGTGAGGACGTCCAGCGACGTTCTAGCACAGGTTTTCTGTGCTATGAAGGAGGAAGTGCCATCTAGTGGCTGTCTAGTAGACAGCCACTAGAGGTGGAGTTAACCCTGCAAGGTAATTATTGCAGTTTATAAAAAAACTGCAATAATTACACTTGCAGGGTTAAGAGTAGTGGGAGTTGGCACCCAGACCACTCCAATGGGCAGAAGTGGTCTGGGTGCCTGGAGTGTCCCTTTAATGCTCCTAGAAGTTAGTTAACTTAAAGGAACACTATAGGGTCAGGAACGAACACATGTACTCCTGACCTTATAGTGTTAAAAACACCATCTAGCCCCCCTGGTCATCCTTGTCCCACTAAATATAGTAAAATCTTACCTTTGTTCTTGTCTGCTGCTGTTGGCTGCTCCTGATCTGCCTGCTTGACTGACATCATCAAAAGTGGTGTTCTGAGCTAATCACAATGCTTTCACATGGGAAGCATCTCTATGGGGAAAGTTCAATGTTACCATGCAGACGGTCCCCAGGAAGCACCTCTAGTAGCCATCTGAGGAGTGGCCAGTGGAGGCATCTCTACGATGTAATGTAAACACTGCCTTTTCTCTGAAAAAACTGTGTTTACCAGTTTGTTACCATAACAAATACGATAAGCTATAGTTGTTCTGGCAACTATAAGGTCCCTTTAACTGCTCATAATTTTACCTTTGGCTTAACAATTAATCACAATTTCTATTGTCCTAGTCATTGCAAAGCATGCTTGTCTTGGTTCAGACTTTTAACGGTCTTCAGAAAGAGAATTGTGAAATGTTACCATGTGCAGAAAGCACTGACAGAAAGCACTGACATTGCATGCTTTGTAGGCTTTTAAAGTGTGTTCCACTGCCACGCATCTGATTACTCCAATTTTCAGTGTTGCTCTATGTTACTTTCCGGTACAATGCAATATGAAGTATGCAGTTTGTAACACTAAGTGAACTGACCTAAAACTGTAATTTGGTCACCGAGCAAGACCAAACTGACACATTCAATTTCGTAGAAGCTAGAAAATTTAGAAATATGTTTGCTCATGTGTAAATGAGTCATTTATGTAAAAACAGCTTGCTAAATTCAATACTTTTCCACTAAGCTTTGCAGTTTCTGTAGAATAAACTATGGAGATTATAAAGAGAGCATCAAACAAGAAAATAATGGTCACAACTAACTGCAACCGGAACTCTGCAGTCTTTCTATGTGCAAATTTTTTTTTATTTGCCACATACAGTCAAAAAACTATACTTACCGGAGACAAAATTATTTATTTTGATGATACATCGAAAATAAAATAACAGAATTATATTGGAAGGCTGTGGACGCAGAGTTTCAATTGGAGCTTGCAATTGCTTTTATTTTCTTGTTTGCTGATTCATTGTGTACATGACTTGGACTTTTGATTGAAGTGTGAGCACACTGCAGTGAGTATTTAGGGATTAAATTTTTTGTTATACAGGATGTAATGCACTGTCAGATCTCCATCCTATTTCAGCCTTGTACAAGCAAGTAATGTTTGTATCTGTTTGGCTTATCTGTGTTTCATTCACTGAGTTCTATATTTTGTACATTCACTTTCTGTATTATTAAAACAAGGGTGCACAAATAAACGAATATGAACAAGTTCAAGTTGATGCTCGCTATATTTGCTATCCACTCCAGACAAAAACAAAACTTAACAAAGTGCAGGATACACACCAAAACTCTTAAAAATGTGATCAAATATCATAGAAATTGTGCATGTACCCACACCACTGATTTAACTGCATACAACGTGCACGCTGTTGTGGCGTTTATTTTACATTGTACTTACCTGCACAACAAAAAATAAAGAATTTAAAAAAGTCATCTTTATTTAAATGCATTTTCCACCATCGGACAAAAATCCAATCAATATATTAAATAATTGCAACACTTACTTAAAGGAACACTATAGTGACCAGAACTACTAAAGCTTAATGTAGTTGTTCTGGTGTCAGTAATATATCCCTGCAGACCTATCAATGTAACCATTGCTGCCTAGTGGGACCTCTAGTGACAGTCACTCAGACGGCCACTAAAGGTACTTCCTAGTCCAGTGCTGCGCTGTGTGCAGCACTTGTGCACAGCGTCTCCACAATCTGCATGGAGTCTCTGAACACTTCTCATAGAGATGCATTGATTCAATGGGAAAGCATTGGATTGTCTGAGATAATCAATATTGATCATCTTAGCCATGCATGCAGGGCCAACCATTTCAAGATCAGTGCAGCAATGGAGACAAGATAAGTAAATTACCTTTTTAGTAGTTTACTGAGTGGGTCCTGGAACCAAAATATTTACTCCAGCTCTGTAGTGTTCGTTTAATTCAGTAATAGAGTATTTGGTCATTTGAAAGCCACATACATGCAAACATATAAGTATATTCAATATTAAGCCAGCTTATTTAAATGGGCAGATCATGTTTTCAAATTCCATACTGCAGCATTGGTAAACTGAACAAATGGCGGCAGCTACAATTAGCTGCTACCAACCAAGAGTGTATTAAAGCAAAAAAGAAAGGATGAGAACTCTGAGAACAGGCAAAAGCTTAGAGAGACTCATTACCCTGCCCTTTGGTACATCCCCGCTCAGGTCTCAAATAGGTCTCAAACATATCTAACGCATATCAGACTGGTCCCACCCATACAGGCAGTCCAGATACAAAATGCCAGCAAGTTCCCTCTGCACGAGAGATACAGCAACCCCAGACGATCATTTTGGCCTTCTTTGGGCCTCGTCAGTGAGTTATAACCAGGAGTGTAGGGGCAACTGAATGTATTCAGACCAGGCAATATAAGCCTTATTTCTGCCTTTACTAATAGCAAAAAAAAGGGAGGGATCCTTACTCGCATCACCTGTAGACCTAGGTGCTCTGTACCTAGGGCTGGCAAACCCCTAATCCATATAGTAACAACAAAGTAGTCCAGGCACTCAAGGTTTTCATACATCAGCAGATTTATTGGAAAAAACAGAAAAGACACAGCAATGTTTCGATCCCTTCAGGGAACTTTATCAATCTGATTATTTATACCTTTAGACTTAAGCCTTTAGTATACACCCTAGTCCTACAATTAAAAAGAAAGGAAAGGAAACTGTCTCTTAAAAAAGATTGAAATAAATTATATAATATAAAATATATGCCAAGAGAGGACAGAGAAGCACATTGTTTCTGCCTTATCAGTTGCATATAATAATCAGGAGGGCTGTTGTATTCTTGGCTGTAGCAAATACCCGCTGTGGTCCTGTTGACTAAACTAACCTCATTCAGGCCAGGTCATGTATGTCTCAACATTACAATGAGCTGAGGGGCCCCTTCTTTGTATGGTGTAGAATACCGCCATTCTGTAATATATGGTGTGTTATCACCCAGCATGCAGTGGAGTGGTGAAGAATTTGAAAACATGATATGCTCATTAAAATAACAGGCAGATCATAGCTTATACATATATAATGAACTTTATGACATAATGTCATGTTATTAAGCTCATTAGCAATTTGCAGCTTGTAATGTGCCGCTTATAGTAGAGTTTGCAAACATTTTTACACTCATCAAGTATGTGATCAAAAAGAACATCAGTGCAAATTAAAATTGTAATTCGCAGGAAATCAATACGTGTGTGTATGTGTGTGTGTGTATCCCCCTGTACAATTCTAGTTACCAGGTGATTGCATTACACCACAAGAGTAAATTAATTCCATTACTCCTGTATACATAGGGCCATAGGACCCTGAATTCACACAAAGCAATGAGCTAATAAACATGACTGTATGATGAGAATTTTTTATATATATATATATATATATATATATATATATATATTTTTTTTTTTTTTATATGGTTATTGCTTCAAGAAAAATATAATTTAAAGGGTACTTGTCATGACACTTATTTAAACATTGTACAGCAGATTTGTTAGTAAATGTATAGATTGGGAGAGCACCCTATTTGAAAATAGGTCTAGCTCATACCTATCAGTCAATTCTTAAGCATAGCAACCATAGCAGACTTGGCACATGTGCTGTGTTTTTTTTATTCTTAAACAGCAGAAAGACACAAATGTGGAAAGTCTTTTCTGCTCAACGGAGAATTGACTGACAGTGGAGAGGAGAAAAGACCTTCCACATTTGGTCCTTCTGCTCTTTAAGTATAACAAACAGAGTGCGTGTTCCATGACGGCTATGGTAATTCCCTAGCTGACACTGTTAGCACTGGATACGCAGTATAGCAACTCATATCACACCATTCACACACCAGCATGCTGACAGTAAAGCCAGTGTTTCGTGTCACAGAGGAGGTTTGGCAAAATGTCCCCAAGCAGGGCCAATTGAAGAAGACAGTGGGTGGAGTGCTGGTAAGGACATCTTAGTGCTGGATTGGACAGGTCACTTTAAAGGTCGATGTAATAGAAAATAAAACTAAATACTAAGGCAAGTTTGTTAGTCTTACAGCTAAAGAATATTTGGAACTAAAGTTAATCTTCCCGTTTTGATTATGTGTATAATGCTGCAGAGGTGGAAAAATCTTTTGATGAATAAATTCAGAAATATTATATCTATTGATAAATATACTAAATATTTGTGGATATTTGCTGGTTTCGTAGCCTTTGTACCTCCATTATTTGCACCTTGTACAGTTAGTGCATGTGAACACATTTCCGATTACACTGGATGAAACACAAGACAACTTGTTCTGTTTGTCATACATTTCATGCTGTTGCTTTTAAGACGAAAACTGAAGTTAGATGTGATTGATTTTGCCTGCAATCATGTTTTTTTGATAGAAAAAAAATAATATAAAATACTGAGAACTATTTGAACTATTAAAGAACTAAACATAAAAAAGATGCTTTTGATGTTAATTTATTCTACCAATAAATTGATATTATACATTTTGATCCAATAAGAATTGTTGACAATTGTTATAGTCGCACGTTACAGAAAGGTTAAGCTTATCTTTGTATAAGCAACAGAAATGGTATACAAATTAATAAACTATTAGGAGGCAGTAAAAATGTCAATTAGATTCTGTCAGTCCCAATTGTCTATTTTATGCTGCCAGGAAGGATAAAAGAAAAGAGGCATGTTGGATTGAAGTGCAGTATCTTAAGGTCAAAAAATATTTATTCAAAAGTGCCTAAGGTTACTCCAGAAATGGAAAATCTTGCTCTCATCCTGAATAGATATGCATTCTGAAAATGCATGGAAAAACACAGAAACACACTGGCCCTTGGGACAAAATATAGAATTTCTGGCAAGCAAAATATTCCTGTAAATATGAATGCTATTAACAAGTTTAACTATGAAATGGTTTTCTACAAAAGAGATTTTATTACAGTAAAAGAGGAGAAATTGGAGAGGATCGTATCACGTTTTAAGAGGAGCTGTTACATTTATGCATAAACCACCACAAACAGGCAAAACATCCAGCAGCTGCGTGTAGTTAAAAAAAAAAAAAAAAAATCAATCTGATTTTCTCTAGTTAGCGGGGAAAATTCTTGAGCAATTCTAGGGAAAAGTGGTATATGTAGAGCAATAAACAATATGTGTGCAGATTTCCAGTGAGTCAACAAAGAATTTCTGATACTCTAACACAAAAGTATAAAAATAGTATCTTACATGACATTGAGATGCTATTTCAAGTAATGAAATCCTACATGGAGATAAACACACAAAAAAAACACTAGTGCAATATCATTTGTATCCTAATATTGAAAGGAATAAGTACACGTAGATGCACTCACAAGATTTCAGCTTAGTGGAATATTAGGGCCCCACTCCCTCTTTGGTGATTAGAGATGTGGCGAACCGTCCGCGAACTTCCCATGAATGGTTCGCGGCGAACTCCGGTCAGCTGACACATCCCGGCCAATCTCCGGCAGACCCTCCCTCCCAGACCCTCCCACCTCCTGGACAGCATCCATGTTGAAGCTGCCTTCAACATGGATGCTGTCCAGGAAGTAGGAGGGTCTGGGAGGGAGGGTCTGCTGGAGATTGGCCGGGATGTGTCAGCTGACCAGAGTTCGCCACGAACCGCGGTGAATCGTTTGCGGGAAGTTCGCCGACGGTTCGCGACATCTCTATTGGTGATGTGAAGTAGCTGCAGTATTTTGATTGTAGCTACAAGCAGGAATATTTCCAAAGTGCACAAAACATGAATAAAATAAGTGAAATCAGATATAAATGTCTTTACAGTCTTTGTAGTAAGTCCTTCAGCAAAATGCGTTTTGCCTCACTTGGAGGCTTCCTCAGTTTCTGTAGTGTGGTTTCCAGTCGATCTCCTTTTTAAACCATTCATAATTGCCACTTTCAGGTGTCCTGGGTTTCGGTCGTATGTGTTTCCCGTTACGGTTTTGCGTTCCACTGTTGGAACGCAGCGTTTCTTACTGTCTAAAGTACTTCCGGTTTTCTTCCCCGATGTCACCGTAGTAACCAACAAAATGTTTCTTTAAAGGAGCTTCAAAAATATGGTTACTTAATCTGATTTAATCTGGTGGGAATTATGTCTGCTGTGTTTTATTTATTCATATATCTAAAGCAGTGTTCACCAACCCAGTCCTCATGGACCACCAACAGTCCAGGTTTTTATCAGTACTTCCATTGGACTAAAACAGGTAAATACATCAATCCTGGACTGTTGTTTTGTTCTAGATCAGTGATGGATAATCTTGACACTATAAATTGTTTCTGGACTACAACATTTCCCATGATGCTCAGCTAGCTTTTAGAGTCTGAAAGCTAGCTGAGCATCATGGGAAATGTAGTCCAGAAACAATTTATGGTGTCAAGGTTAACCATCACTGTTCTAGATAGATGTGTTGCCATTATTGTATTTTTGCTGCTGGAAATATTTTTAGTGTGTTTGGTTTCTCCAGGAAGGAAATACACTAGAAGTTCTAAGCCATAGTAATTCAATGCCATAAAGTACCATATTTGCACCATCTGATAGAAGTAGCTTCTAGTTTGTGTTTTTTAAAATACATTATTAAAATTAGTATGAAACCTACATTAAACATTCTACATTGTTTTATACAAATGTCTACAATACATATGGAAAAACCCCTCAATATCTATTAAAACATACTAATTTGTTAATACAAAACTCCTTGAAATATTGATCTTGTTTATCCTTGACATGAACAGAGAAAATGCACAGAAATCAACTATAAAATAATATGAAGTAGAATTTAAAGATTCAACTGTTTGAGCAGGGAAATTATAAAATGTTTATTTAGAGAAATTACAGTTGTTATAAATACAATAAGGTGACAGTCAAGGGAATCAGTATATTATTTTACATTGAGATTACAAGAATCATCATCTCAATTAGGTGGACAGGGTGTCTGGAGTTCCCAGAAACATCACTACCTTTAAATAGTAAACCATTCTAAAGATAAGTCCTCAGGTGCTGGTCTCTCCCCGCCGATTCTGCTCAGTTTAAAGCTGTTATGCTACTAGAGTTTTTAGAATTGGAACTCAACTGCAGCTTGTAGAACTCCTTAATTACTATAGTGAAGAAACAGAGAATCTTTAAATTATCAATACTGTAGCTTTAAGAAAAGAGAGGATTGCTGGCAATTAGAGAATCAAACGAAGTTTTAATGATTGTGATAAACTTAAGTGAAAAGCATATAGGTAATAATTCAATAAGAAGAAATTGCTGGTTATAGCAAACAATACAAAGTTCATCAATAAGTATTTCCTCAGAGATGTATTGAATAATATTCTTTAGGTTGATAGGAATAATCTTCAATAGAAATAGTATGCAGGTAGCAGAGAATATTTGCAAAGCAAGAAACCATTCATAGGGGTTAAGCTTGATGGGAGTTATCCTCAATATAATTAGTGTGTATGCAGCAGAGAGGATTTGAGCAAGCAAGAAACAGTTCATTAATAACGGAGATTCCAGATAATGAATTGGAAGTTATACTTAAGGTTAATGTGAGTTGTCCTCCAAGAGATCAGTATTAGAGTCTACTTGTTAAATGGTAAAGTATCCGTTCTCCAGTAATCCTCTAGCGGATGAAGCATAATCCTTTTATCTTCAAAGGTTTAGGAAGGCTTGTGCGAGAAGCTTGTGGAGCCGGCGTCTATACTCGGAAGTAGGTCCCACAATCACCAAGCGCTCTCTCTCTGGCGCGGTCTCTATAAGTAGTGTCAGATTGCCGCGTCAGAAGGGGGCGGGGCCGGCTCCGCATAGCGGAATGCCAAACCCGGAAGAGATACCACATGACAAAAGCAGACGCATTAGCGTGAGCAGTGAAGAGGCAGTAGTGATTGGATGAGAACATAGTTTGGCACTCCTATGGCGAGCGAATATTTGTACATATTGTGATCCTTGTTTGCAGATAGCACGGTCCTCTAGGGTAAACAACAGACACAGTCCTTTGGTTTTCATATAATCCAGGCAATTTTATTGGCAAGTCCACACAGCAACACAACTAAAATATAACAGGTTTGCCCTTTAAACAAACAAGCCAAGCTCATCTGAGCACTGACTCACTTTTAATATCCCTCTCTATCAGGGTTAGACTAACAAAAACATATCGTTGGGTTGCACCAACCTTATTAAATAGCAACACTCTCCTCTCCTTTCTGCACTCCAGTGCTCTCAGTTAGCCTGCTGCTTTCCTATCTGCATTCCCAGTGCTCCAAGCCAGCCTTAACTGCTTTCCTTTCTGCACTCCCAGTGCTCCAAGCTAGCCTTGACTGCTTCCTTCTTCACTCCCAGTGCTCCAAGCCAGCCTTAACTGCTTTCCTTTCTGCACTCCCAGTGCCCAGTCTCCTTGACTCTCTCACAGGAGAGAACAGTGTCTCTCCTACCTGGTTCCAGGGAGGAAGCCAGCAATCTCCCTTTTCCTGCCTAGCAGGGAGGGGTTTATACCCACTGCCGCAGCTGATTATATGCAGCTGAGCAGTGGGTTGGAGACAGATTCAAACTCTGGCCTGGATCTTATTTCTCCCAGTTGTATGCAAACTGCGGAGTGGAGCATTGGCCCACCCTGCTCTCCAAATGCTCCACCCCAGGGGCCCATAACTAAGCTTTGGTTTGTGTTGCCTTCAACACATACTACACATACTCCCCCTGGGGTTAAATGTTATAGGCCTCTCTGCCTTCACTTTATCACAATATATTTAGTCACAATGAGCAGCCAGTGATAGGTTGAGAGTTCCAGTTTCTCAGGGAAAGATCTCTGATTGGTGTAATGAGTGGCAAAAACTGAGGGCAGGCAAATGATGCAAACAGCAGTTTGCTGCAAGCTGGGTTTTTTTTTTAACCCCTTAAGGACCAAACTTCTGGAATAAAAGGGAATCATGACATGTCAGACATGTCATGTGTCCTTAAGGGGTTAAATAAACTCCCAAAGAAAACATGAAGAAAAAAATTCACAAATGGTTTTTTTTGTTGGTATATATAGTAAATTGTTAAGAAAACAAAAACAATTTTCAATAAAGTCTTACTTTAAAGAAAGCAATTCTGCAAATGTTGCATACGTTTTGCCTTATGCTATACTGATGCTGATTCAAGATAATAGAATTTTGCATACAAACTGCTTGCTTAATTTGTGTCACAATGGACTTGCTATATTTGCACTTTTGTGGACCTTTGAGGGCTGAATTTTAGCCTCACAAGCCACTCAAAGGTCCTTCGAGCACATTAGAAATACATTTATGTATAATCAGCACTCATATTTGCATTAGTAAACAAAACTGTACCCTACTGCACTTGTTTATACCATCCGTCATACATTATTGCATTTTCCATCAAGCTTAAAAGTTTATACCTTTCTGTGTTCTTTTGTTTTTTTTCTACACAAATACCTTTTAACTCTAACAGTACTAGATTTACTGCACAACTTAATAGTTTCATCTTTTAAATTTGTATTATAATAGATAGCTGTAGAAAATGGTGTTAATCGAAAGACTGCATGCATAGCATTCTGTTTACAAAAGGTTTACAGTATAAAGGTTAAGGACTATTATACTGCAGGAAAATAAGATACTAATGCATTTATACAATGACATTATCTATTTGTGACAGAATTTATGCAGCATGGAAACAAGATGAACCATGCCTCTGTGAGCTCAAACAGATTCTGCACAGAAAATGAAAAGACCTAGAAGGGTTGTGAATCATTGTAAATGAGCAAGACGAGTTAAGTGGTGATGGGAGGCATTTGAAACAAAATGGCTGTTCTTCTGTTGCATTAATATAGCAGAAAGAGGGAGACTTGAGGGGCATACTCAGAAGAAAACCCCAAATATTTGCAAGATACAGATTAAGAAAACACAGAACGAACAAAAAAAATCATGTTTTACATCTTACAAGGCTGTTTAAAATCACCTTTCTAAAAATAAGTAATTTTATTACGTCATATGGTTATAACATGTTTAAGGCCACCACTGTTTTAAAGTACTCTAATCTCAGAGAGTCCTACATAAATCATACAATTGGAAATAAACATTAGCTACTTATCTTTTTTAAAAATACATTACTAGTTTTTATTTATTTAATTATGTCCTGTCTGGCATCTTTCCATGCATAACATGTAAATATACAAGGTTATTTACTAAAGTGAGAATTCAAAGTGAATTTCAAATTAAAGATAAATAAAGCCAAACTGGAAAAATTCTCAAATCCAGCAGTGCTTTCGGCAAAGCTAGTCTGGCCATAAATTTGAAATTCACTTTGCATGATTTTGAATTCACACTCTAGTGAATAGCGCTCGCAATGAACTCCTGCACTGCCGCGAGTGCATACATCCTAATGAAGGGATGGCCACTCACAGATGTGCTTGTATAGCATTTCTCTATATAGTTTTGTGCTTCTAACATAACGCCTAATCTGGGAATGCAAGTTGCTCTGTTTACATCTAAGTATTATTGTGTCAGACTGCATCCACTGGTCTACAAAATCAGTATACATCGCAATATGACCAGACATCCAAGTCACCTGCTTATCCATTTGTCCTTAAACTGCATCTAAAACAAATGTCAGATATTTTTATTTTTTCCTTTTGTTAAGAGGGCAGGAAATAAATGTGCCACAGGCCATTCCTGCAGTGAATGAGTAAATTAATAGTTATACTAATGAGAAACATTTTTGGAACAAGTTTACCCGGCACACTAATTATCAGTGGCAGTAATAGAATTAAGACAGATAATTGTAATAAAGGCTTCATTAAACAAAGGAATGAAATCCATTCCATTTGAATTGTATTAACATAATTCCACGTTTAGCCTACTGTTGCTGACTATGTACTGTTACTAATGCAGTTGTAATACAGATCAAAATCTATAGCAAGTGTTTTAAACATATCATATGCACAAAGTCATGCTCATATTAAATGTATCAGATTTGTATTGCATTTTAAAAGAACTTGTATGACTGATGGCTGTTTCTTTGGGGTTTTTGGCTGAACGAGGCATCAGGAGAAAAAATACAAAATATGTTTTTAAAAAAAGGTTAAAAACCAAAATCAACATTTTTGGCTAACTCTTGAAAACAATGCCTACGTTTATTAATGGGCCATGCTCCACCTGGTACTAGACATTGCATACCTTCTCACATCAATGGTTATATTGATCATTGCTCTGCTAAGGTTTAGAAATGGAGATGAGAAAATTACTATACTCATACTCAATTGTGCATTCCACAATTGGTTGCAAAGGAAGGTCTAAAACATTTGTACCAATTTACAAAAACTTATATTTTTGTTTTTAATACCATAATTAACACACTGGAAGCATGCTTTTAATTTTTTTAAATTTTATTTAAACAAAACACATGATAGGTACAAGATCCAGCACACTCACTCCTCCACTAAACAGCAACCTCAAAGCTCACAGGTTTTATTAGATTTTTTAATTTATTTTTTTATTTTTTTTAAAACACATATGTCTATATATTTCTGTTTATAATGTATGTACCTTGAATAATAGATATATTTAAGTAGAACATAAATTATGCCTGCAGAAAATTATTATTATTATTATTATTATGATATTTACAGAGCGCCGTCAAATTCCGCAGCACTTTGTAACACACAGGAACAGAGGGGTTGAGGGCCCTGCTCAATGAGCTTGCATGCTAGAGGGAGTGGGGTAAAATGACACAAAAAGGTAAGGATAGTATTAGACTAGTGACAGTTGCAGAAGAGGAATCAGTCAGGAGCTATTAACAGTTTAATTGATACACTTTTATGAAGAAGTGGGTTAAAAAATAGAAAATAGACCATTATTACTTTTTTTCTTAAATGGGGAAGTGTCACTTTTATCAAATGTATTTTGTGAGGTATGAAAAATAAGGCTAAATGTAGAAATTCACACCTCACTGAGTAACTGGGTGACTATCTTGGCGACCCCAATTATTGGTATCAGCTCTGGCTGAGGAGGAAGAAGGAAATGTTTCTATTTCCTCTCCTTGCTTTGTCTAAACTCCAATTCACCTTTAAATAAAAACAGAGCATCTCATGAATAAAATGTAATCGTGAGTTACATGTGATTTTTCAGTGTTTTAGTAAATCTTGTTAGTTTAAAGGGAAGTGACAATTTCACTTTAAATATTATAAAAAATTCATTATGAGACACTTTTGAGGTTATTCACTACGGTTCAGCTTTTTTCTTTTAGCAAAAAAATCAATTTTCTGCATCACTTCAGATGAATAATTTTGGAGAATATTCACTAAATTTGTCATCACTGAGTCTTATAAAGTCCCCTCTGAATTGATTGAAATTAATCCAAAGAATGCCATCCAAATACATCTGAAAAGGCTTAAAATGCCCAGATGCAGCATAGAGATGGGCCAAGTATCTCTGTGACCGATCATGAATAAAGTCCTAAACAATTTCTAAAACAGTTCTAAATTAGGTAATAGTAAGTTATACTATTGGCTGCCTGTAAGCAAGCAAGCCAATCTTTAATTTTACCTGCAAAAGTCTTCACATATACCACCATATGTATATATTTGAAGGTATCAGGATCACCTCATTTCTAAGAATTCCATAAATGATTAGCCATCTGTGGAGGGAAGGCCACATAGGCAGCATGAGCTGTGCTAATTTCCCCAGTTTTTGTTGTAAAAATAAATACTGACATAGTAATGACTGATAAGAGTGTGCTGGGAAAAAAATACATGCATCTGTCACAAGTAATTCTAAAATCTCATTCCTTTTTTAATGATGTCTGGAAATGCTGCTGAGAGACTAACTAACATTGTCAAAATGTTAGGACAAAATACACCCTATTTTGGTATGGTCCATTCAGACATGATTAGTCTGCTCTAGTGACATATCTGACATCACTCACCTCCTATAGACTGTAAGCTCGTCTAAGCAGGGTCCTCTTCAACCTATCATTCCTGTAAGTTTTCTTGTCATTGTCCTATTTATAGTTACCTCCCCCCTCTCATAATATTGTAAATCACTGGCTCTTTATAAATGGCAATAATAATAATAAAGAAGGATATTATGTCACTAGAAAAAGTGCAGAGGCAGGCTACAAAATTGATAAAAGGAATTGAACATTTTAGTTGTGAAGAGTGGTTGACAAATTTAAATCTATTTAGTTTTGGTATGATAACATTACACAAATATATTTGGGGCACATACAAAACATTGTCTGGAAATCTATTCATAAACAGGACTATACATAGGGCACGAGGTCACACATTTAGACTGAAAGGCTATTTAGTCTAAGGCAAAGGAAAGGGTTTTTTTACAGTAAGAACAATAAGGCTTTTGCATTCTCTGCCTGAAGAGGTGGTTTTATCAGAGTCTGTACAGGTGTTTAAACAGAAATTGGATAAACACTAATAATAATACTAGCTTAATAATAATACTAGCTTCTTAATCCAAGGAGATATCTTACTGCCATTCTGGAGTCAAGAAGGATATTTTTTCCTAGTTTGTTGCACAATTGGAAACATCTCAGACTGGGTTTTTTGCCTTCTTTTGGATCAAAAACAAATATAAGAAAGGCTGTCTCTTTTCAGCTATGTAACTATGTTACCCATTGACTTTCCAATGAGTCATCGGATCCTGGATGCTCTAAAAGTCATGCCTGAGTCAATCCTCTTTAAAATGGTTGTTGTTTTATACAGTATATATCTGCTGTTACACTGGTCATGAGATCTCCTTTTGTCAGGGACTGAGTAAATAGGCAGGGCCCTGCAAGTCAGGATGCAGTGTCCAATTCTTGGAAAATAAAATTGAAGCTGTGTGAGTCAAACAAGGGAGGTGTTACTTAAATAAAACAAAATAAATAAATAAATAAGTCATGTGGGAAAAAAAATAATGAAAACAATTAGTGAAAAAAAATGCAGTCTGTAAATATATTTCTTGCATCGTATAAATATAGAAGTTTATATTTTGAAAAATATGTATACAGTAGAATGGTTTGCTATTAGAAACAATGTGAGATGGAATGAAAAAGTGACACACTGTATAATAGAAATTGTACAATCTTCACACTGCTGTGTTTCAAGTAGATTATTGAACCAATTTTCAAATTAGAGTTGGTTACATATAACCTGTTAATTTGCCACATAGTGTTTGAAAGGTATTTCATTTTTTGACACCTTGCTGTAGGCTTTGCTAGAGACCAAGGTACATTTCTATGACATATAGACACATGTAACATGCGTGAGTGTGTATGTGTACATATATATATATATATAGTTAATACATTGCTAGACACAAATACACAAAGCCAGTGAACCACTCATGGACAGCTGTTTCGTTGTTAATGCAACTCATCAGCATGAGGCTGGTTACTGGTTTGCTATGGAAGTTTGGCATTACTTGTAAATTACATACCACAAGAGTTGTGGTGGGTTCTTTGTTGAGCTCATATGCATACGCCTACCCAGAATCCCTTGCAGTAGTTAGAGCACTGTTAAAGTGAGATTTCTGTGAGAATAAAAAGTCTTATGGCTTGACTAGTGTGTGTATTCGCGTTTAGCAATGTATCAACTATCCACTTACTTCAGGTGGAAGAGGTTTTCATCCACACATTTTTCCTCACCACAACTCTCTTGGTATATATGTATGTGTATATATATATATATATATATATATATATATATATATAAAGCAGATAGGTAAGGGGAGCACACTATGACTTCATAAATGAAGTGGAAAAATACTTTTTTATTAAATGCTTACAGAATCATGGTCTGTGCAAGAAAATCGACGTTTCGACCCACCCGGGGTCTTTATCAAGATCACATATCATATCAAGATCATATATATATATACCCACACCCACCACTTTTCCACCCTTATTTTGAGGTCTAAACGCCTCACAGAATTTTGAGTCATTTTTTTTTTGGGGGGGGGGAGAAGGAGACATCATAATTTTTATATTATAAACTCCTTTACATTCAGTGACTATAGACATAAGTATAAGATGAAACAATTATGTTAAATACAAAAGAAAACTGATAAAATTAAATGCAATTTTCATGCAGTTTCTATAGTTGTCATATGTAAATTTGGAGTGGAGTAAAATTGTATTTGCCATCAGATTATTGTAGTAATTTTCTGACACTACCTAAAAGTAGTTACAAATTATAGTATTTAAATATCCAGTCCTTTTTCAGAAATGATTTATATTTGAATAATGGAATTTTCACAAAGTTTGTGCACATACAATTTGGATTAGGTTTTATTGCACTTCAGCTTAACCTTAATTAGGTTAAAGGCTCAAACCTATGTGAAACATGTCTTGAATAATCTCTATGTATGCAACATATACAACTTTAAAATGCTCACCTTGAAGCCTCCTGTCATATATTAAACTTATTTAAGCTTAGGAAGTTGAATATAGAAACATAGAATGTGACGGCAGATAAGAACCATTCGGCCGATCTAGTTTGCCCAATTTTCTAAATACTTTCATTAGTCCCTAGCCTTATCTTATAGTTAGGATAGCCTTATGCCTATCCCACGCATGCTTAAACTCCTTTACTGTGTTAACCTCTACCACTTCAGCTCTAAAGCTATTCCATGCATCCACTACCCTCTCAGTAAAGTAATACTTCCTGATATTATTTTTAAACCTTTGTCCCTCTAATTTAAGACTATGTCCTCTTGTTGTGGTAGTTTTTCTTCTTTTAAATATAGTCTCCTCCTTTACTGTGTTGATTCCCTTTATATATTTAAATGTTTCTATCATATCCTCCCTGTCTCGTCTTTCCTCCAACATGTTAAGATCCTTTAACCTTTCCTGGTTTTGTCCCGCAATCCATGAACCAGTTGAGTAGCCTTTTTCTGAACCCTTTCTAAGGTATCAATATCCTTCTGAAGATACGGTCTCCAGTACTGTGTACAATACTCCAAGTGAGGTCTCACCAGTTTTCTGTACAATGGCTTTAGCACTGCCCTCTGTCTACTGCTAATTCTTCTCCCTATACAACCAAGCATTCTGCTAGCATTTCCTGCTGCTCTATTACATTGTCTGCCTACCTTTAAGTCATCAGAAATAATCACCCCTAAATCCCTTTCCTCAGATGTTGAGGTTAGGACTCTATCAAATATTCTGTACTCTGCCCTTGGGTTTTTACGTCCAAGATGCATTATCTTGCACTTATCCACATTAAATGTCAGTTGCCACAACTATGACCATTTTTCTAGTTTACCTAAATCATTTGCCATTTGGCTTATCCCTCCTGGAACATCAACCCTGTTACATATCTTTGTATCATCAGCAGAATAGTTCTGAGTCCCTCTATATCATCCTTTGCGTATCGCGTAATTGATTACAAAATGAAAGGAAAGTGCTTTGAAGAATATTAGCCACTCTCAGTCCACGGCAATATCCAGAGGAAAATACTATTGAAGACATTCAATTGGGCAATATTTACACCTACAGATATTCAGTTCTACATAGACATTCCAACTGATGTAGAGAGAGTTTAGAGGCCTCCTTCCTATTTCTCTTTCTTCTTATCTGAGCTCCTCTACTTTCTCCTCTAATTTCTTCAGACCACCAGCTTCACTCTTGGTCACATAACTGCAATGAGACCAGCTTACTCCTGTGGCTTCTGTACTTACAGTTTTTAAATTAAAATAAGCTTGTCTAGTAGAAGGTGTGTTTTCTGAGGTCTCAGAAGAACTTCAGTCAACTTGGAGTTACCTGCATATTAACATACTTATATGGAACACCGGTTTGAAACAGTAGCTCATCAATCTATGCCGTTGATTTTTGAGGATCATCTAGTGTTGTCTACCAAGTTTAGCTTGAAGCCATTGTTTATTTACAGGAAACAGTTGTGCCTTGTGTGTGCCCACAGTTTTCCCTTTTGTTCTGTTTTGGGATTTAGAAAATAGATAGCATCATGATCACTGAATACTCTTGATTTATGAATAGGTCTTTTCTAGGCATATAATTTGATTTAAATTGCTTTGCTATCATTGCCAGAAATGTTTTGGCAGGAAGTAGAAAAAATAATTAGATCTTTTAATGTGAGAGTCAGAACAGCACATTCAAGAAGATACATTTCATGTATTTTTGTTGGTATTTGTGCCCTTTTTTTTGTTTCCTGGCAAATTGCAGTGGTGTTTCATCAGTGCTGTTTATACCTCAAAAATAATCAGTAAAATGCAGCTGTCTTGAATCTACTAATGCACCCTTTGAATTTAAATACTCTGTAATGATGTGTTTTGAACCCTGGAGAGTGTGAGCCAAGTATCATGAAATGCCAGCTTCTGTAGAACAGCCTTGATTGTAAATGTAAGGGGTGGTGCCTGTTTCTTATCCTCAATGAAATGGGTAAGATCCTGATGAAATTGCTGTATAAATTTGCATATATAGGGCGAGGAACATTAAGCATCAAAAGATTGAGGATTTTACCGAAATACGTCATATCACACCACAGGTTTTATTGAATACGTTTTTGTTCTAAGTTACAATATGCTTTCTCAAACGTAAAACTGTTAGAAGATTGTTTTTTCTAATTTCCTTTACATGCAAAAAAAAAAATAATTTTTCAACTTAGAAGTTAATATTCTACACTTATGATCACATCTGGTTTGTAAAACCTCTGCTGATTGCCTACTTTTCACTGCAGAAGTATAAATTCACTGCAGAAGTATAATTGGAAACAGACTGTCCTTTGAGTTTGAGTTGCAAAATCTAGTTTTGATTAACCAGGTACTAACACAGGACCTCGGACATTTATTAGACTGCAGCATGTAAATTAACAATTCAAAAAATACAACATTTTACAGAAGGAGAGTGATGCATTTGAGAACATGAAAGCTGTAGGATACTACAATATATTGTTCCTTTTAGAAAACCATCAATCTAGTATGTTTCCATCTTTTAAAGATCATATATTCATAAGTCCAAAATATTATTGGGCCCCAAAACCCAGAGCAGGTAGGTATAGTTCTGTTTCATCATGATAATGTCAAGTAAATGCATCTTGGTGCACTTTATCTCCATTTGTCTAGCCAAATATGGAACTTAGAGGAAAAAGAAGTGAATTATCTAAGGTTAAATCAAACCAATTCTGGATACCATGTATACTCTTTTTTATTTTTATAAGAATGATGAGTGTCATACTCATTGAAGTTATCCTTAACCTTTAATAATGTCTAATCAATATTCCTAGAGAAATAAAATTAAAGTAGATTGTTTTCTATCACAGTATATAAATCAAACCAAAAGAGTACATTTATGGCTATAATAAGAAACTGGTTATAAAAATTAAGTAAAACTGTATACGTACAGTATTCACTACTATGATGCCTTTTTTGATACCACTGGTTTCCATGGTAATTGACCCACTCTTGTGACTTTAGACCACTTTTCTTATCAGGATACGTTTATTAAAGGAACACAACAGCGACAGGAATACAGACATGTATTCCTGTCACTATAGCAGTAATATAATTATAATACCTGTAAAAGGTTACAAAAGTTTACTCACTTTTATTCCAGCGCCGTGTGGGTCTGCCTCCTTGGCTGTGATCATCAAAACTAACAATTGTCAATTCTGATATACTCCGCAAAGGAGGTGGGCAGGGGCCAGAGCCAAATGCCGCCTTTGCCAATAAGCATCCATTCATAGTGATGCATTGAATGAATGCATCTCTTTTGAGAATCTTTAGCATTCAGCATTGTGTGGCACTGAGCCTCTCTAGTGGCTGTCTGAGTAACTGCCACTGAAGGTGTCCCTTGGCAGTAATGTAAACACTGCCTTTTCCCTGAAAAGGCAGTGTTTACAGCAACATGCTAACAGAGATATACTATACTCACCAGAACAACTACATTAAGCTGTAGTTGTTCTGGTGACTATAGTGTCCCTTTAAGTTACTCGAGAGGTATTATTTTAAAAAAATATTGGTGTCTGATAAAAATTTATCTCAGATATATATTTTACCCATATAGAGAGATCATTGCAAATAAACCTTTCAGCAGTTTTATTAAAAAAAAAAAACATTTCCTATATTTAAGAGATTTGTTTTACTGTTCCTCAAAAGAAGCTTGCACTTGTTTTTGTTTTATCTTTCCCGTTACCTTTTTGTGTCTCAAAAGTTGGCATGTTTTCTATGCTAGTAACTTATCTAATGTCTTCTATTCTCTCTTGTATTACCTTTCGTATTTCATAATGCAAAAGATATTTACTCCTGGATAGCTGGCAGACGAAAAACTGCAATGATCTATTGGTATAAACAGCAGTTTGCAAATTTTGTTTCATATCTTTATCATGCATAAGAATAATTTTTAATGAGAAAGCTGCTGAAAGCTTATATGATGCTATTAATTTACTCTGACTGTAAACAATTTAAAGCTGCCAAACTATAAACATAAGATATAAGAAGATGAAATTTAGTGTAGAATGTTGATAGCCTTTTATTGTTAGAGTAATTTATAACAGCAAAAGCCAAAGGGACACAGGTTAATTAAAGTCTTTGCATGCACATAAAACCTACACTAAACGCACTTATGTAGGGTTTTTTAGATGCCGAAGATACACTGCTTACCTAAGGGTCTGTATCTAAATGTAATGGATGTTAGTAGACTGATAAGTGGTAATCTTTCCTGAACTGACAAACATAAAGCCTTCGATAAATTATGACATTTTAGAATCTGCTTCTCTTAGCACATAAGTGTTTTTAGATTAAGTTATATGTTAACCCAGATTGAATCTGATGAATGTGTGAATGTATTTCCAAGATAAATGTCTAGGCCTTACCAACTGCAAAGCGCAATGGTTGTGAAGAAGAGAATCAATAAAGTTTTAAAATAAATCAGAACTTGCAATCTGTTATTTTTTTATTTGATTTTTATTTACATTTTATGACTTATTCTCGTCTTTAATTTAATTGTATTTTAATTTGGTAACTTGGTTCCATAATCCTGACACAGTATTTTCAATGTGTTGTAAAATAGACTAGAAGAAATACATAATTGAGGAGACTTGGCAATAGCTAATACCTTTTAATCCTAAATTGGTCAGGAATTCTATAAATCCTATGTGTATGAAGGTATGGCAATGCTGAATTTTCCTCAAAGAGATGCATTGATTCAAGGTTCTGATTGGCCAAAATGGCATTTGGCCCTGCCCCCGTGCCGATTTCAGCCCATTCCCTGTGGGAAAGCATTGGTTTGGCTAAAAAACGTCCAATTTGATGATGTCACCAAAGGGGCAGAACTGGCAGACACGTGCGGTGCAAAAAGTAAGGTAAGTTTTAAACTTTTATAGGGGGCCTAAGGGGGAGCAAGCCACCTAAATGGTGGGTTTAGCATTAGAGGGTCAGGAATACATGTTTGTGTTCCTGACCCTATAGTGATCCTTTAATAGTAACAACCTATAAAAAAAATTACATTGGGCATTGTTGCTTAGTTTCTTGTCCATAACAATTTCCTAATTCTTCTTATGTGTTGATTTGCCTAACTATGTACCATGTAGGGTGTAAGTTGCTTGTGCAGTCTTTACCTTAAAGGCAGTCAGAGACACTAGTCAAGAGGAACGTGGAGAGATCAGGAGAGGAATGATAGATTTGCCTGTCATCCGCATAGAAATGATATTGGAAGCCAAAGGAGCTAATGAGTTTACCAAGGGAGGCAGGATAGATGGAGAACAGTAGGTGACCAAGGACTGAACCTTGGGGGACACCAGCATAGAGGAGTTGGGGAGAAGAAGCAAAGCCAGAGAAAGAAACACTTAAAGAGCACTGGGAGAGGTAGTAGGAGCACCAGGAGAGCGCAATATTCCCTGAACTCAATCTTTAGGACCCTCAATCTTCCTATGCCTGGGAGATACCCAGCCTCTCCCAGTAATGAGGGATCGAGGATCAGGAGGGCTACACTTGGTCAGTGCCTCTCATTGTTGTTATCCTGGCCTTTGGTTGAGTTGCCTCAGTTGTCATTTTATTTAAGAATGAGCTCTAACATACCATATTTATTTTGGATAGGAAAGATTCCACTTGTCCTCTTTAACCGGGGTCCCAAAAACTTCCTTCATATTTATTTATATTGATTTTTCTTTTCAAGTGAGCGGCCTTACTGAACAAAAACTACCTTCAACCACATGTCAAAGTCAGAATTTAGGGGCAAGATTCTGCCTATCAATGAAATACTCTAGTTCTCTTTCCATGAAAATGTGTGTTTATAAAGCATATAGGATGATCTTGACAGCTTGGTAAATATACCAGCACATTATACATTCATGCCATGCATTCAGACATTCTTCTACAGTATTGCTTTTTAAATAAGCAAATCTAACATTCAACAAAAGGTAACCAATTATGACTTTACAGACTAACTGATCATAAACGGTTCTATTGAGTTACATGTTAAAACTTCAACAGAAATATAATTTCTTATGCTGCAGCTAAAAATGATCATGTTTTGCTCTGCATCTAATTTCCTCCAAATGTGCTTACAGTTCACATTATACCTGCTTGATTGATGGTATTGATCTGAATAAATCATTTTTTTGCGTTCACACAGATGTTTATCTTCTTGTTTGTTCACTATTGGATAAAACACATGGGTAAAAGAGTACGCTAAGTCATCTCCAGGAATAAAACAGCCCATTTACAAACACATTTGAATAGCAGTATGTGTAAAGTCAAGCCCACTGTACTACACATATTTAAATTTTGATTTCATCTTCTATATTGTTGTTATACTTGATAGATTTAACATTTATCCTTGAATATTATTAGTCACACTGTTATTGTACACAAAAATAATTGTAATGTAGTGATTTGGTGCACTGTTGCCTGTTTTTTGTTTTTTTAGTTTGTGCTTATTCATTAACAAAGAATTTCTGGTGCCTGTTTTTTGTTTTTTTAGTTTGTGCTTATTCATTAACAAAGAATTTCTCAGTTAACTACTTGAGAATGTTGCCATGGTTGCACTGGTACTGTAAATGGTAATGGCATCTGGTAAAGTAGCATCTACTCCAATAATTTCAATCTCACCCACTTAATGCCCGGTACTCAAAACTGATCAAAAGAGATGTCATAGCCTATTTAAAAAAAATCCACTTTGACTCAGTTAATCAGTAACAGTCCAAAAGGAAGGACAGTACACAGGCCTGTCTTTAAGAGTATTCAGGATCTGAGGACCCAGGACAAATCTAAAAGGTGATGGCATAAATCTTCTTACAGCAGAATAAGTATGCCTGTGCTTACCCTCTTAACAGCATCTCCAGTCAATAAAGGGGAAGGGGATTGAGGTAACTGCAGAGCAAAGTATGACTGATATGACATGTCAATAATTTGTACATATCATGGTAAAATATATTTTTTTTCTTTCTTTTATTGCAACAAAAACTGGGTGGGAGCTTCTCTTATGGACCAATGTGGTAACGGACATCTTTGCATCTTTAAACTTAGTAAGAAACTGAGGGAAATTGTTTGACAGGAGCAAATATGTGTGACTCTAATTAAGATCAACAGTACTAAATATTAGACTTTATGAATGCATTCGCTCTCATGCAAATCTGGTCTGATTGGCTAATGGCTATTATGCCAAACTCTGTATCTCTGAAGAGCAATAAGAACATATAACTCATCCTATAGACTGTAAGCTCGTTTGAGAAGGGTCCTCTTCAACCTATTGTTACTGAAAGTTTTCTTGTTATTGTCCTATTTATAGTTAAATCCCCCCTCTCATAATATTGTTAAAGCCCTACGGAATCTGTTGGTGGTATATAAATGGCAATAATAATAAAAATAATAATAAAAATAATAACAACTAAGCAAACCAATAATGAGATGGCTGAACAAGTTAGCTTGATTTGGTATTCAGAGTTTTGCCCATGAAGTGAAAATAAAAGGATTGTTGGGAAAAAAGATGATTGATGGTTAAGGGCAACCACTAACTGTTGATTGTATTAACAGAGAAGTGAACACTAGATGGAAAAAAGAGGAGTTTTTATCTGGGAACCAAAGGGCGGGAAAATGTGCCAATCAGTTTTACTGCAATATATATATTTATATATATATATATATATATACAGCATATATATTATAATTAATTAATGCTTGTATATTTTGCAGGACACTGATTGGACCATTTGTGTTCCCTTTTTGATTTGTCTGAATGTTTCTCGAAATATTATATTTTTCCATGGTCTATATTCAGCTCAACTTAACTGTCACACGAAGGATTCTGAACAATTTTTATTTTTTCCAGGGGAAAAGATTCCGCAAATCGAGCCTTCCCTGTACAAGTCTACCAAATATGGCAAATGCTACATTTTAATGTCTAAATACTGCTGATAATGTAACTGGAGGGATTTTTTTTGTATGGTTTTGATTTTAGTTATACATTTAAAACTGAAACACTAGAATTGCCAGATCTATTTTGTGTTATGTCTAGCATGGCTTGGCTGCCTGTTAAAAAGCTTTAACATCTATATAATTGGCCAGTAGAACAGAAAACCTATGCAAATGTTTTATAACTAAACTATCATCAACATGTATGCTAAGATTTGAGTGACAAGATCAGAAGAACCCTTCTCCAGAATATTTTAATACTGTTCTTCACAGCAACTAGAGAACCTGTGTGACTACACCATGTTAATATCACTATACCATTTTGAATGCATGTCCACAAGCATTCCATGCATTGTCTGAGACATATAAAAATTTGAGTTAACCTGTATAAAGGAGAAGAATACTTATTCGGGAAGTATTGATTTATTTCTTAAGTTGGTTCACTAATAAATATTAGACATATATATATATGGTATTCTAAGTGATGTTATTTATATTGTAATGCTTCTGAAAATGTTAAAATAAATAGAGTAGAAGAACAAACGTCAAATTTAGACATATAGCATTTTTGGGGAAAATGCTTGTATATCTCCGAATGCGGTTTCCCGAACTGCCAGCATAATCTTGAAAAAAAAATACAACGTTATATTATAAACTGTACATATAACTGCAAATGGAACTAAATTATAGGCTGAGTGATCAGTCTGTAGGCAGTTCCACACACAGAACACCTGTTATTACTATAAATCAACTGCTTCTGCAACAACGCTGTTAATGCATCAACGCAACAACCTTATCTACTTCCAAGCCATGGCACCAGAACTCACATTTCATTTGGTGGACATCTGGAGTTCTTTAACCCCTTAAGGACACATGACATGTGTGACATGTCATGATTCCCTTTTATTCCAGAATTTGGTCCTTAAGGGGTTAAGACTGAATATGAAATGTATTTTTTTTTAATGTTGAAAATGAAGTCTACTCATGCATTGAGTTTTGGTGAGTGACAGAGCCCTGAAAGTCAAGAAAACTCTCTACGATGGTAGTAAAGAGATTAAAATATTGTCTTAATGTTCTTTTTAAGGTGTAATGTTCAATATACGTGTTTTACTCTATTACAGACAAGCAAAACGCATTGCCCTGAGAAAACCATAATAATCATACGCGAAATGTTCCGCCCTGGGTATGATTGATTATCTCTACCTTTCATAGAGGGTGAAGTTGTAGTTTTGTTCACTTATTTAACTATATTTCTGTCTTGATGCAATTCAGGTGATATTGTGATATTTCTGGTTTACAATAGCTGAAGTAAATAGCTTTTCTTTCAATGCTGTAGTAGCTAATAATTATCTCAAACCAGTCATCAGATGAAATAGCATCTTTCTAGTCAGATTCTCATACAATATAAGAAAAGAAAAAATCTCTCTTTTTTTAATGCAAAGTACTAAAAATGATTTTTCTTTTCATTTTCTTTTTAAATTTGTCCCTTTCCTTTCAATTATTTTGACATTATTTATAACCTTTAAATGTCATGTACTTTAGATAAAAATGCATATAAATTGTTCTACCAGTATTTGGGCTTTTATGTTTCATATATATTTATTTAGTATGAACAATTTGCCTCTTTTATATTCATCTTTTATTGAATGTTTGTTATTAAAGGGACTTTTAGATTAAGCATACACTTCCATGAGTTTACTGAAGCACTTAAATTGCAATCAGAATATACATATCTGCTAAAAATGATTACACATATTAAAAATAGTGAGTATGAAGTGTGATGTGCTAAAATTCTATCATAACAACACTTGACTCTCATTCAAGGATAACATATAGAGGCCTTGATTTAATAAGATTCCAAATGACTCATTAATTTCAGAGAAACATTCCAAACAACTTATCTACATAATTCACCATTAAAGTGAATGGGCATTTTTGTACATAAATCATTACGAAAGTGTTTCTAACATTATTGAATGATATCAATAGCTTCATAATTAAGGCCTTAATTTGTGTGCAAAATTAAGTATACAGTTTGAACAGCATGGTTATTTATTGGCATATGGCAAGTAGCCAAGTTACATTTACAGCATATAAGAAATAAAAGTACGGCATAATCATATGAAGACACACACAGAGTATAGATTATCATACCAAAAATAAGAAACTAAATTTACCATATAATTTGCCCACTATTGGTTAAACCCATTTATTACTAGACTACTTAGTGAGGGTGACCACCATTTCAAACTAATGAGATTCCATTTTACATTAAAACACACTGGTGCTAGCGGTAAGTTCTGTATCTGCTGATTGAGACGTGCATCAGGGTAATTACGCTCCAGACATGAGTTCAGTTATTAATTCAGTAATACCTTGCCTTGAGGTTCCCCGCATTCATTCAAACACTTTGACAGTTGGTCACAGCAATCAGGTACATCTGCTCATGCTGCAGGATCTGAAGCCTCTCTGTCTTGCTTGACAAGTGAGTCAGTCCAGCAATAAAGGCAGATTGGTTCCCATACTAGGTTTGTCATCACCCTTGGAGCCAATGAAAATAATTACATAACAAAGTGATAACTGTAATTGGCTCACAGGATGTTCCCACGGCCTAATAGAATAGTGCTAGGGTAGAGTTATCTAGGATAAGGTTAGCTCGAGAAGAAATGCCAGTTTGATGACACAGTGTCACTTTGAGCAGTGTCTCTCAGAATTGTGGAGTGTTTATATTAGTGAATGTCTCTTATTTGACCCTATAACCTTCTCAAAAAACATAGTAAATGTATACATTAGTTATGCTGTTGCAATCTAGGGTGGTGGATAAAGCAAATCTTCTGCTTGGCTTTTAATATGTTAATGAGGTAATATTAGTTAACGCCAATAGTGAAAAAATCAATGAAGAAGGGGAACATACTACATCCACCAACATAATCGCGGTTGGTGACCACTTTACCCAGAGTGGGCAAATAACTTCAACAGTTCAGTAGAAGCAAAGAAAAATGTGCACACTCAATAGTTGTTATCTGTGCAGCTTTCGTTAAGTTAGACTTGATAAAGGTCTCATTGTATGAACGAAACATTGTCGTGCTCCCTGACTTAATAAAAGTTGCAAAGATACCAGCGGTTGATTGTCCAAATGTTTATTTGCTTCTTCTGAACACTACTAGTGAAGTCAAAGGGCAGGGGTTAAATATACATTTCTTTCTAGTTAGTGTCTCATTCACTGGTATGTTGAGTGTTTGTCTATGATTAAAAATTTGTCAAAAGCAATCAGAATGATTACATTTTATTATTAATAGTGTTTTAACACTACACACAAAGTCTGGAAAATTATTCATGAAAATGTTACTCAAAAAGAGTAACCATAATCAGCATTTATTTACAGAGGTTATTGGTAAAATGGTTAAATGAAAGTTCAAAAATGCTTCTAATCACCCTTGGTGTCTACTTTCTAGCAATATTAACTTTTTTGTAGCTTTTCTTGGCTCTGTGACTGCTGATAAATGTATACAAAGTTTTACATTTATTGTTGAAAGCCATTGAAATTCACTATTTTGTCTGCATTTTGAAATCCACTTTGGATTCATGTTGAATTCTTGACATTTGTACAACCCTGTTTGGGAGTCTACTCTGCATTGTTCACTGTGTTTAATTCAGTAGAGGCTGCTAAATGACCTTTTATATCCTGAGAACCATTATTCTAAGTTTTGGGTAGCATGAAGCAAGAGATGCTGTAAAGTGCAAGGTTAAGAACAGAACCGGAAAGTTTGTATCTATAAAGGTCCCTTGCAGTGGGAGATGAAATATGTTTTTCCATTCTCCCCAGAAAATCTGAGCCTCACAGCCTTACCTGGCACTAATGCAATTCACCTGCTGTACATCAATAACTCCTAGGAGTCTAGAGAGAGTGACACAGAGTGTCTCTTTCTGGAATAAATCTACTGTATAAACAATTCTTAAGTGGGTTATATAGTTGTCAGGATATATTAATATGCCCAACACGCTGAACTCAAGTACAAAATAAAGAAAACTCTTAGACGTATTACCGGGCTTTAGAACGGCCGGATTTAATATATAAAAGGAAAACACAAGACAGGCTGAGGACAAGAACACAGAAAACATTAAGTCTAAGGTCGAGGAGTATAAAAGTCAGAATAGTCAGGAGCCAAGCCAAAGGTCAAGGGATACAGAGATTGGAGTGTCAATAGGAAAGCCAAGGTCAAAAAACACAAGAAACAGTACCAGAAACGTGCTCTCGGATAACCAGAATGGAAACCACAACAGAGAAATTAAGGAGAAAGGTTTAAATAGCCTAAGGTGCTCCTTGATTGGCTACAGGGGAGCATGTGACAGTGAACGTGTTTGTGTGACGTCACACACACACGTTTCTAAAGTTAGGCAAAGGGTTAATGAAGTACCTCAAAAAGGTTCTTACTTGCAGCGGCTGGTGTCTTTAATGTGTATTTGCTCTTGTAAAGTTTTCTCTTTATGGTAGACTTGAATGATATCACTACCTCCTGGAGAGTGTCAATCACTTCGTTAGATGTTGTGCAGGGATTTTTCTTTGCCATGGGAAGGATCCTATGATCATCTACCACTGTTGGTTTCCAGGGATTTGTTTGGGCCTTTTGTGTTGCGGAGCTCACATGTGCGCTATTTATTTCTCAGAATGAATGTACCAAACTGTTAACGTGGCCACTCTGAATGTTCCTGCTAACTTTCTGAAGGATTTTTAGTTTTTTTTGCATCCTAAGGGTTACCTGTTTTAATTGTCTTGGTAGCACCTTTCACTACAAGTGCAAATGCCACACCTGGAACCAACTCCAGAGCTTACACCTGTTTAACTGATGAAGAAATAACAAAGGAATAGCCCACACCTGCCCATGATACAGTTTTTTGAATCAATTGTCCAATTACTGAACATTAATTAATAAATCATTCTCCAATATGGGAGAATACCCACAAATTGAAGCTGAGAGACTGCACTTTAAGCCCATATTCATTATTTAGATGTAACTTGAACTTATTTTGGTAAACAGTCAAAATAAAAAAACTTGTCAGTGCGCCACATATTTCCAGACCTAACTCTATTTTGCGGTGGACTGGAAAAAAAATCAGTATTATGTCGCACAGCTGTCGAGAACTAGCATAAAAAAATAAAGGGTTAATACTATAATAATCTAGTTTTAACTAACCCCAAAACTGAATAGCAGAACTTCTGCAGAGACCAGATGACACTAATTGAGTAGATACTAGAAAAACAAGACATTTCATGCTGTCATAGGTTCTTCAGAAACCTTATTTTGATCAAGGCATGGAATGTCCTAGGTCTTCAAATACTACTTTTACTAAAACTAATAATTTTTCCTCTCCTATAGTAGGAATAATAGTCAACACCAACGGGCGCATTGCATTTGATAGATACTGCTACATTTGATTGTAACTGACTGGAAAGTATGAGTGGAAATGCATTAAATGGAGGAGGGTTATGTCCGAATTACCTTATTGTATAGCTTAAATGTATTAAATAAAATAGGCTTTCTATCTGGATAGCACAGTCAGGGCCACCATCAGGTACTCTGTTATAGGGCTGTGCATTGCTACGTATACTAGTTAGCAAGATATAAGTATTTCCACTTACCAGACTGCACTACATAGTGGCATTGGACTGGCACTAGCTGGACTGTACCAAATTTACATTCATTCATTTCCTGCACATCAGCACTAGAAGGATGTGATGTTAGCTCATTTACTCTCGGTCTATAAAATAACCTGTGCAGGAGTGAAACAGCCCACACTGAGTACAGATTGAAAAGCACAGCCTAGAGTCCACAGACCTGGAACAGTCCTTCACTACTACACCCTAGAGAAGCTACCTTCCTGTGGCAAAAAAGGCAGCAAAATAGTAGGGTACCTAAAACAAAGATGGATGTGTGTATGAAGCAGTGTATGAGGACTAATAATGCTTAAAATGTCTTCAACCCAATTGGATTTACAGATATCCAGAACAAACTGCTGATTATCAGTAGAAGTGTTGCCATGCACACAATTTTTACTTATTTATCTATTTTTGTTAAAATAAAAAAAAGTATTTTTACTGCAGATATATTATTTTCAAGCTCTTGATGCTGTTAAATATAGATATAATAATATGTCATGTGACCTCTAATATGTAGCACAAACAGAGCGATATGAGAGGGTTGTCACACAGGAATAAAGATTGTGCATCATTTCTGAATTGAAGCTGTTGAAAGCAGGATCGATGACACTCTGGTTTAATGCAGCTCTTACTAACAATTTATGGAGATTAGGAAGTTGCTGAAAGGATATCATAGGAGTCTTGAGGCGTGCTTTTTAAAAACATTCTGAGTTGATGGATAGCTTTGTCCAGAATAGCTTGTTTATAGCTTGCTACATTGAATGTCAATCAGGCATTGCACACGGCGACACTGACCTGGTTTGCTACGAAAGATTTCTGGTTTGATGAGATCTTTACATTGCAGTACTGAGGAGATGGTCTCAATGATGCAATATTCCACTTATATTACTGTGTTGCGCTAGTCTGTAATGAAAAATACTAAATGCTCTTTGCACATTAATGTCTGTACATTCAAACAAAAATGTTTTAGGTAGTCCAGGCTAGAACTGGCATAATAGGTCTGAAATTGTCTGCTTTGTACTTGGTTAATAAACGTCTATAAACTACCAATCAGCTAAACATAGAAAATTAATTTTCTAGTGCAGTTAATTTTATTCTTTGTTTTTCCTTCATCTCATCATCATTTTCGGGATGGCTAAGAAAGTGTAAAAATTAACTACTACGTCCTGGGATTTTTAATATTATGACTATTTATCTCCTATATTTTAATATATATATATATATATATATATATATATATATATATGGAAAAAATTAAGAGACCAAAATGATTCATTTCTCTGATTTTATTATTTGTCGTTATGTGTTTTAGTAAAATTAATTTTTTTGTTTTATTCTATAAACTATTGACATTTCTTCCAAAATCCAAATAAAAATATTGTAATTGTGAGCATTTCTTTTCAGAAAATGACAATTGGCCAAAATAAACAAACAGATGGAGTGTATTCAGGCCTTTCATAATGCAAAGGAAACAAGTTCATATTCATTTTTAAACATAATACTAATGTTCTAACTTAAGAAAAGTTCAGAAAAATATATTTGGTGGACTAACCCTGATTTTCAGTCGCAGGTTTCATAAACCTTCCAACCAGTCTTTCATATTGCTTTATGGTGGCATTATGCTACTCCTGGTGCAAAAACTAAAGCATCTCAGCTTTGTTTGATGTCTTATAACCACCTATCTTCCTCTTGATCACATTTAGGAGGCTTTCAATAGGGTTCCGGTCTGGAAATTGGGCTGGTCGTGATCTGGTGGATCTCCAGCCACACATTGATTGACATGGTTGTGCTGCAAGAAACATTGTCCTGCTGGAAAACGCAATCATCAGAGTTGTGGAACATTGTTAGAGTGGAAGGAAGCAAGTTTTCTTCCAAGATAACCGTGTACATGGCTTGGTTCATGCGTCAATATTTCAAATTGGGTGTGAGACATGGACACTTTCAGGGTGTCTTTCTAACCATTAGATGACCAGGTACTGGGCAAAGCTGAAAATGGAAAATAAAGAAAAAAATGGTACTTCCCAAAAGTAAACGAGGCCTCAATCAGAAAATAGAAAAATAACTTAAATAATTAATCAACTTTGATGTACACACAACATATAAAGGAGTTTGTGATATAAAAAATTAATAGCACTTTTTTATTTTATGTTTTGGTGATTTATGAGGACTTAGAATAGAGGATATTATGGTCTAGATAGATTTGTAGTATATCTTAATTAAACGTTGGTCCTTGATGAAATTATGGAGGGGAGAATCCTGTTGTGTTAAAAGTTAGTCATTTGGTTCTACTTTAATATGGTTAAGGTGTTAGCATCCTTCATTACTACTTGATCATCTTTGTTGAGGGATTGAGAGCTATTTAAACTCATTTAGTGGATGATTTAATGGAACATTGTATCCATCACTCTACATCTCAAATAGCTATTTACTGCAATCGTATCAAGTTCTGGGAGGTGTTACGTTATCTTTAATTGAAAATTTGCCTGATTTGTATATAGTAAACTCTATATGCTAGATAGTCTACCTGGGGAAATCTTAAAAATTCTATAAATTCTAAAATGACAATTTAAATTAATGATAGCCATTATAAACTACTGGTTTAGAATAAATTACCCTGTGAACATTATGCCATAGTATATAAGTTCCTGCTGAATTGTCCATTCAATTTGGTGTAAGATGTGTGAGCCCTTTGGTATTATAATGTGCGTTGCATCAATAGGGGCACACGTTCATAACGTATTAGGCAGTGATATTCTCAATCCCTAGTTGAGTTTATTGTAGGTATATCCCAATCTTAAAGTGAGTTTTTATTCAATTAATTACAAGGGTATCTTGCTTTTTGGAAAATTATTTTACAATTACAAATTGTTGTGTCCTTATTCTAATTTCAAATTTAAACTGGTGCAATCCCCTAAAAGGGGCATATGATCTAAAGAGTGTTTCCTTCTATTAAAAGTCATGGGTGGGGCGTTTTCTGGGGATTATGCTTACAATGTATAAAACTGTGGGTTTTATTCTCATATTTTAAACTTTAAACCAGTAGAACTGCAATCAATTCTTGACCCGTAGTTTACAGATATCTCTTTTTGAATAAAGTACGTTTAGATTTAACCTTTGAATGATATATTGCAACCCCATTCGATTAATCTAATCTATTTTACTTCCCTATCATTTTTTCAGTCAGTATAATTATAACGTAGAATAAGCTATCACTATGACTATATATATCTATGATTGAATTTTATATATCATATATGTTTTGTTTACATTTCATTCAAATTGATTAATTGAGTTATTTTTCCATTAGTTTTTTTAATGCGAGCCTCATAACTATTGCTTCTCCATGTAGGAAGTATAATTTTTTTTCTTCATTTTCATTGTATTTAATTATTGGGTTACCCCTTGCAGCCCGGATGTCACAATTACCTAGGTCTCTAGTTTATCACAAGAGTCCTGTGTCTTACTTTATAAAGCCAAAAATTGGCCTCATCAGTCATGTATGTCTAATCCTTACAGTCTTTTGCAAACGTCAGCTTCTTTGCTTGATGAAGAGCTTCTTTCTAGCTTTGTACAATTTTAGCCCTGCCCCCAGCACAGGGGTAGACAACCTTCGGAACTCCAGATATTGTTGACTATATCTCCCATGATGCTTTGACAGCATTATGGCAATACAACTATTAATATAGATGTATTACACAACATCTGTAGTGCCAAAGGTTGCCTATCCCTACCCTAACACCCTCACCGTGTAGTTCATCCCTGCTGCGATTTACAACTTGATGTCCTACTAATTAATAATGTTGAGGTACATTTCTTAAGACGTCATGCTTCCCCTTCCATATTTTTTAATGAAATCGTTAATGTCTTGACTATTAGCATTCCTTACGTCGATCCATAGACTTCATGTGTGAGATAAGGACAGTTAAATATGCTGGGAAGCTGTGCAATTTGAAGGTAAGAGTTCAGTTCACTGTGGGGCCCCTTATTATGTCCTTGATTTGCAAAGAAAACTTGTCTACAGTTCAGTTCACTGTGGAGCCCCTTATTATGTCCTTGATTTGCAAAGAAAATTGCATAGCCTTTCTATAACTGTAATATATTTTACTTTAGCGTTAATCCTGTTTACAAACAGCACGTATTATTTCCCATTGAGCTTAATGGTTGATTGTAATTTGTTAAATATATTTTATAGGTTTTTTTTTCAACAAATTAAATATATATCTGACTGAATTTCAGTTGGTCCGACGCAGGAAACATTTTTAAAATTGGAACAAAAATTATTTGTGTGCTTATCTCGATTGTCTCTTGACAATACATTTCTTCACTGATTTTGTGAGAATAATGATAAATATATATATATATATATATATTAAACATAATTTTTTCTATACTGTGAAAAACTTTACTTTGTAAAAAATTTGTAAATATATATATATATATATATATATATATATATATCCAAGTCTTATGTGGTTTTGTCTGATATTTTAATTAAGATCAGACCATTCTATTTGCATTTGCAAATAAATCATATTTGTTTCTTAAACAAATAAGACATCAATGACTAATTAGACAGAATTAAGTAATGTGTATCACCTCTATTCATAGCAGCACGGACAGAAAAAAAGAACTACGGATTAAGTATAACTAGTACTGGCCACTGCTAATGCGTAAATTAAAAAAAAAAAAAGCAAGTTTCAAATTTTAGGCTGAAATAGAACAATTCTTAATGTAAGCAATGTTTTTAGTTTGGCCCTTTGACCTAAATTAAAAATTAAATTTGACTTTACTTTGGATCATTATAGGTCACACTTAAGTGAATAATCCTAAATTAATAACCCTAATATTTCAGTTCAATTCTTTTTAAAAGTTTGTTAAATTGAAGACACACGATTGGATTGACAAATCATCTTCTAGCACAGTTTGTGAATCTTAACACTGCAATAGTCGAAAATAGTTTTTGCCAAAATGCACCTTAGTTAATCTTTTGTTTTAAAAAGATGCAGATTATATAAACATAGAATTTATTTTTTTATATATATATATAAATTTACAATCCTCAATAGCTGTCACTTTGTTTTACAAAGACAGAGAGAGATTGTGTTTAACTGTGCTCCTAACAGCTTGTTGTCAGGGAAAGCCTTTGGGTCAATAACTTTAATGTTACCAGTCAGGAAACTCTTGTTAATGCTACATACAAGCAGTCACATTTGTCAACTTTTTTAGGAAAAATGCTCAGTTAGTGACTGTCAATGTCAGCTATATAAGCTGTGTTTTTGTGAGATAGCAAAAGAGTCAAGATCCTTTACAACACTCTGATGAATGGGAAATTACTGTAGGATGTTTTAAAGACTTCTGAATGTTGAATTTCCAGCTGTCTCCTTTTTATAAGTTTATAAATCATGCAATCTGTAAATGTCATATTATGCATCTTGTCATTTTTCAAACTGAACATATTTTTCCATTTTCCCCCCTTTTATTTAAAGCTGCATGTTAATGGGATATGTTACTTTATTCATTGAGTACAATAAGAGAAAATTGATGGTAATCTCAGCAGTGCCAGCAGTACAGTAAAATAGGAAACATTTATTCTGCCCTTAAAGTTCAATGAAATGTCACACTTTCATTCAGATGTTTATGAAGTCAGTGGCTTTAAGATTCATGTTCATTGTACTGATAGACTGAAGGGCCAGTTTGTTCATAGACTGGACACATCAGGTCACTATGTTTGGAAGTACATTGTCTCTGGACTCTGCATAAGTTACCAACGATATACATATGTGATGCTAAAATGTTAGCAGCTTAAATAGGAACTGTCACTTAAATTTACATTAAATGAAATGCTGAAAATCACCTATAACATGTGATAACCTTTTGTTCATCTATATATGCAACTACGACTGTCTACTGAACACACTTCATGGAATAATTTTCAGCAAATGTTTTATTAAAAGTGACCGTCTGATTCAAACTGATTCAAATGGATATATGCATAACACACACCAGATGATAGCACACCAAGGACTTATTTAAAAATAAAACTTAACCTTTATGAAATAATTACAAAATAAAAAATATTGACATTTACATTGACACTGTCTGGGCGGCGGTTGGATGACCGGGACCCAGTATGCCTGATGAAGAAAGTAGGAATCACAGTGTGGAAGTGGACATGCAGGGTCTGGTGCAGGATAACCGCACGGCCCCTGGTGTTGACAACCAGCATTTGTATGGCCACATACCAGGACCCTGCAGATCAGCAGATCCCAGGAATTAGGAGCTTGGAAATAAGCAGGAGCTGAATAGGGAGCCTCTGCAGCAGGAATGTATCCAGTACAGAAACAAGGCAAGGCTAGGATAGACACCAAACAAGAAAACAAGACAAAACTAGAAGAACCCAGAACCAGAGAAGGATAGGAGTCTAAACCCAGAACATGTACACAATACATAAGGGAAGCATTAACAGAACAGGGGCAGGACAGGACAGGACTGTACATGGACTGGGAATACAAAATAAAACAAGGCAAGATAATAGGCAAAACAAGAGGAGACATAACTAAGTACTATATATGTAAAACATTGGAGATTTAAACATACATAAATGGCCAAGATGTATGCAGCCCACCAACTGCGGCAAAGTACCCCAATACAGGTGGGAAACTAACTGCCTAAATATGCATGACTAAAAAATAATAAAACACACACAGCACTTACCTACAAGAAAAGGCAGAGGACTTGTAGCAACCACCTGCAGGAACCAACTGAAACAAAAGGATTAATGGAAAAGGAATGGGTTTGGCAACATAAAACAAACATTTAAAGGAATCCAAGAGACTGGGAATTCCAGGAACAATATGATCCATTATAAATACTACGTAAAAAATATGCGATCGAGAATAGGACACTAGATTAAAATTAATTAATTTTCAGGTCTTAATATAAATTTAAATTTTGACACTTTTCATGACACCATTCTTTAATTATTTAAATCAAGTTTACCTTTTCTCTGATGCTTGCTCTAAATTTGCAAACTGTGCCATTATATTATGCAATGAAAATACATTTTTAATTTGTATCCGTTGTTAGACAGTCAGCGGCACAGACCTTGCTGCTTTAAGCCATTATTTAAGAAAACTGTTTGAAAGAGTCAAATGTGTGAATGTATTGTATTTGCAGGTTAAATAAGAAATATTTTGAAAATTTCTGCCATGGTTTTTGTGGCTTTATTTAAAAAAATGATCTATATTAGCAACACATTTAGAGTTTTCCATTGACAACATGAAAATTGAAGACTCTGGAACCACTGCAATTTCTAATTAAATGTCTAACATATTTGCTCATGTTATCCCACTGCAAATGTGTAAAGTTAGGACATACTGTAGAAATAAAAAGAAACTTAGCATCAATTAACAGGTTTTAAATCACGTGCATCTTTTCTTTGCAGTAAAAGGATGTGAAAAAAAGTATACGATTCTCTCAAGCATCAGAAAAGTGTTATTTCAAACAATTACTTTGCATGAATAAATCTCCCTAAAGCTTTGTACTTGTTTTAATTTGCATTCATAGAAATGCATAGAAGGTCTTGCAATTCCACTTCTTACAGAATTATAATATCGACTGAAATGAATTCTATATAAAGGAGCATACAATACTTTTCATCTTACATGCAAATGGCTCAGCATAATTCATTAACATTTTTGGATCACTTTGTGTGCATGTCTTAGTGTGAGCATGCATCTGTGTACGTATAAAATATATTTTGCAACATGACTATAAAATGTATTTTTGGTCATATAATGAATTTTAAAGTCAATATAATCAATCTGATTATATTTATGAACAAGATAGTACAGGACCAAAAATAGACATCTACTGTATTGAGATCTTCAGAAAATACAACCATTCTGAATTGACTTGGAAACAATGAAGAATGGATGAAGGATAGACTATGTGAAATGGATTTTTAATTAGAAAATCAAAGTGAAGCTGATGTGTCCAATGAATGTTTGATAGAACCACAAATATTTCATTAATAAGGGTCATTGGTGTTTGAGGACTAATTCATCATAGAGTCTTGTAGACCCTGTCAAACTCACGGAGAGCCAAAGTCATTTGAGATGAGAGAGAAAATTCAGTGTTTCTAAAGGGCATGCCCCAAAAAAACAAAATCAACCCAGAATGATCTATTGGCGGAGAAAAATAGAACAATCAACAAAATCATGGTTTTTTTTTGTTTTGTTTTTTTAAGGATGTGCTATATTTTATATTTTTATCCACAATCATAGATAGTTGATTCATAAAACAGTAAGTTGTGGTGAGTTAGAATGAATATATGGTTAGGCTATAATGTGGAAAAACTATTTCTATTACAGCACTTATTTTTTTTATATATTTTTTCCAGCTGAAATAATTATTAGTACCTCTCTGCAATTAATAGTTTACTGAATAAACCCCACTGTGTGTTTCTCTATTCTTCACCTTCCAACTTTCTACAGTCATAGCAGAGGACAGCAACAAGGTAATAATAATTTCTTTAATTTGAAAACACGGTATCTTCAAGTGAGTCCACTCACTATTTAAACTGCTTTTTAGTGTTTTTGCCCTGCTTGGCTGAGTCAAGTGGTGCTTGCTGCCTCTGCAGATGTAGTTCGTAAAAGATAATGGTAGGGCCCTTTTTTTCCCACACTAAAAAATGGTAACTGATGCTACAGACTGGATGTGTGGGAAAGCCTTGTTAATCTCAAGGTTAAAAAGGTGAGTGGGTCATCAATTGCCCATTGCCACTCACTTTTTAGAAAAATAACCGTCCCTCTGGTGGCAAAAAACAGTGCCTTACCATCTTCTCCCAAGTGCATCTGTGGAAGTAACAGACAATGCCAGACTCACAGGGTTATTCACTAAAAGTGAAATTGTCAAGAATTCAACGTTCAAATATAAGGCCAATGTAGCTGAATCGGAAGCCTAACTTTGGAACATTTTTTCAGTTTGGCTATCTTGGCCTAAAATTTGAAATTCCAACAAGTGGATGACCACGACCAGATTTTATAAGTACTTTTTTTTTTTCTGTAGAGAATATAAAAAAAATGACTGGTCACATTTAGTGTAGGCACTAGGCAGGATTCACTTGAGCAAAATCACACAGTAGCCACACACTGCATATTTTACTATGGGAAGAAACTTGCAATTTCCAAAGCAGTGGCACAGAAGCACACTGTAAATCAAAATTCTATTTTTTCCTGTATTTTTTATTTTTTCATTCATCAGATGATGAGGGGTGTGACTACACCTATCTAATATTTAATGTACATGTAGCTATATTTATTTTTGGTTAATAGAACTTGGTTGGCTAACTTTCTATGGAATACAACATTATCTTTATTTTACACATCTCCTTCCTTTTTTCACTCCTTACCTCTCCAAGCAGTAAATACTTTCACCTGTGTTCTTATATTCATTCATGCCTTCCATCCACCTAACCAGCCAAAAGAGAAACTAAATTTCTACTGTTTTTTTTTTTTTATATCAGATAATATTTTTATGGTTAAAGGGAAATTATGAAGGTTAATCTCTTTAATAAGAAGCACTTGATCATATACATTCCCAGTAAAAATACAAGCCCTAATGTAACAGTTCTGAGAGATTTATTTTCCTTTTTTTATTTTGTTAAAATCTAATTGCTTCACAAATCTGTTAGTATTCCCAACTTGACAACCAAATTGATAGTCTGTCACTGGAACAACGTGCCCTTAACAGGCAGGAAGACAAGTGGAAAATTACTTTTGCAATAATTGATCCCTACTCAGTTGAAAAAGTGAAGTCAAGATTTTCTATATGCTGTGCAGTGATGAGGAAAAATGGATGAAAGAAACACTATGTTTGTATTTAAAACTATATAATATTGCTTGATTGTGTATATGGTGTAACGACTATGAGATAGTAATTTAAAGCCAAAACCTCTGTCATAAGAAATAAATTTTTCTGAAAATCTGATTTTATTTCAAGGCACATAGACTCATCTTGTGTGTTTGAAACTTGCATTCTGTGTGTGTATATATATATATATATATATATATATATATATATATATATATAGATTTCCTGATACTCCATTAGCAATTACAGTCATCAGACCGGTACTCTGTCAGTATACTCATAGTCTTAAGTTTAGGGCTGCCCGGTTTAACATAAGGCAGTCCTTATTTTTTTATTTTCTTTAAATGCATTATGGCCACTGGCAGAGAATAAAGAAAAAATATGTTAACTTGAGATGTGTATAGTGGTGTTCTCTAAATTTATTCTTCCTTATTTCAAAGGTCCTTGCATGCAACTGTATAGCTAAAATGCCTTTACTTCACTTACTGTAACTGGCTAGTTTTTAAAACCAACCAGACACAGTCCTTGACTGACTGTGGGATAAAGAGTTATATAGTAACCAGATGATAAGACTTGGGTTTATCATCTTCAATCTTCCAAAGAACTGTTTCTGATGTTGATCCAAAAGAAGTGAAAATTATCAGCCTCGTGCTATTTGATGCTGTTTATTGGTTGTTACTAAGCCAAATAATAATTGCTGTCTTGTGACAATGTTTTGTGCACAGTCTATAAAATCTTGCACAGATTTTTATAACCTTGCTCACACCAGGAGTAGAAATATTAATTTAAAGCAGATCTGGACAGGTGCTAATGGTATCCCAGCTGTTTTTGATCACAGGCCCTATTACTGGCTAAAGGTAATGAAGTTATAATTCAACATCATCTGAAAGCCACAGGACCCCCTTCTTTAATAAATAGAATTACATAGAAGGTTGGCAAGGTCTCATTACCAGAAGGATTCTAGAAAGCTTTTCTTTTCTAAGCACACCTAATAATTTTTTTCCCATTTTTTCTCCTATGTTTCTATGTTAGTGCCTGAGAGTGCCTGCAGTATAATTTATAAATAAAAAAAAAGTATTATTTTAAACAGTAGCTGATTCATAAAATCAAAGTTTTCAACATACTGTAAAAATATATAATTTTAATAAGAAGAACATTTTAGAGATGTCAAGATGTACTCAGTATCCTTACAGGTCATATCACCTCACATGGTTTTAAATTATTTGATCTTGTCGAGAACAAAGACGAATGCTGTAAAAAGTCGGTGTGTTTAACTCTATTTTTCATTTATTAAAATGGCAGGTACAGAGACAGTAACTATGTTTTGGTGTACATTTGGGGGACATCACAAATCAGATACTGAAAAGTGTAAAAGAGAAGGAATGCCCTGTCTAGGTCCATTGGTTTCCATGGTGCAGCCACTTTTGGCACCTTAGACAACTTTTCCAAACACATGGTTTACACAGAGCCCCCTTTGCTCATAATGTGATAATTACCTTAGAGCCCTTAGGTTTTAAACAGAATAAACAGTTATTACGATGACTAACCAACCTAACTCATCAAGAAACATGGCAATTTTTAACCCCTTAAGGACACATGACGGAAATATTCCATCATGATTCCCTTTTATTTCTGAAGTTGTGTCCTTAAGGGGTTAATGAATATACAATTGACTTTTATCAAACAACTTTGGCAAGCTATAGACTGTTCCATTGAAAAAAAAACAGAAATATTATGGACAATGTATTGCCTTTTTCAATCCTCTCATGTATCACGTATTACTGTACGAAGTTGTACAGTTTGCCTATAAAACTAATGCTGTCAGAAATAATAAATGTTATTAAAAAAAGTGCTTTGATACACTTTAGCAAAAGCTGAATATACAAAAAAATGCAGTAATTTAAATAATACCAATAATGGCTTGCTGATCCATAGATGTATCTGTTTTTCACATATTGCTTTTAAAGAAAATGACATTTCCTCTTGACTCCAGCATGACATTTTTTGTTTGTTTGTTTTTTTCTTTACTTTTTCAGCCAAAGTCATACAAATCATGATACTTTCCTATGCTATCAATTCTGATTTTTAAAATGCTGCTGTTTTCAATTCTGGTTATCAGGCTGCCTTTAGAAAATGGGGGACTGTGCTCAGTGCTCAGTGCTCAGTTCCCTCCTGGCAGGTTTCAAATTGCAGGACAGGTCCCCAGAACCTATTTCCCTGATACAGTACCCTAAAATGTGAGGCTGTTGGATAAACAGGGCTATACAAAAGACACAAGGTCACGCATTTAGGCTGAAAGAATAGCTGCTTGATCCAAGGAGATATTTGACTGCCATTTTGAGGTCAAGAAGGAATTTTTTCCTAGTTTTTTGCAAAATTGGAAGCGCTTCAGACTGGGTTTTTTGCCTTCTTTTACATTAACAGCAAAAACATATGTGAGGAAGGCTGAACTTGATGGACGCAAGTCTCTCTTCAGTAACTACAGGGAGTGCAGAATTATTAGGCAAGTTGTATTTTTGAGGATTAATTTTATTATTGAACAACAACCATGTTCTCAATGAACACAAAAAACTCATTAATATCAAAGCTGAATATTTTTGGAAGTAGTTTTTAGTTTGTTTTTAGTTTTAGCTATGTTAGGGGGATATCTGTGTGTGCAGGTGACTATTACTATGCATAATTATTAGGCAACTTAACAAAAAACAAATATATACCCATTTCAATTATTTATTATTACCAGTGAAACCAATATAACATCTCAACATTCACAAATATACATTTCTGACATTCAAAAACAAAACAAAAACAAATCAGTGACCAATATAGCCACCTTTCTTTGCAAGGACACTCAAAAGCCTGCCATCCATGGATTCTGTCAGTGTTTTGATCTGTTCACCATCAACATTGCGTGCAGCAGCAACCACAGCCTCCCAGACACTGTTCAGAGCAAATCTGTTCCTGGGGTTCAGATCAGAACAAGGAGGCCATGTCATGATTTTCTTCTTTTATACCCTTTCTTGCCAGCCACGCTGTGGAGTGGACATGGAGCATTGTCCTGCATGAAAATCATGTTTTTCTTGAAGGATGCAGACTTCTTCCTGTACCACTGCTTGAAGAAGGTGTCTTCCAGGAACTGGCAGTAGGACTGGGAGTTGAGCTTGACTCCATCCTCAACCCGAAAAGGCCCCACAAGCTCATCTTTGATGATACCAGCCCAAACCAGTACTCCACCTCCACCTTGCTGGCATCTGAGTCGGACTGGAGCTCTCTGCCCTTTACCAATCCAGCCACGGGCCCATCCATCTGGCCCATCAAGACTCACTCTCATTTCATCAGTCCATAAAACCTTAGAAAAATCAGTCTTGAGATATTTCTTGGCCCAGTCTTGACGTTTCAGCTTGTGTGTCTTGTTCAGTGGTGGTCGTCTTTCAGCCTTTCTTACCTTGGCCATGTCTCTGAGTATTGCACACCTTGTGCTTTTGGGCACTCCAGTGATGTTGCAGCTCTGAAATATGGCCAAACTGGTGGCAAGTGGCATCGTGGCAGCTGCACGCTTGACTTTTCTCAGTTCATGGGCAGTTATTTTGCGCCTTGGTTTTTCCACACGCTTCTTGCGACCCTGTTGACTATTTTGAATGAAACGCTTGATTGTTCGATGATCACGCTTCAGAAGCTTTGCAATTTTAAGAGTGCTGCATCCCTCTGCAAGATATCTCACTATTTTTGACTTTTCTGAGCCTGTCAAGTCCTTCTTTTGACCCATTTTGCCAAAGGAAAGGAAGTTGCCTAATAATTATGCACACCTGATATAGGGTGTTGATGTCATTAGACCACACCCCTTCTCATTACAGAGATGCACATCACCTAATATGCTTAATTGGTAGTAGGCTTTCGAGCCTATACAGCTTGGAGTAAGACAACATGCATAAAGAGGATGATGTGGTCAAAATACTCATTTGCCTAATAATTCTGCACTCCCTGTATATACCCCAGGATATTAGTCCTGTCATTAAATACATGTAGAACAAAAGGTTTATATGCATTAGTTTTTGCATATAAACTACCTTTCCAAACATCATATGTAATATTGTTCTTAGTACAATTCCTACTATGCCTAGTACTCGGGAAATTCCAAGTGGAGCAATAATATCCTTTGCTATGCACTGAGCCCAAAAATCGTTCTGAGGGTTGTTTTGCCCAACTGATGTTAGTATTTTTATTTTACATCACTAAATTCAAGATCACTTTTGGAGAGAAAGTGAATGAAAATTCTTCCTCTCTGAATGTTTAGCTGTCAATATTTGTGAGATAAATTATGTATAGTGTTGTATAAACTCTTACCAACAAAAACTGGTACCGCATTTCTCATTAAATATCATGCAATTGATTTCATTGCAGGTGCAGTGAATGAACCCAAAAAAATGGATAAATATAGATTCAACCTGTATTTTTCTTGTCAAATTGAGACCAAACTTATCTTCAGTGTCTATTCAGTAAATTGCATTTCAGTTAAGAGGGAAAAGATTAAATTCATAGAATTCATGAATATATTTAGTTATAATTTTCCTATAAATGATATAATTCCTATAAATTTATAAATAAAAAAAAGAATTTGTAAAAATATCTTTATTTATGAAAGGAATGTTCAAGGCTGCTTTTGCTGCAATCTTATAAATGCATTCTGTTGATAATTCATAAAAAATATAGAAAAACACTACATTAAAAAAATTTAAACAAACAAAAATACAAATCCATAAAATTTGCGGTATCTCAGACAAGCTCTCACCAAACCAGGGACTAACTGATGTTTTCTCACTTCCTACATTTATCCCAGAAATAGCTCTTTATCAGCTTAGAAAGGGTTTTTAGAACTATACTATAGGAGGAGGTACATTAGACAGAGGTGACCTAGTCAGAGAGGCCTCAGGCTGAAGATGCGCAGTTCTAGTGAGCAGTGTACTGAAAGCTTGGGAAAATTGATCCATACGGTGATCATTCCCCTCTAGCTTTTTTTAAGCTATTATGTGCTGACACAATTCTACAGGATCTATGGCCATGTCGTAATGTCAGGATTACATGTTGATCCAGCGCGTAGCACTGTATCACATCTAGGAGGTAACGTCTTGCCAGGCCTTAGAATAGCCTGACTTAATGTACCAGAGAATAGTCAGAATACTTGCCAAGGTCAGGGACACAGAAAGAGACAAAACGATGAGGGAAAGCCAAAAGTCAGGGATACCAGAATACAGGGAAGTCAAACGAAGCCAAAGTCAATAACCAGAAATAAATGCTCTGGAATACACTCTCGGACAACCACTAGGGAAACCACGACAGGGCAATGAAAAAATGAGAGATACAATTAATCAATTTTCAAATATAGATTTAATTAGTTTTTGAAATGATTACAATCAGTAAAAAAAAAATTCTAAATATTTATCTACAGTTACCATTTGATGCATCATCATTTGAAAAGTTTTCTTACAGATGGTGATCATTTGTAAAGCTTATCCAAATATATTAAATTGAGGTCTTTGTATTTTTAAACTCATGCAGGACAAGAGCAGCTGAGGTTGTGATGTATTTTAATAGAACAGTGGTTGAATGGCATATAATATTCATGACAGTGATTGATAGCCGACTTGAGCTATTGTTACTGTGCATATGTAAAAAAAATATTGTTGACAAAAATTATTATTATATTATTTCAAATGTTTAAAATTCTACTAAAATGTTGTATAAACATAAAAAGAAATATTTTAATCACCATTAATATTTATTACAAATTTGCTATCTGTAAGAACCATAACCACTACACTTTGCTAAGTGGTGATGTGGCAAAAAGTCTGCAAATATCTTTTTTTTGTTTGTTTACTATTTCACTACCTAAATTAAGTATTAATGTTTTATTTTGATGTTTGCACACTCACCCACCATTATACTCTAGTTATGATGACCAGCCTGCAGAGAAACAAATGTATCTGTCAGAACGCATTAGTCACAGATATAATACCTGTAAATATGCTGAAAATTTAAGCACACCCCCTGCTTTCAAACAGTGAAGAAAGTTTCAATAAGTTATATCATTCCAACAGACAGAGAGCGGGGAGGAGTGAATGAACTCTACCATTTTAGTGTTAGGGTTACGTTAGCATTCCAGTGATTGATAAAAATTGCTAAATCAGTTTTAAACACATTTATATTAGAAATATATTATTTAACAATATTTGTGGTCTGTAGACATTCTGCTCAAATGCAGACATCCGTTTTACATTCTTTTGCCATAGTTAGTAATGAACTGCTAGTAATGCTTTCAGGGTCCATACATATACCTATAAACAAACTATTTGACCATTTTTATTTTATCTATTTTTGTCACATATACTGTATGTGATAAAAAATAATAATTTACTATTAAATTAATATTTGAGACCCTGTGTGACATATTGCAAGATAAAGGACACTGTACACTGTTTATACATATATCTGGGAAATGAAAAACTTAAAAAAAAAAATATGATGTAAATGTGCATACTTTACATTTATCTGCAAAGCAACGTATATACAAAATTGATGTGTTATATTTTTACATGCAAGATATGCATCCCTTACCTCAAATACATTATATGCTGATTTTTTTTATCAAAATGTGCTCGATAGTGAAAGAATTAAAATGTTGTGAACTGTTTGTCAAAAAAAAGGTCTCTCCTAAGCACCTATAGACTGCCCCTTGATTTAGGTACCTTGACATTGTGTATAGTTTACACTTGTAAAGTGTAAACTTGTGTATGCATTTACTTAAGTAAATTTAATTTATGCTTTAAGAAACATTCTTACTAAAAAGTCATTTTTTAACGTGACAGTATTTTTACAGATAAATGTTATGTTCCATAGATGTTTACATTCTAAGCCTCTGCAGATTTTCAGGAAGAGCACAACCTGAACGTGTTGAAGTATTTCTTACAGTGCTGCTAAAAATAGTCTTGATTCATTCGATTCTCTGTGGCCCGTTATCGTGTTAATTGATTGATAACCTATGAGGGCTTACAATAATCCTTCTAATTACCATACAGTCATTGTGAGGTTAGTCACATATCTCGGTGGGATATATTTTGCAGGCAGAACGTAAAAGTGTGGGTACATGAATTTGATAAGTTTTATCATTATTCAGGTAATGTTCATTAGCTGCAGAAGGCCAATAAAATCAACAGGAAGTATGGCTATTTAATAATCCAATGCAAATCAATGAGACGCTAAAGAAAATTACAGAGGTGATAATTAAATGTAATTGCCTGAAGTTTTAAAGCATTCCCAGTACCCGCATATACTTTTATTTAAACGAACCAACACCGGAGGCTCAAGGTGCAGGCACTAATGATATGCTCGATGTCTTATCTGTCTTAATGTAATTATGTCAGCATAAAGTAACTGAGTCTATCTTTCATAAAAAGTTCAACCCAGCAGCATTAGTAGTGTCTGTAAAAGGTACAATCTTATTCAGGATCATTCTCTATGGTGTGAATGATCAGAAATTTAAACTGAATTCACAGAGAATTTCAGAATTAAGGCTAATAGCTGTGCTGGAAGCTTAGCTGACTTGGAGAATTTCCCAGTTGGCCTTAAATTTGAAATCCATTTTGAATTCCTGTAAATTCTAATGTTAGTGAATAACATGATAATGTAATAACCCAGAGTCCATCTTAGATTTGACATTGGTTTTATACATCTGTTCAATTAGTTTTTCCTATTAAAAAGAACATGGCATTTCTAGAATATTTAAAGCATCTATTACATAATCATGAAAGGTGTAGCAGAGCTCCAATACTCAAAGTGAGTGTCTAAGTCCTCTCAGGTTGGAAGAAATGCTGCTGTAAGAATTATAGCCCACCTCTCCAAGCATTAGATGACATTTTACCACAGCTTCCTTTACATACAATAGGGTTACAGTGGTACACAAAGTTTACAACCAGGTCCTCCACCATAACCCCCTTCCAAACAACACAGTGAGCCCAAGCCAGCCAATAACAGTATAGACTTGGGATAGTAACCAATTACAGTGCATATCCCAAGTCAACCAATAGTAGTATGGACTTGGGATAGTAACCAAGTACGGTGCATATCCCAAGTCAACCGATAAGAGTATAGACTTGGTATAGTAACCAATTACAGTGCATATCCCAAGTCAACCAATAACAGTATGGACTTGGGATAGTAACTGTAACAGCACCCCCAGGCATAAAAGGGTTAAACCGCCGTTTAGTAGATCCTCCCCTTCCAGAGACACAGGCACAGCTACTGCAGAACCACAAACCCCCGAACAGGATACCAAGTAGCACTCCAAACACCTGAACTGGAACCTCACGAATAGCTGCTAGCAGCTGAACAGGAAAAGCACCCAAGCGGCTTACACTCCTGGCAATCAGTCTCTAACAGCATACAGTAAATCCCCCAAGAACGAGACAAAGCTCAGTGTTGTGGGTCAAGCAGTGAATAGTCAGAGCTGTGGGTTTATTGTTCTTATATACACATTAGTACCACCCACAGGGTTTTGGAACACAACCAATAAACACATACAATACACTCAGACACTCCCACACAAAATCCTCCCCTCTGCCTGTGAAACAATTACCTTACACAATGGGTAATGTAATTATCACAAGCAGAGAAATACAATATTTCCACATTATTCATAACTTGAAAAGTATGCATCACATTCACTTACATTTTCAGAATCAGCATACTCCAAATACAAACATATGTCAAAATCATCCATTGGTCCAGTGGTTGAAAAGATAGATCGTAGTCCTTTGTGACCAAAGGAAGCATGGCTTTTCTGCCCAAAACCAGTTCCACAGAGTGTTCTATCCTGGAGATAATTGGGAAGTAATTCAATTATCTCCAAGGACAGAGGCAAAACTCTATTGAACACATGGCAGCAAAAGACAATAAAATACATAAAAACATATAACTGTGCAGCCATTGCACAAAACAGGTACATTCAACATATCCCCAGATAGCTCAGATTTGAGCGCACATTATTACTGACTGGCGCTCAGAGCACACACATCCTGTTCAATTGCCATGGAGCCAAAGTCTTTCCCATAGTCTTTCATTATACGAATGGGCTCCATGGCATATCTATCTGGGGTATCACTGCTCAAACAGGGCCAGCACTGAATGACCATGCTTTCGTGTTTCTGCAGGGGAAAATCAAGCATTTCAACATGGGGCCATAGTCTAAAGGCAGCAGGCGGGCAACCAGGCTCCTCTCCAATGCACAGTGGCGAGATTGGTCTTGTCACATTAACCAATTACAGTGCATATCCCAAGTCAACCAATAATAGTATGGACTTGGTATAGCAACCAATCACACTGCAAAGCCTACAACCAGTGTTAATGGAGCCATGTAATTACCAGGAAGTGTGGGGGCAGATAATAACAAGGGGCGAGGACCACATTGTCCCTGAAACAAAAGGTTTGCTATATCATCAGTCTTGATGAGATTTAAACATTTGTGTACTTGAAAATGTAAAACAGTGTTAGTTGTGGGGTCTTCCAGATACCTCTCCAACTGAAATGTTTTCAACATGGTGAATCTAAACTAAAAATATGAATATAGATACACCTACGTGATGCACTTTCTCTCCCACTATATTTTTCCTGTCTGGCAATCGAGCACATCTATAACTATAAATAAAATAAGTATTTAATTTAAAAATTATATTTGAGAGATTTGTAATATTAAGTTTAAATAAAACAATAAAATAATGCTGTTTCCATGATGTTCCTGCCTACATTTATGTAAAGCCACAAATTAAATTACATTTATGTAAAAGTACTATTTTTTTTTTTAAATCTAGCCTTATATTTGTATTTCTTTGTTCTCAATCTAAAATTAAAAAATCTTGGTTGGATATTTTGGAAGAGCAATCTCTTCCATGCTGAGTCCAATCTCCTTGTGAATCTCCTAAGTATTCTTCATTACAGTGCATAAAATCTATTGACTGGCTTAAAATGACTGTTCCAGCTAACAGGGGTCATTATATACACACATGCAGCTTGCTCATTGAAAATAAACATCTGCTTCTGATTACTTTTCCAGTTGGCCAGTTTTTGAAGCCTTGACAATAAAACCAGGAACTCTGGGTCATTAATAAGTGATTTGTTTAGAACTTCAATTCTTCTCTACTCTCAGTGAACAACAGGAAATCCCTGTCCTAGATTCACTAAGTACTGAATATATGGCATTGTCTTTAAATATTTACCCACTCTTTTGTCTAGAATGTTGCTGAGGTCATAAAAGTATTCATAAATCTGAGATTATTATTGTCTGCTAGACAAGATTTTCTTTTTTAATAGAACATTTTACATTTTACAATAGAATTTTAAATTAGGAATCAATAATGACTGCTGGCACCAACTTATGATAAATTAGGATGCAATAAAGTATGGCTTTTTATCCATAAAAATAAATTGCATTATTGGATATCAGAAAAGTTGAAATATATAAATTCTTCCACGTTTAAATTAATGGCATATTTGTTTTCATATGAAAAACAACAAACAAAGTATATTTAAACTTTTTTTACCTTACCATCATAGACGCACTTGAAAACAAGAGAAATCTCAATGCATTCTTCCTGGTAAAATATTTAATAAAAAAATAAATACTACCATATATTTGTATATTTATAATTTTATTACATGGTATATTATTAACAAAGTGTTATTTTTTTTCTTGTATTTTTCCTCTTTCACTTTTCTAGGAAAATGTCATTGAAATGGATAAGCTTAGTTTGCCAAGCATGTAAAAACAATAGCAAACAGATCTCTATTAATCAATATCTCTAGTGAGATACATTGTGATATATTGGTCCCCTTATCAACATATTGATCACTGTGTAAAAGTATTTCCACAAAATAAGATAAATCAAATGCAGTTTTTAGCAGAGGGTAAGAAGGCACAGGGAAAATGATTGAATCAACTAGATGAACAATATTTAGTAGAAAAGAAAAATACACAATACACTTTAATACATGGATTTTGTTGAACAAACCATATTTAAAAGGAAAGCAAATTATATTTTTTTTAATTTTTTTAAGTTTATTTCTGTTTAACGTGTAAGAGGGTCTATTTAGAGTTGTGTTGTCACTAACTTGCTTAAACTATTGTTTAATAAACAACTTGGAAAATATTCAGTAACAGCGAGTCAGTGGCATATATTAGAATTAACAACAGATTCAACAACTTGGATATGTGTCTCGGTCGTTTAATTACAAGATATAAATGTATCAGCTTGACTATTTAGAACAATCCAAGATAAACTTGGCTAAGCTACCAATTGTCAAACAAATAGGTAATGGTTCAGCGCTAAGTAATCTAATAGAAACTAGAATAAATATGAAAGCAGCAACCTATAAGTATGAGGTACCCTCAAAAAACCTCATAGAGAATAAGATAGACAAAAAAATGATATATAGGTCGTGCTGTAGGAACAGAGAGATAATATAAAAAGTGAATAAATAAATATAATAAAAAGTCCCAAATAGTAAATCAACCTGTATGATTCTTGAGTGTATATAGAGTCCAATGAGTATCTGAGACTTCTTGTGTTGGAGATATCTTGGTTCACTTGTAGATATATGAGTACATGGAAAAGACAAGAGAGACTCCAATAGTGCAGAATATCGACAGATGAACAAGTAGAAATCTGTAAGTAAGTAAAAAACTCACCTATGGATGAGCAAAGAAACTTGCTCAAGTATTCTCAGCATTCAGTGGCGTTAATCCCCCACTGGTCAGATATAGGTGATGGGATCTTTAAAAGTTCCTCGATATGTGAAGAGATAAGAGACATATATAGTGCTCACTGTATTGTTTAAAAAACAAATAAAATTGTAAAATACTCACATATATATGAGCAGGATCTACTGCTCAGTGTAATGGCACAGGTGGTATAATCCCCACCTAGGATTCTTGAGTGGTAACGTGCTTCAATTCGAATCGGTGACCAGGTAATTCAAAACAAAATACAATTAAATAAAATGGTAAAGGGTATATATAGGCAAAAAAGAAGCCAATATTCCTTTATTAAAATATAATATATCAGTATAAAAAACAGTATAATAACAGACAGAACGCGTTTCGCCACACAGGGCTTTATCAAATGGCATTAAAAGAGAGAAAAACCTGGTACAATAAGTGCTTATATAAACTAAGAGAAACAGATATGGATTCGAATTTTGGCGCCAAAATGACGTCACTAATAAAATATGCATGATTTTATAAGTAATAAAAATAAAAATTTAGGGTATGAGAACATTTGTAAGTAAAGTCCAAATCATGGGCTCCATATGACCATATCTAAAGACTGTGAGGGTTTTTTTTTTTCTTCATACAGAACCATTTGTGGCTGGTTGGCTGGTCCTTGACATATATCCTTTACTTATTAGCCAATGTGCTTGAATATGGAGTCAAAGGTCAGAAGATGGATTCATTTCACTGTTTAATGATGGTGAAGTGGAGTTCAGCAGTCTACAAGTAGTCTGTAAATAGAATAACCAGGCTTTTGATTAAATTTCGTATCCAAACCACTGCCATTTGCACTGTTGTAATTCGTGTACTGGAAGATAAATGTTCTACAACTTCTTTACATAATTGAATAATTTTATGATTTTTTTTCCAATAATGGACTTAATTTAATGATCATTTTAAATGTTTCTGTTACTGTTAGACAAACGTATACTTATTATTCTACTAAAATACCTATAGACTTTAATTGTGATTTTTGTGACATTTTGATTTTATTTTCCAAAAATATTAAATCGTTTAGAAAGCTTGCTAAATCAAGTCCATTATTAGGTAAGTGATTATTTAAAGTACTTGGAGATTTCTGATTAAGTGAAATATCAACTTTCCATTGTCATGAAGACCAAACATCTAAGAATATATGCTTATGCAGTAGTCAGATTTCATAGAAATTTTACCAAATAGCAGCATACATCTTGGTATTGAGGGATGAGTGACATTTATAATGACATAAAACTATAATTTAGCACAATTCAGAAAATGATTTGCTGTCATGTTCTATTTTGACATGAATATTCTTCATGCTATATTTATCACTTACATATTATGACATAAAAGCATGCTCTTATGAAAAAATATAGCTTCAACATTTTATGTAGTACAATATTTTTATTCGGTACAATTTACGTAGTTTTAGGTTTACAATACATTGTTAAGGTTGATATATAAAAAATAAGCGCCTTGGTTTAATATTTTTTGGATAAGCTTTTCAAACGACTTGAAATTTTTGGATAACTATGTCATATATAAAAAATATATCAAGGGGGGCGGGGCCTGACCACAGACCTTAGTGTTCAGTTATATTGGTGTAATTATATGCCACAATATAGGTTACAAACATTACTCTCTATCAGTAGTAATAAACGTTCTACCATACGTTTACTTATAGATTTATAGCTTTTTCGATACAGCTGTAATGTAACTAAATGACAACATATCATCTCCTCTGATATGTAGTCCTTTCTGTTGTGTTCTTTTACCTCGCTTCCTTCTAGATTTAAAGGGAAACAGTATGCACAATAACCAGATTATTTAAGTGAGCATGGTACCCAGAGTCCCTTGGTGGCATACCAAGATTCAGTGTTATATGCTTTTTGTTAGTTTAACACTGAATCAGGGTCAACTGATTCATACAGCCCTACTGAAGATATGATCATAGCCTTAGCCATACCAACTCACACCATTAATAGGTGACAGTGATAGGCTCAGAAGATCATTTGATTCTCCCTTCCTATAGTTTCCGTTCATCACATATAAGGGTAAAGCAGAAGCATTAGGCCGAGCAGCTAGATGGTGGCAACTAGGAACCATAATTAAGTGTTAAACAATTCAAAAACAGTTTAACACTGAACTGTGGGACTGTGCTCGGGACTCCAGGTGCCTTAAACTCTTCAATGAGATGAAGATCTTATGGAGTCTAGACTATCTCTCTAAAATTCACTTGAATAGAGCCCTTTTTACCTCTTGACTGTCAACTCTATTTTGTCTTTCAAGTACTTGATCTTATATTTTTCCAATGTCTAATTTGTATTAAGCTTTGTGGACAGTGCTGTTTCTATATAAATAATGGTAATAATTCTTATTTGCAAATTCACATGTCTTTGTTCACCATCACCGTATGCAAGCCACATTCAGTTTTCTATATTTATACACATAAGTATGACATCAACTTTAAAGTGGAGGTTAATCTAGAACTGGGATATTTTATCGTTATGAGTGTTTGCCCATTGACATTTATAAACTATTATTAAATGTTGATTCATTCTTTCTTCAGATTTATTTAAGGACTTTAAATACAGTACAAATTAAACATCTAAAAGTTTGAAAATGTGTCCAGCTACTAATAAGGAGTTGTTAATGAGCATTACTTTATCAATGTAATAGTTTATTTCACTTTGAGAAATTAGGCAGAAGAAAAGGGAACTAAACAACAAAAAAATATGGATAGTGCGACCAACCCCCATACATATCACATGAAACGAGAGTATTCAAGTTTGCTAAATATTTTAGGCATTTTAGCTTGCTTCCTGCTTTGATCCCAAAAGAAGACCTCCTGGGCCAGTCTCTTGTGTTTGCGGTTTGACTGATATATCATTGGTGCCAATTATCCAGCCAGAGAGATGTATTTACACATTTGAGTTGATCTCTTGCTGTACTGGACTTAAATGTTACATGTGTAGAAATAAAATTTAAGATATTATAATGAAAAAGGCCATTCTCTTATTTAAAAGCACAGTTTATTTGACTTTAAATATTTTTAAAAATAACAGTGTGGGAAATCAGGGTCATTAGACTTCCAACGCATATTAAAACTAGTTTTTAGCTTTAATGGAGAGTTTGTTGCAGGAAGTACCTAGTTTGAATGGAAATCTTGCTCCCGAACCCAGTATAACATATTTCACCCTTTTTAGACTTCATCAGAGATAACTTGGCACCATACAGCAACCTCAACCCTTTGCTTTGCATTTGCCGAAAATGCAGGTGGATTTGAATTGGTTGCAGTGGAGGATATTGCAACACTAGCCTGTATAGTAGAACTTTGATGAGTAATGCTAACATAAATGTAGAGTTTGCCAGTACTGTGGATGTTGATAGTGGTGGTGGTAATGGTAATATTGACAGTGGATTAGCTTAATTTCGGCATGGGGAGTGCGTTACATTGATGGTGGGTTTCTTATTACAATAAATATGGGCTAAGAATGATTGTATAAAATAAAACAACTTTATTCTGCAAAATATTACCCAGGATAGGCAAACTTTGAAACTCTTTTTTTTTTTTTTAAATCAATTGGTAATTGGTATTGGAAAAAGAGTCTCACATGAATTACAAAATTCCAGCCAAAGTGCCAATCTACTATCTCTCTCTTAAAGTTTTTTCTAGTGCTAGATACAGCATTACATTAGTCCTAAACTAGAATCCATGACCTAGACTAGGCAAAAGGAATTCTTTTTTCTTGACACAATATTCCCCCAAAATGTTCTTTTCTCCACACAAGAATAAATAATCCAGGCTTTCTCCCTCTCCAACACAGACACAGCAAGGGTAAACACAGAGCACTGCTGGTCTATCTCCCTGTAGCGGTACTAACCTTACCCGGGGGCCGGACGAGGTCCTCTCTTCCCGCCGCGTGCGGCTCTCGAATGAAGACGGGCACGGACCGCGAGATGCGGTCACGTGTCCCGTCTAGCTCTTAGAGCGTGCCGCGCCTCTCGGGCACGCTCTTAAAGGGGCAGTGGGAGCCAAAGAATGAAATGTGCTACCATTGGCCCCTGTCATCCCACATTCCCCAGACACTCACATTTTGGGGGCGTGGATATTACAGGGGCCAATCAAAGTAAAGTTTAGGGTATTTATACTTACCTCTCCCTTAACTCCCTGCCCTATCATGGTTTCTGTTTCAGTTCCCTTTAGCGCTTGTTGTGTTCAGTTGCGATTTTCGTGCTTGACCTTGGCTTTGTATCTGACTCCGTTTATCTCTCTATCCCTGTTTTGTCTTGTTTGCCGGCTTACTGACTACAGTGTACCAGACCTTGGCTAGTTTTTGTTCTCGCAGTCTCTTTGTTCCCTTGACCTCGGCTTGTTCTTGACTCTGTCTATTCTCTGCTTTACGGCGAGTCCGGCCATTCTAAGGTCCGGTAAGTCGTATCTGCTCTATCTGTCGATTGTTGGACTAAATCTTTCGTGTAGGGGTAAACTACCGTGACACTCCCTCAATAGCCAAAATCAAATTGTTTGCACAAAAACTATACTTGTTTTATTGTACTGTCTATTGGTAATTTAACTTGACTTGTGCAAAAAAAAACATAATTTTGTGGCTGCCCCCTAACCATTGATCAACTTTTGTTTTTTACTTCTTGATTGGATAGGAGATCCATGTCACTTGATTAGGCAGACCTCTGGTCCATCATGGATAACTGAGCTATTTGTCTCCACCCAAAAAATAAACTCTTCTCCATTCCACCCCCTTTTTTCTATGTAATAAGACGTAGAGGCAGAATATCTGCCTGCACAGAATCAATAAGTAATAACAACAATACAACCGTGCAGCAAAAAAACTCCCACTGTAATGTGCAGCTGGTATTTAAAGTGCACACCCAGGTGCTTTCTTATTTATTTGAAGGACAAAGTGCAAGTTGCAAACATTTCACGCGATTGCCCTTTATCAATGCTAATGTCGGACATTTTTTTAAATTTGTTTTTTACTTTGAACCCTTTTTTTCTCGTGCCAGGAGCAGTACTCCACATTACAAATGAAAACAAGCATGTTCAGGCTTACACAAGTCAGTTCTTCTGAGATTCTGGCATGATGCTGTTCAAAATTCTTGTGATCACTGGATCGTTGTGAATTTAGCCAGATTACAGCTAAGTCTAAATGGAATCTCCAAGTCTAAAAATGTACTCTCCCCAATGGCTAAAAAATGTAGCCCTGGTGACTAGAAATTCTAACCAATCTTGCAATGGTGAATTAAGTTTTAAGGTTTGCTTAGTAGTTCAGGTAATTACATTTTAATAAATGTCAATATCATATATCTTACATACTGCACATTTTTACCTTTGATTAAACATTTAAATACTTGGTCATCTTGATGGACTGTTCTGACTAATAACTTTTGTAATTAATTGTACATGTCCTATTTATTCCATCCTGAGCAACAAAGAATTATTTTTTTATTATTTTTATTTTTACAGTGAATAGCGTGCACTATATTAGAGTGTATTACAACAAATTAAGAGCCAAAAGTAGCTGCCTTTGTGTTCTTACATTTCAGTATTAGATTTTTTCTATTCACATCTGTCACAGAAAAAAAAGAATTCTGCAGCAAAGTGCTAATTGGAAGTCACAGAATTCAATAATTGTTCTGCAGAGGATGCTAAAAAATTGAAGAATGCTATGTTTACCTTTTATCTGTGATTTATAGTTGCAGGTTTCTATTGGTGCACGGAGAAGAGATAGCTCTTAATTAAGGAAGCTGTTTTCTTCTATGAATGCCATTTTGTTAGACAATTTGGCAAAGATGATGAAAGAATCTTCACATCCATTTTATGACAATTTATAGGCTTAAAGCAATTGAATTAGAAGCTTTATTTTTTTTTAAGACAGGCCTCTAAATATCCATGCTGTAATTAAAATGAAGATTCTTGTTACTAAAAGATGGATGGATAGAACGATAGACAGCCAGTTAAATACCGGGTCTCCCATTTTTGGACTACATTCCCCATTAACCTTCTGAAAGTCAAAATAATAAAACATTTGAGCCATTCTTTATGTACAACTAAAGTTCAGGTATGTAGCTACCCCTGCATTTTATTAAGACCATCTATTGACTTTGTTTGTGTATATCAAAGCTGTTCATTTATGGGTTAGTTATATGAAAGAAATGAATACACATAGATACCAGGGTGAACAAATTATTGTATCCCTATATGACATGTTTTATTATATATGTTGTTAGGTATATGTCATGGTGGCCCTGGAGCTGTTTACTATTTAAAAAGCGTATCGTTTGTCAGTGGCTTCTCAATAACTGTTCAAAAGAGCACCACAACCAATGTACTCTCTCTGCAGGCATCCAAAACTAACCAAACCAATCATCCATTCACAATCCTGCTTTACCCCACTGATTACAATTGTCGCCCAGTAAAAATAATCGACTCCTACTTATCCACATCATGTCACGCCCAATTTACCACTACTCTCACTTCAAGGCTTCCCACTTATTTGTGGGAGGAGTATGAATCTATCTAACCTATAAAAACCCAAATCACCCTCTTACGTTGGCCGTTCTCGTTCAGTTCATTCTACCTACCGTACCCCTTATACATTATTTATTACAATCATTATCCTTGGTGGGCCCTCTTTTTGTTACAGGCCTACCTGTACGTTGGTTACGGAACACCCCAACCAACATGGCACTATCACAAATCCCCTCTGATGAGCCAGATTGGCAAAACTTCATAGCCACTGTATCACGAGTGAGCTCACGTTCGGCTTATAATGGCGTTAACAAAAATGTACTAATACCTCTCTCTATATACTGGAGGAAAAAACGGCTATCCTTACAATCTCCAACTTTCTTTCATTATATCTATTCTAGGGGTGGGATGCATTTCTTATACACCCATTTAGGAATAGCAGACATTTTGGGTTAAGTGGTGCCCTTGAAGGAATTAGTATTTACTTTTCCTCTCCCTGCCATCACTCCTATTGCTATAGACATGTATTGGCTACATTGTTTGGCAGCGACTATTAGCTAATACAATGTTGCTTTTTTGTTCCCACTACATTGCTGGACTTTTTTAAGTTGCACTATCTCTAGCAAGACAATTTAGCCTGTATTACTAGCATTTTCTGATATCTTAGTATTCCAATTACAGAACTGCACATTGTTATATACTAGTTTTTTTTCAAAAGGGAGGGAGACGTCCCGTTATCCCTTTGTTTGGAGTTTAGATTTCTATTTTTTCTATTCTCCTTATACCGCTGGTCTGCTTCAGATGGTCTTTTTATTATCCTGAACTGACAAAGCTACAGCCTGTACTACCTTACTCCATATTCATTACCACTATATTTGGGTAGAACTACCACATTTTTATATACATACATTATAGCTACACTCAGGATAATTGTTTTGTAAATATATACATTATTATTTCTGTTTGAATTTTCTTTTCCTTTTCTTTTTGTCGTGGTGACTTATTTCACCTTTTAATCGCTATATTCAAAGTTAAGTTTTATTTTTAGAGATACCTAGCCTAATTGGTTGATATTTGCCACTCCACCAGCAATACAGTTATTATTTCTTTCTTCTGGCAGTTCTCTTTTTTCTCATTTATCTAACCTATAAAACCCCAAATCACCCTCTTACCTGGGCCGTTCCCATTCAGGTCATCCCACCCACCGCAACCCTTATATATTTTTTATTACAACCATTACCAAAGGCCTGCATTTGTAGGAGGAGTATGAATCTATCTAACCTATAACAACCCTAATCACTCTCTTACCTTAGCCATTCCAATTCAGGTTATCCCACCCATTGTACCACTTATACATTATTTATTACAATCATTACCCTTCGTGGGCCCTCTTTTTATTACAGACCTACCGGTACATTGGTTATGGCACACACCAACCAACATGACACTATCACAAATTACGCATATTACTATTATGTTTCTGACCACAAGTTTTAAGGTCAAAGGCCTGTATTTGTGGGAAAAGAATGAATCTATCAAACCTATAAAAACCACAATCACCCTCTTACCTGGGCCATTTCTGTACATTATTTATAACAATCATTACCTTTGGTGGGCTCTCTTTTTATTACAGGTGTACCCGTATGTTATGGCACACCACAACCAACTTGGCACCGTTATGAATTAAGCATATCACTATTATGTTTCAGACCACAAATAAATATATATATATATATATATATATAAAGATATATAAATTTATACAGAAATTAATCTCAACATTTTGAAATGAAATAGTCAACTCGTTTTAGTGTCAAAGTTTCCTTTAAAGCTGGAGATTGGGTAATTAGTACAGTGATGGCATATCCTCTTCAGATACTATGATACATTTCAGTGGTGATGGTGTCATTGTTTAACATTACTGCAACATAATAACACAGATTGTACAAATATGTGCTCTTAACATACATCCCTCTTTACTGTTGATTATCAAAAAGAATGGACATACAGGAAATTCTCTGCATGGAGGCTAAACCACTTTTTTAACCCCTTAAGGACCAAACTTCTGGAATAAAAGGGGATCATGACATGTCACACATGTCATGTGTCCTTAAGGGGTTAAGGGGAAATGTTTGGAGCATGTTCCAGGCTTGCCCCTAAACCGCTTTCTAATTTACAACCACTGTAAATATAGGTGTATGGTGGTCGTTATAAATCATGGGAGTTTTTATCTCCTGCTCTATAAATGTAAATTTGATCACACAGGAGGCTCCAGCAGGATCTAGCAAACTATAAATAAGATAAGAAATTCTAAACAGAATTTGCAATAAAGGTAGTATAAACATTAGATGACTCTTTACTGGAAGTGCTAAGGAAGGCTGTGTAAGTCACATGCAGGAAGATGTGCCCAGGGCTGCATACACAAAGTGATTTAACTCCTAAATGGCAAAGTATTGAGCAGTAAGACTGCAGGGGCATAATCTATACACCAAAACAGCTTCATTAAGCTAAAGTTGTTTTTGTGACTATGGTGTACCTTTAAGTATCCACCCTAAAAAGCTCTTTAATGGTTTCCAAACAGATTTTACTGTAATTTTTCTGTGCACACTGCATTGTCCTCTAGTGGCTGGAGGCGGGTTAATGCAGCTTTGAGTAACTAAAATCACAAGCTGTCAAGCTGTCCACCACAGATTTTTTTTCAACTGTCCCAGTACATTATTCACTGTAAATGGTTTCATTTGATTTGATCAAAATTATACTTACAATTCTATCTTGGCTTTTAGTACTGAAAAAGATGTAGCTGCCTTACAACTGGCTAGCATGATCCCAAATATCCTCCAAATGTCAATAACTCTCTTACTTAAATCTCAGTAAGGCCAGTCCCTCACAAGAATAAAAAAACTGCTCAGTATGCATAGAGAAGAAATGGCAACACCTTGCCAACAACTATCACACTAGCTTGCCAGCAATCAAAACAGTTTATGCAAAGCCCTCATTAATGCCATGTTGAGAACTACAATATCATCTGAAGACACATCTTCATTTATTCATGTATTTCCCTGAACTCAAAAGACCTAAAAGAATTTGTTTACTTACAGACTGCAGTGCAGTACAACAGTCAGAAAGAGTATTTGGGAATAAAGTTCCAGCTATTTATAAAGAAATTCATTGACTGGTGTAGACTATTAAATAAAATGTATATCTATACATTATTTAAAATGAACTTCTGCCTACCATTCCCTGAGAAAATCAGAAGAAAAGAATAATTGTATACAGTAGTGCACATCATGATAAAGGATAATCTTTAGTGGGCACCTGTTGGCCAAGGGTTAGAAGGGTTTATAAAATAATGTAGAGGTAGGCAACCTTTGGCAGTCCAGATGTTGTGTACTAACCCCTCCCCCCCCCCCCACCCTGAATGGTCTATTAATATTATGGCTGTTAGAGCATTGTGGGAGATGTAGTCCACAACATCTGGGCTGCCGAAGATTGCCTACCCCTCATTATAGTGTAAGGGTCAAGTGGGATGTAAGGAATAATGTTGAATAGGACAAGTGCCTTCCCTAACCTTATAAGCAAAATATATGTTAAATAATGAATAACTACTAATATCCAGCAATATCAGGCATGTCTTCTGCCAATAGAAATTTCCAATAGTTGTGTTTCTTGACTGACAGGTCAGCTGTTGATATGTACTATTCTCTAGCAAAACCGCATTAAGAGTACAAACTTGGTTGGTTCAAAATGGCTCACGCTAGTTATGTTGTTCAAGATGATTTCATTTGATAATGTTTTAAAGGGACACTATAGGAAACCAGACAACTTTAGCTCATTGAATTGGTCTGGGAGGAATTTTCCTGTAGCCCTTAGTCCTTCAATGCAAATCATTGCAGTTTTAGAGAAACTGCAATGATTGCATTGCAGGACTAAGACTGCCTCTCATGGCTGTCAATCAGAGGCGACTTTTGGTCACCTAGCTGATGCATCTTGCATCAGTAAAATCCCCATAGGTAGGCGTTTCAGAAATGCTTTCCCATGAGGCGGGTCTAATGCCCTCGGAGTTCGTCATACATGCACATTAGCTCTCACTGTCAGATGACGTCGGAGAAAGTGGATGCCAACCCAGCACCGAGGGAGATCGGTGCTGGATTCAGGTGAGTACAGAAAGTTTGTTTTTTTAACCATTTTCCTGCTGGGGGGGCATGCTGGGGGGAACCATAGTGTAAGCAATCTAATTATTAATTAATGCACTGTTAATATTGATCAGAGAGGTTGACTAAAATATTCTCAGAAAAATAAATAAATTTCTGTTAATATTTAACATAAGTGAAATCACCACGGATAAGTCCTACATTAACAGAAGGCAACATTTTGAGCTTACATGGTTACAATGCAATCAAATTGCACAAAATAACAGAACTATGCAATGTTCTTTCAAAGACAAATGATTTACACCCACAATGTTCAATGAATGTCTCTTTAATACAAGGAATCTTGAGATGTATGTAACTATATATTGTAACATTTTTTTATTTGTCAGTAGTTGTTAAGCTAAAGCAGTACTGTCGGTTTTAAAAAGTCATTCAACACAAATCACATTTACATGTTACACACAGAGTTAAAGTTGGAGATTATAGTAATTTCAAGGTCATGTTGCCCTATAATATTCTAGAGAACCCTTTGGCAGAAAAAAAAATAAAGTATTGGACAGAAATGTATTTATAGATTATAGATGAGTAATTGTTTTTGGTTTTTCTTTCTTTTTCTCTTGTTTTCTGCAGATACGACCACTTATCTCACCGAACGATCAGAGCACTTTAAACCATGTAAAGACAAGGATCTTGCATACTGTTTGAATGATGGTGAATGCTTTGTGATTGAGACCTTGACAGCATCTCATAAACATTGCCGGTAAGTCATTACAAAACAACACAATGTGCAGAATGTAAAAGCAGGTGCGAAAACCTTGCTCATTAACGGTAATGTCAACGTTAATGGTTGACATGCTGAGTTTTTTTAATGTGTCCTGAATTCATACAATTTTTTGTGCTTCATCAGAATTGAAAATGAGATACTATTGATTAATGTAAGAAGTGTAGGCAGACCTTGGGTCAAAAATATGGAAATCTTTTTTTTTTGTAAGAATGTGAAAAGCATTAATTAAGATACACAAATAATATCTAAAGAAACCAAGCATAGCTTGCTGACTTATTTTCAATGACTCATTGAGCCTTGTACCTTTCTATGTCTTTATGCAAGTGTATTGCTGTGAAGTGCATGCTGGGAGTCGCTAAACATTAGACAATTTGTAATGGATCCCTTCTGTTTGCCATTATATATATAAATAATGTATTGTTTTGGTTTTTTTTGGAATCTGCTTCAAGGTTTGGATTAAGGGCATCTTCTATGACTAGTGTTAGGGGTATGTTTTATGTGTAGAGTATTGGTTTAGGATTGTCTCTAATAGCAGAAAAATAACTATGTAGCTGATTCCGTGTCTAGCTAAGTATAGACTGTCCGGTAAAAAAAAAAAAAAAAATCCTGTTCTACACATAGATTGTCACTGTCTGATGTCAAATCATGCAGTGACTTCACGTGTTTTCTAAGCAACTACTATCTTAGGGTTTTGCACGCACAAAACCTGCTTTTTCAGAGAGAAGATATTATGGTGTTGTGTTGAAATACATAAATGTCAATATAAAACATGATCCTTTAGGCTTACTCCTACATTACAGTATCAATATCTAATATAATATAACAATAATAGGAAGATTTATATGAAGAAAGGGTGCAACATACATTTAATAGTTAATAGTTAATGTATAACCTTAAAGATTGAAAGATCGGAATCTAAACACAAGTGTATCTAATATTGATTAGAAAGAATAAAAATGTAAAAAAAAAGCTTGAGGCTGAAAAACTGAAAAAAACACACAAAATAATAATAATAATAAAAAAGTTATCTAATCATTATGATAAATAATAGGTTTTCACTACCATTGCAATGGCTCCTCTGCCAATGGCAGGGTAAAAGCCATTCAAGTCCTACACTAGCAATTTACCTTGCTGTTTCATCTACCACAAAATTTCTGAGGCAGAAAAGGGTATAGAAACATAGAAACATAGAATGTGATGGCAGATAAGAACCATTCGGCCCATCTAGTCTGCCCAATTTTCAAAATACTTTCATTTGTCCCTGGCCTTATCTTATAGTTAGGATTGCCTTATGCCTATCCCTTAGCCTTTATGAACCACTATGTACTTATTAAGCCTTATTAATGCATGTAAGCTGTGGTCATAGATGGCCTGATGTTGCCTCTAAATATGGTGAAGTGTTATATATCTTCTCAGTTTATACTCAGCGCTTTGGCATTTTGCTGGCACTATATAAATAATAAAATAATAACAATAAAGGAATGCCCTATTTTTAATATTAGTTACCAGAGGAGTTAACCACTAGACCAAGCATTGCAAAAATTTATATTGTAAATTCAAGGCCAAAATAGTTGAGCTGAAAGTTTTTAAGCTTGGCTACTTTTGCCTAGAATGTGCAATTCTGTTTAGTAATCGACAGTCCCAGGTATAGTGACTATATCAATATATATGGTCATATTGTGCCAGTCGTATACTGGTAAGAATTAAAAAAAAAATCCAAATATATAAAATGGTGGTACTTGTTAATAGATATTTTACGCACCTTTACTATAATTAACTTATAGATTGATGTGTTTTTTTTAGATTTATCGTTAACTGTGAAATAAATTCTACAATGTCATATTTCTTATGTTTTGGTGAAATAACAGGCCTGATCTTACAAGTTAAGTAATCAGTAAAAATATTTCATTAGTTACATGATGACTGATCACAGTTAATATTTCTTATAAAACCATATTCAGACTTTTTTTAAGAAGCAAGATTTTTTTTATAAAGCATAAATTTAAAGATTCCATGATATAGAGTGAAATGTTAGAAGGCAACTGATCAGTTTTCATGGTGATTGTTATATATATATATATATATATATATATATATATATATATGTATGTGTCTATATTTCTATACAACCTTTTTATCTCACATGGCAGATTTGACATACAAGGAGGCAAAAAGGAACAGAAATATAGAACGTGTCAGGATATTGAAGGAAATGTATTAAAGGAATACTATAGCGTCAGGAACATAAATGTGTATTCCTGACCTTATAGTGTTAAAATCATGTTAGGCCCCTAGCTCCTCCTTGCCCCCTTAAATATAGTACATAGTAAACTGGCTCTGGGACCAATTCACCTCCTTGGCTGACATCATCAGAATTGATTTCCCATAGAAAAGCATTGGATTGGCTGAAATCGTCAATTCTGATTATCACAGCCAATGAGGTGGGGTGGGGGCAGTGCCAATCCCCGCCCTGCCCAGCATCTCCTCATAGAGATGCACTGAATCAATTGTAGTTCTTCTGGTGACTATAGTGTCCCTTTAAGGCAAAAACGTGTTATGGTATACAATTCTAAACTAGTAGAAGGTGCCATGGATGCCAATAACACTAAAATAATATTTTGCCTTGTTAAATTTCCCTGAAGTATTTGTTACATGTGACTTTATTGAAACATCTCTCCTAATGATTGATCTGCATTTTGTAACTGATTTATTATATTTGAGAATGTGTTTCAACAGTATATTCACCAGAAAGTAAATAGATATATATTTCTCCTGCAATTTATTTCCTTTGGACTTACCCATGTACCAATGAGAATATTATTTTTGTTACTTTAATTTCTACTTTCATTGGCCTCATCTAGTTTTTTTATAAGGTTAGCAAGCATTACAAATTGCTATTCCAATGTTTAATTGTTTTGTTTAGAACTGCCTGAAAGACTGGCAGTGATTTGACATTGAAACAGCTTATAACGATATTGAAACAATATATTTATATCTCAATGTTCACAATGTGAATGTGCACAATGTATTCCTTTCCTGTTGAGCTTACAATCATGTGTTTTGTTTGCTTGAACATTTAATGAACGGAGTTTATTGCGTTTATTATTGCCACAATGAATCTACTGCAGGACAAGGAGACCTCTTAGAATAGTTACCCTGGAATTATTTGTTAATATCCTACAGGTTTTTCATGTTTGTAAATCTTTTAAATAAGCAGCATTCCCTCTGACAGAGCTATTCAAATTGAAATTCAAATTTCAGGTAAAAAAAAGCCAAACAGAAAACACAGCTGGCTAGCAGAACTTTCTAATTCAGCTAGATTGGCTTAACATTTTAAATACATTTTTAATTTCGGGCCATTCACACATAAATGACCCTGAATTTGCTCCATTCTCTTGATTTTTACCACTACTTTAGTATTTACATACATAAGGATTCTAATTTTTGATTGTATGATTTAATGATTTTTTCATTAACTTATAACCATTAGAAGATAATATTCACTAAAATAGGTTGGTGATAAAATTTATTTTTAGCAATATATTACATTTGATTATTTAGGCTTAAAATATGTGTTGAATTTACCATGAAGTCCTGAAAATGTTCTTTGAAAGCGAATAACTCTGTATAGTAGAGTTTTGTTCTTGATTGTAAAAAGTTGTATATAATAAGGTGACATATTTCTAATTGTTATTGCATTGCATTTTGTATTTTATTTTTGACAAAAGCTCTTGAATTCCACCTACTTTACAAAGTATCAGACTAATTCCCTGCTCTTTCACTGTAAGAACTCAGCACCAAGTATGAGGAGACTATCTACAAGTTGGTCTCCCACTGGTACTGGACACCCAAGTCCCTTCATAAAATGTTGCCATCTGTTTCACCTAATTGCTGGAGGTATGGAGAGAAGGTGGATTCCATACGTCATATATTGTGGAATTGCCCACTAATTAGGCCATTTTAGCAAATGATCAACGGAACCTCCACTGAAATTTTTAAACAACGCCTCTCTGCATTTGAAAATGTCCTGCTTCTTGTTCCCCATATCTAAATATAAAAAAAGCATTTTTATGCCACCTACTGAATGCAACAAAGTCACTGGTACCAGCCTTATGAAAAAGACCTGAAACATCAATTAAGCAGCGATGGCCAAGCTAACTAGAAGGAATGAAAGATGCTGAAGCTCTGATAGTGTCCCTATCGAATAATGGCACTAACCATGATAAATTGTGGCCCCACTGGGATACATATATGTCTGGGAGGGGTGCCACAACCTTAGCCCTGTATGCTTTGAATCACTTGTTACACACTTTGGGTGGGGCGGGTACCTCATGCTGAGGAATGCTGACTCCATTGAGTGGAATGCATCCAGGGAGGGGCGCAGTGGTTGGGGTGTTAATGGGGGTGATCTATTTCCTTTGCAACCTAATTCTCCTTTTTCTCTCTAACATGGGTATATTGCTCAATATTATATAACTTGGGCCCCAGCACCCATTCTGTAGAGGTTCACAGACCTTATGGAAGCTTGATCTATTAATAACATACTATGTTTATATGTTTACATCTAAATTTTCATGAGCTTTGTGCTGTGGCTCATCTTCTTGCTATATTCTTGTGCTGTTTATGCAACTGAAATTCTTATAAATACAGCTTCCAAGATAAAAGAGCTCAATAAAAACCTTCCACACTGCAACATATATTTCCGTATCATAATGTGTGTACACATACAAAATGACAGGGTAAGCAGAATTATTCTCTACTGGCCACACACCTCATTTAGAAAATTGAGGGAAGAACCTGAATTAGAATGTACAAGTACAATAACACTAAAATGAGAAGAAAAAAAATACACACTTTACCTATTTCACATGTCCATTTTACACTCTCACCTTCCACTCTTCGTTTTTTCCCGCACAATGCTTTTACAAGATTAACTACACACAGGCGTCATATTTCTCAATCTCTCCTGCCCTCTGACATGCTGATCTTCCTCTTGCATTCCTTTACTCCTTCATCCAAGACTGGAAGCTCATTTTAGCAGGGCCTTCTCCCGCTCCTGTGTTTGTTCACATTATTTGTGTGAAGCTATTACTTATGGTCATAATGTGCTTGGCCTGCCACTACTTCAAAGTCCTCCACCATTGGTAGTTTAATCTGTGCAGTTACTCTCTGTAGAGTTACTCTCTAGCAATGTTAGTGTTTCTTAAGGAGATGAATCTACTTTCTTGTGGTTACAGTTAGGCTTTAACACCAGCATTTTGACATCTTTTTAATATCTGCGTAACAATTCAGTTAGATCTCGACACCAAAACATTACAGATTTCCAAAAACCATCTCAAATAAGCAAACTGAACTGATTTGTTTTGACAGATACCAGCAGTACTCAAGCGAGTATATGGATTGGAGGTCCTGAAAATTAATTTAGACGACAGAAGGCATATGTGCACATTCTCAAATTCTAAATCTTCTTTAATGTCCTTTTATTTTGTTATCAAGACTTGCCTGAGTAGAATTGTCATATTTCCAAAAGGCATTATACATTTCAGATGATTTTTGCTTAGATTCTTCATAACAAAAATCTCCACTGTAACGTAGGAGAGAATATGAACTCTCAACGAGTTCCGGGAGTAATCACTGCAGTTCTAAAAGTGCATCGGTTTACAACAGTAACACTGTTTATCACAGTACTGCTGCCCTTTTCTGTGTTCCTCTCTGCTTGCACTGATGACCTTCCCCATAGCAAAGTCTATTATCAGACTTCAATCCCAGAAACCTAATTTTGCATTCTGCGAAGCATCCATGGCAGTTAACTTTGAAGTTGCAGTGATCACTAATATGAAATCATCAATGGTAAGTTAAGTTATGCTCTTTTGGCTAGCTGTACAAGTTTATCAGCAGCAATGCTTCATTGAATCCATTCTCAGGTTTCTATCAGTACAGGCGTTTAACAGTATTGTATGAATTACTGCGCAGTAGACTGATAAAATGCCATTAAGCATCACATTCAACTGCAAAATCCAATTGCATTTTATTTGGCTTTATGAAAAAATGGTTTACAGTACGTCCCTTTTGGCAGATCAGTAATGCTATTTACCTTGTTTATGTAGTCTCAAGTTGACAGCTTGTGATTTTAGTTACTCAAAGCTGCATTAACCCGCCTCCAGCCACTAGAGGACAATGCAGTGTGCACAGAAAAATTACAATAAAATCTGTTTGGAAACCATTAAAGAGCTTTTAAGGGTGGATCCCCAAACCACATGTGTATATGTATATGTATATATATATATATATATATATATATATATATATATATTATACCGGGTTATTCACTTAAGAGAGAGAATTATGGTTATTCTGATTTAAGAAAACAAAACCAGAATATAATTAATCAGAATTAGTAATAGGGAGCCATGCACGCAACTCTCTTTGTTATTTCCTCATTTTATACAAGGTAATTTACTAAAGTGAGAATTCAAAGTGAATTAGAAACATAGAATGTGACGGCAGATAAGAACCATTCGGCCCATCTAGTCTGCCCAATTTTCTAAATACTTTCATTGGTCCCTGGCCTTACTTTAGAGTTAGGATAGCCTTTTGCCTATCCCACGCATGCTTAAACTCCTTTACTGTGTTAACCTCTACCACTTCAGCTGGAAGGCTATTCCATGCATCCACTACTCTCTCAGTAAAGTAATACTTTCTGAAATTATTTTTAAACCTCTAATTGAAGACTATGTCTTCTTTTTGTGGTAGTTTTTCTTCTTTTAAATATAGTCTCATCCTTTACTGTGTTGATTCCCTTTATGTATTTAAATGTTTCTATAATGCCCCCCCTTGTCTCGTCTTTCCTCCAAGCTATACATGTTAAGATCCTTTAACCTTTCCTGGTAAGTTTTATCCCGCAATCCATGAACCAGCCCTTCTCTGAACTCTCTCCAAGGTATCAATATCCTTCTGGAGATACGGTCTCCAGTACTGCGTACAATACTCCAAGTGAGGTCTCACCAGTGTTCTGTACAATGGCATGAGCACTTCCCTCTTTTTACTGCTAATACCTCTTACTATACAACCAAGCATTCTGCTAGCATTTCCTACTGTTCTATTACATTGTCTGCCTACCTTTAAGTCATCTGAAATAATCACCCCTAAATCCCTTTCCTCAGATGTTGAGATTAAGACTCTATCAAATATCCTATACTCTGCCATTGGGTTTTTACGTCAAATATGCATTATCTTGCACGTATCCACATTAAATGTCAGTTGCCGCAGCTCTGACCATTTTTCTAGTTTACCTAAATCATTTGCCATTTGGTTTATCCCTCTTGGAACATCAAACCTGTTGCAAAGTAAATTTCAAACTTAGGACCAGAGTAGTCAAATAGAAAACTGACTTAGAGAATTTCTCCAGTTTGCCTATTTTGACCTCACGTTTAAAATTAACATTGAATTCTCACTTTAGTGATAGTGTTAAAATTTTATTTCTGGTTTTTACCATTCCCATTATGTAACATGGCTGACATTTTGAAAGTGAAAAATATTTTATTGTGAAATTGAATATAATAAAACAAACGTATACATGTATTAATACTTCATAGCATCATCTTTACCTGGGGAGCTTTTTTTTGCTTTGTTTTAGGGAAGTCTCAAATTTGCACTTATGACTGCAAGTAGAAGTGGTGTATCTTGTACGGAGGCTGACACAAAGAGGTTAAATAACTAAAAGTGCAATTTTCATAAAAGGACAGATACTGTTGATAAATATGTAAAACTTAATTTGTGCTGTTTTAATCTATTTTTTGCATGGGAAATAAAAGGCCATCAAGTTGATGCTATTTGCAATTGCTCCTTGCAATTTAGGTAATTTGCTGCAGCATTGCTTATAAACCACCAATTTTTCTTCCAGGAGACATGCTGATTGCCCTTGATATAGATACCCTATATTACAACACAGTTTCTTTCTTCTGAATACTCTTATACGTTTGTCAAATCAAGTGCTTGTGCTTCATTGCAACATTGCAATTTGTCACTTTCTTTTTGTTTTTGTTTAATAATGATAAAAAAAAAAAATAGATGAAATTGAGTTCAGAAGAAGACCATATAGTTTGACCTCTTTACTTTAAAATGTTATGCAGTTGAAAAGTAGCCATTAAGCATTTTAATATGTTGGATAAATTAGATGCCGGGTGAATAATTTGTAAAATCTTTGTATGCAACTATCTGGTAAGAAGCCAACACTTTTATTGAAGCCATTATGTTCAGTACAGACAAAATAACATACAATAGGAATAGTATAAAGTGGAAGAGTGTTTGTGCAGGTGTGTATTTGTGACTATTGTAAACGCAAGCAAAAGTACATAACGCACCAACATATAGAATTCCAGTATATTGAGCTGTTTTATTTTTGAGTAACAAAAGAGTAGAGAAAGAAATAGATATGTTGGCAAATGAAATATGTAAAAACATATAATAATGAATTCTAATATAATATTAATATGTGAAACAAAGTGAATGTTACTTAGAAAATAGAGCACTAAGATAAAATTAATTAAAGATTAAAAATGTAAAATAAAGAATGGGATATAACATAAAAATAAATTATTTATTTATAAAATATTTTACCAGGAAAGATACATTGAGATTTCTCTAATTTTCAAGTATGTCCTGGGTCCACAAAACATTGCATTGTTACATTAGGGTACAATAAAATACAAATACAATACAAATACAAAAACAATATTAATACACAATATATACAAAATTTACCATAGAACAGGTAGGAAATATATAATCAACCATGACAGGTGCATTCTGTTTTGAAGAATGTAGAGAGGGATCTCTTAAAGGACTCTAGGCTTGGGGAAGATTTTAAATTGTGCGGGAGGTCGTTCCACAATTGCGGCGCTCTGTAGGAGAAGGATCGGGACGCTTTATTTTTGTATTGAGGTAGACTAAATAAAGTGCTGGTACTGGATCGGAGGTTATAGGAGGTGGGAAAAGCTGAGGAGAGCATTCTGCTCAGGTAGGGAGGGAGCTTCCCAGAAAAGCTCTTAAACACAAGGCTGGAAAGATGAAAGGTGTGTCTGGATTCCAACAACAGCCAGTTTAGTTCTTTTAGCATGTCACAATGGTGGGTCCTGTAAATGATGGAAAGAGTAAAATAAAATAGGAAGGGAATGAGATAAACTGTATTACTTGATTCTGAGTTAAAAGTCAATACTACATATAATATAAAAAAATAAGTTATAGTATATTGTGCAGCTCAAGCTAATTTACTAAAACAACCATTTATTCCAGTGTGGATGGATAAACCTAAGGAAATTTCACTGGCTTCAAATTGTTCTTTCCCCAAACAGTCCCCATTGAGTTTGATCATATTTGAATGACATAGATGTTAAATTGGACAAAAATAGTCCATGCCAAGTGCTCTGGTCTTTAAGCTGAACCTACTATTTCTTCAATTTCAATATAATAACATTTCTAAAACAATTCCAAAGATTGAACGGCCCAACCTTATTTGTAGGGCTGTCACTAAACTCTGTTGTGTCTCCAACATTAGTACAGTATAATACAAGCTGGAATTCATCAGCAATGTGCACTTTTCATTGGTGTTTAATGTTAAATGACCCAGTAGGTTTAACAACCAAGTTAACATGAGAGTGGTATACTTTTCTGTAAATATTAAAGCTTTTTGGTTTTTGAATTTTCACAAAAGAAAATTACAAACTGGGCCATTTGGGCCAAACTTGGAATTCATTGGATCATCTTTTTGTTGCATATTCAAGCATGAAATAAAATGTGTTTCAGTAGCAGCTGCGGGGATTGAGAGGTTTCAGCCTGACTTAGATGTAGCTGTGGTCAAGGTCCAACAGTTGTACACCATAATGTCAAGCAGTAAACATGAATGATGATTCTGCATTGTAGGCTATGGAGAATAAATACCCTATGATTTCTTTCTTACTTCTATTGACATAACCCCTTTAGTTTACATCGAAGACACATATTCAATATTTGTTTTCTTTTGTTTCCCGGAGCTAAGGCATGCTTTATATTTTTTGCCAGAATTATTGTTAAGAAAGAAAGCAGAACTACTTAACAAGATAATGCATAAACTAGAATATAATTAAAAACATATTATATGAGATTAAAATGTAAATAAGAAAATGCAATGACCCCTTGTGATGGGGTTATATATATTGGTCCTAGAATGGTATATGAAAACTTAAACATTATATTAAAGGGGAACTGTCATTTTCTAAGAATTTCTATATTACCTTAACTTATCACCTATATTGAACACGTGTTTTGAGGTTTGAAAAATAACATTAAGCATAGAAACACACTCCACCAAATTCCCTTTTGTCTTAGAACTGAGTGTCTGCATCGTGGCTTTCTGTCAATCAATAATATAACCTCAGCCTTTTTATCTCAGATAAAAAATACAAAAAAAGCCTGAAGACCTATCAGCATAGAGAACCTCCACAACAAATGTCTTCATGAAGATAATCAATGTCCATGAAGAAACAGTGAAAGTGAAGGAAATGAATCCTATGCAATATTTCTGTTTTTCTGTCTTCAATGTAGAGCGTGCCGTGCCTGTGCCAGGGGTGAACTGGATTGTGATGTCAATCGCTAAATCGTTAATAAAATGGAGTATCATGTTAAAAAAAAAAGGATTATGGAATTTAAAGTAGATTTTCACCAGTTTATTATCCAGAAAAGTGATGGCTCCCCTTTAATTTGCACACAGTATGATAAATTGCAATTGTGGTTTTCTTTTATGAAATATTTCACATATTTTCAGCTCTGAAATTATTGCTTGTGGTGCAGAGAGGTGAAAGTAAGTAGTCCAAAATTTAACATTTCTCTTGAGTTCATTATCCATTTAGCTCAGTGAAAGGATTTAACTTTTGACTTGAGCTGGTCCCTCATTCCGCATTACAAGCTTCTCAGTGAAGTGATAACAGAAACAGCTGTATATTTCAATTAAAATACATGCTTTAATTTTTGTGTCTTGATTCTCCCAGGTATTAAACTTAATATGGAGTCTGATTAGTTTTGTATGTAATAGAGCGCCTTTGCCTTGCAGTTTTCCACAATCCATGGAAGAAATTTCTTTAACAATTTCCCTCAGGATAACTTTGTTTACCAAACAGTTTAATTTTCTGAATCCCTCCCTGTTTCAGAAGCAGTGAAGCCTGCATTGCTTTCATGTCCTGAATTAGCAATGAGTACCTGATATGTATCCCTTTGGTATTTCATACATAAGTTAATTATTTTTAAGAATAGCAGTCATAAAACCAAATACCAAACTACGGGCTTGTTTCTATGGTTGTCACAATTATTTAGCTACACGTTGGTAATCGCAAAAATGTCAATCACTATCATTAGTGCTTACTGGTAGTTGCTACACTACAAAAGGTAATGTTTAACGAATGGTCCTTAGCACTGCTGAACATTTATCTTCTCCCATAATAAAGTTAAAAGGAGTACTGAAACACTAAGTATCACCCTTGTTCCATGCTAAATGGTAAAAATAATTGAGATATATATATATATATATATATATATATATATATATAATACTATTCTTAAAAGTAAATCTAGTCTATATAATTTACATTTAGCACTAGAATCTATCTTCAAGCATGGTGTGAGTGATTTTGGTCAGAATAGAAAACAACCCACACGTAGAATAGTCACACGGGACAAAGAAAAGGATATTAGCAGACTTTGGCTGGGCTTACCATAATAAGCACAGGGAAATAGAAAGTAAATAAACAGCCAAAGGTCAAGGATAACAGAAGAACACACATTTGATTAGACAAATCAAGGCCAGAGTGTCTAAACACCTTAGACACACCTGGATAATCCCTAAATCCTGGACTGTTTGGTTATGACTTGAGGAGAGGGTAAAGGAGAACTTCTCTAGAAAACTGCTTTGTTTCACCATTGGAATTTCTTCTTCCGTTTTATATTTGATGGTTGATTTAATAACAAGATGCAGGTTTGGGGAAAATGTGTTGTAATATTTTAGTTATTAATAGCTTTAAATATCTAATATTTAACATATTCATAGAACACATTCATAACTATTGTGTTGTACATGGTCATTAGATTTATAGATTTTTTTTATTTTCTAGTGGTCAATGTGTATTTTGAACAGTTTTTCTGATCCTCATTTCATATCTAGTTCATATCTATTTTGCGTGCTTGATTCAGTTAGTGTTTAGATATGTTTTGCATTGCCCTCTATCAGAGCATATGTGATAGTATCTGGTTGATTGCCTATGAATGATGCCTTGTTTAGTTTGAGAGAAATGTAAGCCAGAGCCAGATGGATAATATCTATGTAGACTTTCTGTAAACAGATGTGTGATGTTTACATTTTGTATACTAATAACAATGTTATGTTAACAAGCTGAAATTACCCACTAATTAAAAGGAAGGCCACCTATACAAGGACATCCCATCTCCACTAAACATTACATTATTGTTTCCCAGTTGTATTATTATTAATATGATGTTGAAGATTGCATAATTACTGCTGTTTTTGCATGGTCATTTTTGGAAAGTCATACATATTAAGTTGCTATTTGTTAAGCATACCTTTTTTTTATTGGGCAGGACCCCATTTTCTTCACCAAAGCCTGAAAGCTTCATGGCATAGATTTAGCAAGGTCCTAGGAACATTCCTAAAAATATGATGGCATCATACGAATGTTTTAAATTTGTTGTCTCTACATTCATTTTGCAAAAGTTTCCATTCCACCACATCTCAAAGGTGCTGTACTAGATTAAAGGACTAGATCGGGTCACCTAGACATCTTAATGAAGTGGTCTGGGTGTAGTCGTACTGTCATTTTAACTCTGCAATGTAAGACATTGCAATTTTCAGGGTAAATCCATTAGTTAAATCTAGAAGACAGCCTCTAGAGGTCCTTCTGCTGCACTGACTGACTAAAACTCTGTGATGTGGCAGCTCATAGCAAAACATTTAATTGAATGATTTCTCATAAGAAGCATTGGATTGAACCACAGATGAAGGAGGTCATGTCTCCTTGATGACATTGCGTAAGGTGGAGATGTGAGCAGCACTGAGTGAACTTCAGCATGGGAGGGGGATGGGGCGTACACTGAACTTACTGATAGACCCAGTTTGAAATTATTTTGCTATGTGTCATCATTCTTTATTAGAAGATGGGGGTACACACTGGACAGAAAGGCATGCCCATAGTCAACAAGAATACTTAAGCATTGTCTAATGTGGAAATTCCACAACAAACCCAAAAATAGCCAAAACACAGAAAAGTACCAACAATATTCCCTATGCGACTACACCAACACCAGCCTTAATTACTGACACAATACATGATCATTCCACAATCTTTAACTCTACCATCTAATTATGTGACATAGCAGAAAGATATTAAATATGCTTAACTTTTCTTTCTTTTTAAAAAAAAAAAAAATATTAGATCTTAATATATCTAAAAAAAAATTGTTGTCATAACTGTTGTCATAAAGGAAGTACAGGCCAATTACAAAAAGGGTTAAAAAAACAAAAAAAAGCTTTTAGTTAACTATTTAAAAATGAAGAATAATAATGACAAACATATTAATTTCCCAAAAATCTAGTTATTTCTCCAAAGTACTATTTCATAAACTTGCTTCAATTCAGCTCATGGCAGTTTTTTTTTATTAGGTAAATGCATTATGGTAATCCACTTTTTTCATATTTTATTTGAAACAAAAATCCTTATCTTTTGCTGGTACCCAGATGGCATTGTAAAGTGCATATGAATGTAATAATGTTTCTCTAATTCATACTATGTATGCAATGTTCTTGTACAAACAGCAAAATAAAGGTGCAGGGATTGCGGTAGCTATTCAACCATTGTACATTGATGTATTCCTTATAGCTGATAATAGATGAATAATAGAATTTAAAAGGTACATGCTTGAATGGTAATGGCTGAATATTTTTGCTTCAGCATTTGGAGAGCTGTGCATAGAATTAACAAAGGAGAGTTAAATAGTTGAGTGTGTTCATTGCTCACATATTTTATGTTGCCATAAAAACTCTGCAGCAGAATGACAGTCTGATTCAGTACCGCAGAAGTAAGAATTTAATGCCCCATGTCTGTTTAGTAGAAAAAACTCATAGAAACAAAAATGCATTTTTCGAGTGCTCAGTAAGAGTAGATAGTAAAATAGTCTTTTCCTGAAAATAGCCTTTTGTTTTATGTTTTGCAAGTGGCTTTTTTCAATCTTACTTTCAGATAGAGGCGTTTGTTCTGATGTTACTGGAGGTGATATTATTGAATTATACAGTTGTGAATTTATAATAAAATGTGATCTTGAAGACTATTTAGCTTCCTAAATAAAATTCAGTATATAGTAAACACCTCCACAATTGGCATGCATACCAATGCAGTGTATTTTTACGAAGTTCTTGTATTCACATCCTGTTAATTTAGTTTAGCGCATTGTATCATTATTAGGTTTTAACCATAAGCTCAAATACAAAAAAAAGATAAGTCCTGCGCTCACTCCCATCACTCCTGGGCGGCAGCAACGACCACAGTACACATATATTGGTAGGCGGACATTCTTTCCAATGGCCATTGGAGTAACTAAATGACCTCTATTTGTTTAAATATGCATAGGGATTCAGGAGAGAGCGCAGGTAACTTTTTCTTTGGTTGTAACCATGAGCTGCTTAGTTATATCACATGGCTGTGCAGAAGCCAGTTTCATCAGATTTTGTACTAACGGTATTAAACAACATTAATGTTTTTATGCGTTACCCAAATAAATCTGTTTTCAGTTGATCATACAAAGTTACATAGCTGTAAAGAGACTTGCGTCCATCAAGTTCAGTCTTCCTCACATTTGTTTTTTGCTGTTGATGCAAAAGAAGGCAAAAAACCAAGTTTGAAGCACAATTTTGCAACAAGCTAGGAAACAAATTCCTTCTTGACCCCAGAATGGCAGTCAGATTTATCCTTGGATCAAGCAGTTATTACCCTACATTGAAAGATTATATCCTTGAATATTCTGTTTTTGCAAGTATGCAGCTAGTAGCTGTTTGAACATCTGTATGGACTCTGATAAAACCACTTCTTCAGGCACAGAATTCCCCGTCCTTATTGTTCTTACAGTAAAAAAACCTTTAATAAGACAAAATCTTATTTCTTCCAGTCTAAATGCAAGACCTCGTGTCCTATGTAAAGTCCGGAATTGTGAACAGATTTCCACACAATGGTTTGTATTGGCCCCGAATATATTTGTATAATGTTATCATATCCCCTCTCAGGCAGTGTTTTTCTAAACTAAATAGGTTTACATTTGTTAACCTTTCTTCATAGCTAATATGTTCCATTCCTTTTATTAATTTTGTAGCCCGCCTCTGCACTTTTTCTAGTGCCATAATATCCTTCTTTAGAACAGGTGTTCAAAATTGCACAGCATATTCAATATGTGGTCTTACCAATGATTTATAAAGAGACAAAATTATATTCTCGTCCCGAGAATGAATGCCCTTTTTCATGCATGACAATACTTTACTGGCCTTGGCCACTGCTGATTGACATTGCACATTGTTGCATTGTTTGTTATCTATAACAATTCCCAAGTCCTTTTCGTGTGTTGTTATCCCTAATTCGCTTTCTTTAAGGCTTGTGTATTCTTTACGCTGAAGTGCATAACTTTGCATTTTTCAACATTAAATGTCATCTGCCATTTGAGTGCACAGTCCCCCAGTCTTTCTAAATCCCTCTGCAGCAAAGTAATATCTTGCTCACATTGTAGTACTTTACAGAGTTTTGTGTCTTCTGCAAACAGTGAAACATGACTTTCAATGCTGTCTTCAAGGTCGTTTATAAAAATGTTAAATAGAAGGGGTCCCAGAACAGACCCCTGAGGGACACCACTTGCCACTTCTGTCCAGCTTGAAAATTTACCATTAATGACAACTATTTGTACTCTGTTTTTAAGCCAATTATCTACCCAAGAACAAGCATTTTCATCTAGACCGATTTCCTTGAGTTTGAACACTAATCTATTGTGTGGAACTGTATCAAATGCCTTGGCAAAATCCAAATAGATCACATCCACTGCAACACCCTGATCTATACTTCTGTTTACGTCTTCGTAGAACGCAATCAATTTAGTTTGACATGAACTGTGCTTCATAAAACCGTGTTGATTTTTGCTGATAACCATGTTCTTCTCAAGGAATTCTTGAATATTATCCCTTAATAACCTTTCAAATATTTTCCCAGCCACAGAAGTTAAGCTTACAGGTTTATAATTTCCAGGCAAGGATTTTGAACCATTTTTGAATATAGGAACCACTTCCTGAAAGAAAATAATCTTGAAAGATCAAAAACTGAGGTTCACTTATTTCTACACTTAGTTCCGTAAGTACTCGTACTCATACATTTTTTAAAAAGTCACTTTTAATTTGAAGAAAAATTCAGTGATTAAAAAAAAAACCACACAAAATGGGAAAATATATACATGCAAAATGTTTTTAATAAATATTTTAAAAATTTACATTTTAACCCCTTAAGGACACATGACATGTGTGACATGTCATGATTCCCTTTTATTCCAAAAGTTTGGTCCTTAAGGGGTTAAATAAACATGACTCATTTAATATATATATATATATATATATATATATATATATATCTATTTATTTATTTTTTAAAGAAACATTTAGTGAAATAATTCATAGCATACATGGTAAACACATGAGTAATTTTTTAAAATAAATATTTCAAAAATAAACATAATGCTTGCACATTTAGCATCAGTTCTTAACACTTAAAGAGAGACTCCAAGCATTAAACCCCTACAATATGCTATAGTGGTTATTATTCCAGGAATGTCCTTACTAACAGAAAGTACCAGAATAAGAAAGGTGTAAATTATTAAGCAATAAGTGTGTGTATGATTAAGTAATTAAGTAAGGTTAAGATGCTTTGTACAATCATATTGCAGAAAAATATTTATTATTATTAACCCCTTAAGACCTCAGGGCGTTCTATGCCGTCCCTATTTTGATGGCTCTAAACGCCGCAGGGCGGCATAGAACGCCCTGCGATCTTATGTACTTACACCAGCGATCGTGGTATGGGGACTTACCTGGGAGCCCAGGGAGTCCCCCTCTGTCCTCTTCGGCCCCCCTGTGCCATGTGATCGCGAGGTCCTTGCGAGAACCTCGCGATCACATGGACGACATAGCCATCCAAATCAATGCCAGCTGGGGGAGTGCCTGTAATGACAGGTACTCTCCCTGCTGTCTGAAAATGAAATAAAATAAGTTAAAACAGTGTAAAAATAAATAATATATACTTAGATCATATATATTTATTATATATACGATCTAAGTATATATACACACATATACATACATACACATACACTGTGTATTTTAATATTAATATATACATAATTATATATATATATACATATATATATATATATATATATATAATATCAAAATGCACGTACAATGATATTGATTAAATATATATATATATAATTTTCATTATATATATATTTATATATAATAAAAAATAAATAAATATGTAAATACGTTAAAAAATAAAATGAAAAAAATATTAAATAAATAAAAAATGTGTAATTTCATTCTAACTGTATTTTAAAATTAATATATATATTGATATCAAATAGGCCAGTGTTTGTAACCAAGTGGCTACTAAAAAAGACTGAACATACCCCATTTGCAATACCTGGGGTTGTCTACTTTTGCAAATGGTATGCCATCATGGGGGTAATTCTTATTCCTGGGCTACCATATGGTCTCAAATGTAACCAATCTGGCGAATTTCAATGTGAAAAAAATGAAAAATGTAACATGCTATATTTGACCCTGTAACTTCCCAAAACACCATAAAACCTGTACATAGGGGGTACTGTTTTACACGTGAGACATCGCTGAATACAAATATGTGTATTTTATTGCAGTAAAAGCAAACAGTATTTTGACATTCACAGTTAAAATGTCACATAGAACTAAGAAAATTTTTAAAAAATCTTATTTTCTCCCATTATTTAATATTTTATTCATATTAAATTATGTTCCATACCTAAATATTTGATGTTAATTGAAAGCCATGTTTCCCCTGAATAAAATGATATATAATACGTGTGGGTGCACTTAATATGAAAGAGGTGAATTATGGTTGGACAGACATATAGTGCAAATGCCAGGTTTTGTTTACATTTTGTTTTGAACACAACTTGTACATTTGGCTGCGGTCTTAAGGGGTTAAACGAGGTTTGTGACCAACTGCATGTTTTTCTTATCTATAAAGTTTATGTAACACTAAACTGGTCAGAACTGGCTTTAGCTTAGTGAAAGACAATTAAATACAGGTTAACCCTTTGAATATGATAGCTGATGCGCTAAACCAATCAGCTGTCCCTGCACTGCAGTACTTAGCTCAACAGAGATAATGGAATATGCTGGATTTTTTTTGTCATGTGTTTAGAGACACTTAAAGTAAATGTAATCTTTTCATAGCCATCGATTTTTATTTCAATAATAGCTAGTTTCTTTATATAAGCTTCTGCGCAAGCTAGTTTATTATTCTCTTAAGTATTTAGTGGAGTTCTTTCACATATAGGAGTAGAAGGTGGTATTAGTGACTGACAGTTATATTCTGTATGATTTGGAAGGGAAGCAATCATTTTTAGGAAATCAAGGCAGAGAATAAACAACATGCATAAAGAACTAGAATGATCAGTGAGTCTTTTGCTGAATGTTGTTAAGATGGAGGATGGAATAAAAACAATGTTTTGAATATATAAGTGTCTAGATCTGGTGAAGAACACACTGGATAAATGCGATGATTTAGTCACATTCGTAGGGAGAAATCTGATTGCCACTTCAGGCTGTAAAAGGATTTTTTTTTCACATTTTACATAAGAATGAAAAGGTTTTTTTTTTTTTTTTTTGCATAAATAGAACTTTTGTAGTAGATGAGCCTGTTGTAAATCTGTGTGATATCTTACATCGCCCCCTCTTCTTCACCAAACTTGATGATTATATTATAACTATGTGGCCTCTAATGATTGGATTGTCATGTGTGATTATGTTGATTTGGTGAGATGCATTGTTTTCAAAGAGTAGTGATGATACAGTTGAGAGTCAAGCAATAATCAAAAAATTAAATATGAATACAAAAATATTGTGTAGGCGATGCGGTGATTAGGTAAGACATATTTTTTTCTCTCTTACTCTCTGTCTCCCTCTCTCTCTATCTATCATTTTCTTGGCCATCCCTTGCTCTTCCTTTCTGTCACAGTCTCTCTATACCCGTTTTCTCTGTATTATTTTTCAGTGGACACTATTTGAAGCGGTGTAGTTGACTACAAACAACAATGTAATTATGTTCTTTAAAAGTTGCAAATAGCAGTCTTTGAACTAAAACAAAACATTTTAACATATTTTTGGAAGAAACTTTAAACTTGCACCTAAGATACATTGTTTGCCCCTGTATTGAACTGTGTTAATTGGTAATTGGTTGATCAACATATTCCAATTTCTTTGAAAACAATTCAAACAAGTATTATTTTATATATTACGTGTATTATTTTTTATATCTCTCAACAATATAGGGAAGACAAGGTGTGACCAATTTTACAAAAACATAAGGGTATTGGTAAAGATAAAAAGTAATTGTGGAGAAAACTGTCAAAGGTTGTGCAATCACTATCTGAACCAATGAAATGTTCATATTGATTGCTTCACTTTTAGACCTCTGCCCCATAATTGCATTACTATTCTTAAAGTTAGACTTTCATACTTTCCTCTGTCTTTTAAAGTTCTTACATGGCCTTTTGCCATTATAGACCAGGATTTTTATATCACTACTTTATTGACAGGATTTTAACAGGATCTGGCTCACTAGAACTGTGTGTTGTCTATTTTTTTTGTAAAATAAGCAGATTTATATAAATCATTTACACTCAATCCTTTAAACACAACATTCCGTTGGCTAAAGAGAGTGAGGGAAAGTTTTGTGGGGGGTGGAGGAGCAGTGGATTATGGATGTAAAAAGACCACTTGATGGAGTGAAGTGGTTAAGGTAACAGGAAGTGGGGTAATGTGGAAGGGACATGATGTTGGATTCAGGAGAAATGGTGTTGGTACTAATTGTAGAGGATGGGATGGTTGCTATTAGAAGATGATACAGAGTAATGCATTAGGACACATTTTGGTAAAACTGGAGAAGGTGAAAGGGTTGCATTGAATGGAGGGACATAATTATGTTTGGAGTTAGTGGAATGTGAATGAGGAGATCTAAAGTGATAAGGGGAAAAAAACTCAAGAAAATGTGACATGATTTAGGAAGGAGAATAGTTAATATGATCAAGGAGAATGGGAATATTAATGTGATTAATGAGGTTGAATAGAGGGTGATATGATGAAGAATGTTACAAATGATGTTATAAAGGATAGTCAGGAGAAGGTGACATGATATAGAAAAGTTCAGATGTATCATAATAGGCAGATGGCAGTAAGTAGAATAAAGAGATGGAGAAGTAGTTTATGTGATTTAAAAAAAAATGTAGGATATAGTGACAGAATAAAGGAAGTTGAGGTGGTGGGAATTTGTTATAAGAGGTTGAGAAAAGATGACTTGATTAATAAAGCAATAATTGGGTAATAGTGATAAATATGAGATGTTTGATTATGGTTATGGTAAGCAGGGTAAATTTGATAAAAGGAATTGGAAATGAAAGAGCATGGTAACGGGGGTTGTAATAAATAAGAAAGAAGGTTGTACTGTAATAGGATTTGGGTAGATTACAAACCGCTTAAAATAGGTTGGCCAAATTAATCTGTTGATGATAGGAGGTAACTAAAATAAAATAAAGAGCAAAGCAAATAGACCATCAGTGACGGTTGATATCCTACAATTCCTAGAATTCTTTGAATGAACAGATAGCCAGAGAATCAGAGCGTTGTAGATGCTTGAATGAATTGAGTCCAGATCAATTTGTCTTACTCTGGTTAAACGGCTTGTTCAATAAAACCTCTGGTGGGATTATATTTCTAACACCCTTCTTCCAACCCTTACATAATAATCACAGAACTGATAGAACCAAATTTTTTTTTTTAGAAGGAGTATCATGCCTAGATCCACATAAATATACTTTTATGCAGAGTCTTGATTTCTAGATATTTTAGCATTCACTTCTCTAATGTGGACATTCTTTGTTCTGAATACATTTATAAAGATCTCCTCTGGTATCCTTCTATGGCTTTTAAGTGGTTTATGGTCTGTCATTAATATATAAAGAGATTGTATATAGTATGTTGTTGCGTGTTTTTACATGTTTTGTTTTTTCTTCTCCTTATGTAAGTGCACACTATCATGTCTTGATGTAGTAAAAGTCTAGCGTTCAATTATTTAAGCTGCTTTTTGTTTCTAGTGTGGCCCTGTATGTAACTATAAATCACTTTGCAGAAATGCCCTGTTCACTTTTGGTTACATTAATGTCACTATAACAAAAAGGACGTCTCTCATCCAGGTAGCTCACAGCCACAGCCATCTTTCTTACAGAGCAAAATGAGCCCCTACATTGGTCCAAGGCACTCTGAAGAGGACCTTGACAGCTCTTCTTAAGCCTGTTTCAAAAAGAGCATCTCAACAGAAAAGTGAATCCTTTTTGATGTATCCTGCCACCCAACTTTATAAGCTGTGAATAGAGTCTTTGTCTGTTCACAGAAATGTACAAAACCATGGGGAATGAGAGAGAGCCTTTAATTGCAGAACAAAACTAAGTTTGAAATGTTTGGCTGAAAGAGAAAGTTGACTTTAGTAGAAAACAAGGGGGATTTGAAAATGAAATGAGATATGTAAGCAAAAGTGGTCTTAAAAAGAATTGTTGTGCTGATAAATAAATGCACTAAATAGGCAAACATGGCGACCTACAATAGAATGAGGGGATGAGCAGGGACATCAATAAGGGCTGATTACAATTATAAATATGTGAAAGGCTATTCTAGATTAAAGAGGTCTGTTTATAATATTGCCGCATTAGAAGGAAATGGGTATCTGAGAATCTAAAAGGAGGGGGTTAAGGTGGATGAATTCCATTGTGAGCATTAAGCATTAAGTGGTGGCATTTAAAGATTTATTAGTGGACGACTATAGGTTTTGAATGTGAGATGGTGGTATTGAAGTGTGTGCAGATTGGCAAATTTGAGGTTTGTGTGGATTTGAACTGTGCCAATCTTGGGTTGTAATTTCAATAAGTACGAGACTCTGATGCAGCTTGGGTCATTGAGTGGCTGGGGGATATCAGCTTTCTCAATTTTTGTTTAAAATTAAATAGGATTATAGTCATAGTACATGATCCAGGTTCAAGGAGCAGTGCTTGCTCATAAAGTACACGATTTTAAACTTATTGAAATTTAAAGATACCGATAATCTTTAGGGATTTTGGTGCTTGGAGGGTTTTGTTTAAAACAAACAAACAACAAAAAAAAAGCTACAATGATTATTGAAACCACCACTAAATAAACAACTCGCCAAGTACAATATCTCCCCAGCTCTCACAATTAGAAATGTTAATAAGCAACTTGCTCATTACTAAAGCTCCCTTTTAAACAGTTCAAAAAAAGACTATATTAGCTGAACATTATTTTTCATATTTTATGACCGAGTTAATTCTGCTCTCTAAATTAAATGTAGATGAGGCAACATAACAAAAATCACAGCATTATTTTCGAAGGACACGTTATGCAATTCTCGTAAAATTCGCACTGTAAGGTAAACTTAATGTGCATGCTTGTTTTTTGTTTTTTTTCCTTTTAATAATCATGTTATTTTTTTATTTTATTTTTACGAGAAAGGACGGGTATTAAAATCTAATGTAGAGTTATGATGTTCTACACTGCTTGGTTAAATTTGAACATCATATTTCACAATAAAATACATTCTTCAAAGAAGAAAATAAGTCTCTTAGAAATTCCAGGACTGGCAATTATTACCATGTCCATTGTGCAGTTTTATAGATAAGGCTCAAATATTTGAGATTGTCATCTGGAAGATACATTCTCCAAAATAATTGTGTTTTTCACTCATACACATAAAAATTATAATTCCTATCCTAAAAATACATATAAAAATAGGGGAATATGTGTAATGCTTGATTTTAGGCTTGTGAAAGGATGTTAAGTGGTCTTCATTTCGTTCTATTACACATAAATATAAAAGTGCTTGTGGCTTATTCTGCAAATTTAGGAAATCATATTTGATAGAATTTCTTTGTGATGCTAACCTATCCTTCGAAGTAGAACATTTCTTTGTGTAAGTCCATTTTATTTATGCATTTTCTTCCATAGGAGGTAACGTGCTTTTATACGTTTAAAAATTATTTGTTTCAACATCTGCAATGTATGGAACGGTAAATCAGGCTATATTATGGAACAGTGGAAGAATGTTGTACAGTTATAATGGAAAAACATGCATCATTGAGATATTGATCTGGCTGGGATAAAGAAAAGCATGCTGAATGCACTCAAAACTAGAAAGAGTGTTATCGCTGTGGTGCAGTGTTTGTTCAAGTAGTACACTGCCGTACCAAAAACATCAGTCTGTCTTTTTTATTGTCTATATATAGCTTCTGTGACAGGGCCAGCTTCTTTCTAAGTTGCAAGATTATTTAATCTATATACTTGGTCCGGAGATAACCTTTGTTGTTTTTGTTTGTCTTTTGTTCTTGATTATTATCTCCTTGTTATGAGATGTTTCATTTCTTCAAGTGCAGATTTAAATCCCTACCAATGATCTTTATTTTGAATGTTAAAAATAAAATTAAACACCTATGTTACTAATTAGTATCTTTATTAACCACCCCTTTCATTTTTCAGTTCTGCCTGGTTAAAAAAAAGGAAATGAGCATTACATTTAATTGTTATGACTAGCAAGCAAAAAAAAAAACATAGGATATAATAGCAATTTCATTGCATGTATATATTGCTGTTGGTATGTTCCAAAAGTTTTTACGTTTTTTTAAATATTGCATTAATGGGATAATTCTGCACTGAAATATCAGATGGTTAAAAAGCTTTAGGGACTATATGGTACGGTCTGTGTTCTTTTAGAAAAGATTCAAAATTTTAGCCTAGACTCAGAAATTTTAAATAAAATAAAAAATAAAAATAGATAAATAAAAATAGTTAGGTTCTCGGTTTATCAGTATTTGTAAGAGACAAGATAGCAGTTCTGGGAATACATCTAACTTAAAATTCCATCAGATTGTAAAAGTTAAATAATGTAAGTAAGTAAAATAAATACAAAGAGCAAGGGACACTGTTGGCACCCAGACCACTTCATATCAATCTACCAAGCCCCCCTCCTGCCACCCCTATTTTAACCCTGCAGCTAAACACATTGCTTTTCTACAGAACGGCAATGTTTTCATTGCAGGGTTTTAGTGCTTTTAGTGGATGTCACTCAGAAATAGCAGAGTAAATGCTGATTGGTGCAACGTGGCATTTTGCCATGCATGCGCACTAGCCTCCCAAGGCTTTTCTATTGATCTCAAAGACCTCAGACTAGGAGGTGAGCCAGCAGCAAAGTTTGCTGCTGTAAGGGAGAAATGCTAAGTAAACAACTTTTTTCCCCCTGCAGATGGGGGATCAGTAACTTAAGTAGCCCCCAGGGAACTGTTAGGAATGAACATTTCTATTCTCAATGCTATCCTTTAATTTGAACATTTGTATGATTCACATTTGTATGATGTAGGAAGTCACACAGTGTTCAAGGCCTTCCCACTTCTTAACTGATACAATTTAAGTATGAAGCAGGGGTCAACTAGGCAAACAAGAAGCTCCCTTATTGTCTCTTCTCACTCATGGGGCACCTGTTTTCTGCACTTTTAATGTGCCTTTTTGAGTTTAAATAGGCTGGTGATGAGAGATAAGTACCAAGAGCATTCGCCAGTATCATTTGTAGTTCAGACAGGCTTAGTAGCAGAACTGCAGGAACAGTTTTAGAAGGTGTAAATTGTGAGTCTCTGTGCTGTCCCAGATCCACCACTGTTTGTATGTCTGTAGTCTGGACAGGAAGCATTAGGAATCACTTCCCTTCTGTCCGGTATTAACCTCTCATACAGGAAATGCCTTGCAAGAAAATCAGGGGAAACCCTTAGTGAAACACACTGTATGACAGCTCCTGTAGCTCTAATATCATCAGTCTGACTGGTCTACAGATGAAATAGGAGGGTGAAAACTTAGCAAATAACCCTTAAAACTTCAGCACTGAAAGCCCAAACCTAAAAATAATCCTTTTACTTTAATCCCAGGTTTAACTCCACTTAAAAACTAGACACCTTATGAACCCCAATAGTAAATTTAAACCAACTCTAGCCAAAGACTCAATAACCTAAACAGCATTTATACCACAACTTTAACCCGCTCAAGCTGTTACTCTTCTTAACTCTCAACACCCTATGTAATCGGACGCTGATATTACCCAACTTTACACTAACTTCCAACATTATGTTTAACCCTGCATACACTCACTATACTCACAGATTCAAACTAGAACCCAACTTTACACTAACTTCCAACATTATGTTTAACCCTGCATACACTCACTATACTCACAGATTCAAACACAACACATTACAAGCAAAACTATGCACATACTTACATTTATACAAATGCAGTTGCAAAATATTAATATGTTTTAGATGGTTTCTAGACCTGCAATGTCCAGTTTATAAATTCATTATACCTACTTGATTTGCCTTATGTTGAGGTTGGGAACATGGGGCACCTTAGAATTGTGTGGCTACAGGCTTCCCATTGTAAAGCGCTTCGGAATTTGCTGGCACTATATAAATAATAAAATAATAATAATAATGTGACCTGTAAATCTGTCCCTGTTCTCACTCCCCCTAAGAAATAGACATGAGTAGGATGTATGTGGCTGCAGTATGTTATATGTATGTGTGAAGATGGATAAGTGTGGCTGCGAATGAAGTCTGAATGAGAATGAAGGTAGGCTGAGTGTGATTGTGTGTTTTTTTTGTGTATTAATAATATTAATTTAAAAGTCTGATTATAACACAGAACACAGGCACACACACATACATCAAGGTTGGCACACAAACAGTGTCAGACAACGGCACATACATGCACAGGCAAACACAGAAACACAGACAAGCACACACAAGCATAAACAGGGCTACATATACACAGGCAGTTTCACACATACAGGATACACAGAAACAGGCATAAAGAGTTAGCACACATAGACACAGGTACCCACACAGGCATACATATAGACACATTATATATATTTACAGTTCAATTGATTACAAGCCTCTGTCACATAGTGATGGAAGGAGAAGAGGAAGAAAACCACCGGGCCCTGTGCTTCTAACTCCATGATCTTTGCTCTATTGCTGCCATGATGTTCTCCTGCCCAGTCTCCTTGCTGAACCATGAGCAGAAGCAGATTTTCTACCTAAACTGTGCTAGTATTCCACTTCTGCTCCAGAGCCGAGAGACGATGAGGAAACAGGGTAAAGGGAGTAATTTGTGCTACTGCCCCCCCACACCCACCCCAAGATACGCCAGTACTCTAATAGTTATTTAGTGTATTGTATTAATAACCCTTCTTCAATAGCTTGGCCAGGGATAACTCCAAAGCCCAATTGCAATAAGGGCCATTGTAACTCTGGAAGTTCTGCCACTGGTATGAAGTTTTATCTAAAAAAACCTTTCTACAGAGTGTGGGAGGAAAATGGTGATTTACAGTCCTCCTGGAGAGATACGGGATAGAATGGTTGAGTAATTCCATGGTGAAAGCAATAGAGTTGTAAGGGATGATGTAGATGAGGCTTTATTGGCTAAATTTCACTTTTCATTCCTGTGCAATCTAAAATAAAAACTTGCAGAAGTATATACATTTTAGGAGGGAAGTAGTTAATGATATATATATTTGCACATATATAAGAGCATTGGAACAATCAATATAGTGAGTATATTTGCATAAACATCATCTTTATATTTGAAAACCTCATAATTAATAAATACCTATTAGCATTTAAATAGAGTTGAAAAAGCATCACACATAAATGTATTTTCCCTACACAGATTTATAGGTAATCATAATATATGCATAATTTATAAAATATAATTTAAGTTCTTATTCGCGCACACAAAAGAAGGAAGACAGAGATTTAGAACTCCGTAAAATTTTAAATGAGCATACCACAGTATCCACAATGACTATCCACTACAAACCAAATTTTAAACTGATTTGGGAAGTAAAAACAAGTCAGTTGTAGTTTGTTTGGGGCACGTATTATTCACTAATAGCCAATTAGTAAAAAAAAAAAAAACACTGACTTTCAAAAGTCATCTTGAACTGACATAGATAACCCTCTGGATGCTTATTAGCTGTTACGAAAAGCTCCTTCACAATTGACAATGCTTGACTTGCCAAGGAGAAGGTATTCAGCACAAAAAGTGATGTAATAAAAAGATCCCTGCTGGCAGATTTCCGTTGCCAAGAGGCATAGAATGATCAATTAAATAAAATAGCAGGAATCTCTGGAATTTCTACTATGTCATGAGAAGGCAAGAAACTACCTCTCTATTTCCCACACCATGTAAAGGTGTCATGAAGTGGGACAAAATGTTAAATTAGAATGGGTCACTTGGACTCTGTACAAACCAAAGAGGATATTAATATATGGAGTTCATTCCAGATTGAAAGCTATGCTATTGTAGGCTTGTCTGGGTCCAGATATCAAGAGGATTCAGCTAGACACTCATGTCTTGAACAAATGACTTGATCGTTTACAAGGTTTTTATAACACAGAAGAACTCAAAGCTAAAGATGGCTATATCAAGAAACATGAATATCGGAATTTATGTGTGTGACAGAACCGCCTGTCTTTGGGTTATGTTTCTCCTTCCTTCATTCGTCTGTTTGCTCGGTTATTTCTTTGCCCGTACAGCCCCCTTTGTTTCCCCGCATTGTTTCCCGAATGACTACCGATTACGCGACCACTGGGAAGCTGGCGTGTGCAGTCAATTGACCACCCAGTATCTGCGGTTAACCACAGCTTAATTGACTGTTACTGGGTGGTCGCGGTTACACCTAGCCGCCACATGGCGGTGTTATGGAGCTCCCCCGGGCAGCCAGCAGTGCTCTGCCTAGCTGCAGTACACCAAAAGCGGACACTTTTCCTTTCAAGCACCGCTGAGCTACCAGCCAACGGGTCTTCAGCTCCGTTCGTGAGCTGAACGGTGGAGCATTCGGAACTTTGAGTTTTATATTGCACTCTATGTGAAGGGACCCAGATAGCTATGCCATGGAGCCTGTTCATGGAATTAAAGCGCCATTCACCTAATAATGTGCGCTTAGACCTGAGCTATCTGTGAGCATGTTACATGTCTATATTTCTTGTAACAGTTTTAACACTTTAGATTTTAACAGTAATTTCTATCCTGTTGTCCCGACTTGCATAATGGTGATTTGCCTTTGTCCTGGGAGATAATTAAATTACTTCTCAATTATCTCCAGGGCAGAAGGGAGGAAGCCAGGATGCATTGTGAGAATGTATTGTGACTGTATGTCCTAATTTGATACCTGTCTGTCCTTTGTGACAGTCTCCCATTTGGTCCCCTTGGGGAATGTCCACCAAGTGGGAGACCTGCATAAATATGGGCAGATAGCCCTCATTAAGGCCAGATCTTGTTTTACCCTCAATACGGAGCTTGGTCTCGTGATTGGGGGAGATTTACTATATGCATATAGAGACAGATTGCTGGGAACGTAAGCCTGTATCGGTTCATCTGTTAGCAGCGATTTGTGGGATTACTGTTCGGGAGTTTGGAGTATTACTAAGTATGCTGTCCGGGAAATAGGCACATTCTCCTGGTTCCAGTTCGGGAGTTTGGGGTTCTAAAGTAGTCGTGCCTGCATTTCTGCAAGGGGAAGCTCTACTTAACAGCGGTTTCACTCCTTTATGCCGGGAGTGTCTTAACAATGCGTATTTAGTCTTTCACATGTACTTCACAGAGTAAATACATCAAATTCAGTGTGTTGGCTATAATTGAAAAGCTTGCAAATCAGGTGGCAACAGTCACACTGCTGTGTAAAATTGAGATATGGCTACTCCTATATCTCAAATCTTCCCACACTTGATGCTGGGAGTGTGAATGGAATCCAGAATGCTAAAATGTGATGGGGAATGTTTTTATTTGAAAGATAGGCAGTGCAATCATCCACAGTGTACTCTCGGTAATCACATTATGTGTATTGTTGATCAAATGGATAGATTTTTGGAAGATGCTGGAGGTAATCTATTTGTCTTTGTCCATACTGATACTGATAGTGCAAGGCTTCCAAACAAAGGGATCAGGGATTTAGGATGCAAGCTAAAGAAATAGACTTCCAAAATAATAATAAAACTACTAATATTTTTCCAGATATTGTATGTGTTCTATGGACCGAAAAAAATGAAGAAGCTCTTTTACATGGCTGTCTTGAAATTACTAGAAGGGTTTAAGTCTTGATCTGATTCTTTTCATGCAGGGGCAATTTATTTGCAAATAGTTTACATGTAATGTAAACTGTGTAGGCAGACTGGGGCTGTGTTACTCTCAGAACCATACCTAATGCATGCAATAAAATTTCCAAGGTGCTTAGTGATCCTTTAACTTAGTTCCAAATGCAACAGGTAAGAAGAGGGATCTGTAGTTAACATAAATATATTGTGACAGAGTGCAGGACATTTTTATTGATGGTGTGTATATTTCTCCAAAAGCATTGCAATATGTGATCTAATAGCCCCAGGAAGAATGTTTCTTTTAGTCAGAGCAATTCTGTGATTTAATATGGGTTCCTGAGGTGGAGCATTTGGAGTGAAGGGAGGGCCAGTGCTCCACTCCACAGTTTACAACACAACACAACAAGCACAACAGGTGAGCAATCCAGTCCAGGAGTTCCGGATCACGCAGTTGCTCGCCTGTTAGCTCACCTGCTAGCACAAAGCTATTATAAAATGTCCTGTGAGGGATTCACCGGGAGAAGAACAAGCAGTGAGTGAGACTGCATTTCTTTCTACAAGAGTCTGTTGAAGAACCTTGTGTTCTGAAGGAGAAAAGAAACATTTGCATTTGAAAAAAGTCTGTGATAAAATGTGTGTTTTGTATTGCTGGCAGCGGGTAAGCTGCCCAACTGTAGTTAGTAACAAGAAGAGCAAGGCTTTTCTTTTTGTTTGTTTTATTTACTTGCCAGACCTCTTAATAAAAAGACTGCATTTACTTAAGGATATTCAATCCCCAATCACTGTAAGACGACAGCTGAATCCTACATATCAATAATTTTATGGTGACTTGAAGGGCTCTGGGGGTGACCTATCGATATGGAATATTTAGTTCTTGGAGAATTTTGGTAACAGGACCCAGTGTCTGGTGCCACAGCATAGTCAATTGGAAGATATCTATATACCTATATATTTATATCTATGACTGCCACCTTTTCTATTCAGGTTACAAATTGGATAATTACATCTCTGGGAGATGCTGAGGGTGCTTTATTGGATTTATCAATATGGTAATAATTATCTAGTGAGATGATACTTGGTGGCCTCAGAAAGATGGATGCCCTATGCAGTGCTTAAAGTGAGCACTTCATACAGCCCATTAAATGGCTAATTAAGTGGTGTGAGTACTGTTAAATCACTGTTCACAACAGAGATACCCAGATATCAATCCAGATGGCTTTTTTCACTATAGGGGGAAGCCCTATGGACATTATGGAGCTTGAGCCACTTTTCAGCCACTTGATGGCTAATTTCTCAGACCTCATGCCCTGTGTGCAGCTGTATACCTTGATGATGTCATAATTCATAGCACAGTAATTAACAAACGGAGCATACCGCACGCACACTTAGGAATCCAGGTGCTTATCAGGGCGGGGATGGCAAAACCCAGTTTAGTAAATAAAATAAATTAAGTCCAGGCACTCAGGATTGCTGTAGGAAGGCAAGTTTATCGTAACATTTTTTTTTTTTACAATTTGGTTACAATATACCTGCCTTCCTGCAGCAATCCTGAGTGCCTGGACCTAATTTATTTTGTAATGCATAGCACAGACTGGGACTCATATATAAGCAGAAGGTAAAGGCTGTGTTGGACAGCTTAAGAGAAGCTGGGCTATCAGCTAATCCCTCTAAGTGCTTTACTGGTTTGGCAGAGACCAAGTATCTGGGTTATGTTGTTTGTAGAGAGTTAGTAAAACCCCATATTAACAAAGTAGGAGCCATAAAGAATTGGCTTTGGATAGTTAAAAAGAAGCAGGCTAGAGCTTTTCTATTGTTGGCTATATCACTTTTCTATTGTTGGCTAAATCACATATTATGATTAGAGCTTCTCTCTTGAAGCAAGAAGTCCAGACATAGTTCCATGGGACAGTAATACAGAAAAGTATTTTGCAGATCTATAGCTATACTTGTAGAACCTGATTTCAAGTAAGACTTATTCTTGCAGACTGATGTCTCTGAGGTGGGAGTTGTTGGTGTGCTTACCCAGTACATATAATCAAGAAGGAGTGCTTGGCAATCAAGAGGGCTATGGAGACTTCTGAAATCTTGGAAGGTCCTACACTACCAGCTTAATGTCTGCTCTTATAACATTAACCACTTACTTGGGGAAAAAAATATTCCATCTGGGGCTCTCTGCAGGTGAGGGCTAAATAGGGCTTTAGAATGAGGCACCTGTGACAGGGAGGGTTGCAAAACCAGGGAGTTGACCTAGACTCACAAATATATTTATATATGAAAACCCTTAAAGGGATTCTATAGTGCCAGGAAAACATACCTGTAACGGACCGTTTTGCACAAAAGGGGAAAAAACCGTTTAGGCGATCGGCCCTCTTTCCGGAGATGCAGGCACAGCTACTGCAGAACACCAAACTCCTGAACTGGATACAAAATAGCACTCCAACTCCTGAACTGGAACCTCCCAAATAGCTGCTAGCAGACGAACAGGAAAAGCAGACAATCAGCTTACACTCCTGGCAATCAGTCTCTAACAGCATACAGTGAATCCCCCCAAGAACGAGACAAGGCTCCGTGTTAAGGGTCAAGCAGTGGTCTGTTTAATGAGGGCTACCTGCCCAGCTTTTATGCAGGTCTCCCACCTGGTGGACACTCCCCTAGGGGACCAGATGGGAGACTGTGACAAGGGACAGACATGTACCAATTACAGACATACAGAAGTAAAACATCCCCACAATGCATCCTGGCTTCCTCCCTCTGTCCTGGAGAAGTAATTCAATTATCTCCAAGGACAAAGGCAAAACTCCATTACACACGTGGGGACACAAAGACAGACTATCACTTTAAAATACATAATGTAACATTTATCACATAAAACACAGACATGTAACATATCCCCAGATAGCTGAATGGCACTTAGGTGAATGGCACTCAGACCACACGAATACAGTTTAATTGCCATGGAGCCAAAGTCTTTAATTCCACGAATAGGCTCCATGGCATAGCTATCTGGGTTAAAACATTCCTCCAACAGAACATACCGAATTTACAGGCATTCGTTAAATCTGTGCGAATTAGAACCAGGGGTTGGAGGTTCAACGGTGCCTGCACGTAAAAGTGTCCGGGTTTGGTGCATGAAAGCCGGGCAGGCAAGCGCTGGCTGCCCGGGGAGCTCCAGAACACCGCCATCGTGTGGCGGCTAAGTGTAACCGCGACCACCCAGTAACAATCAATTAAGCTGCGGTTAACCGCAGCTACTGGGTGGTCAATTGCCGGCACACGCTCGTTAAGCCGCGGTTAACCGCGGCTTCAGGGAGGTAAATGGAGGGCGCACTCCAGCTTCTGGGTGGCCAATTAAGGTCGCCGGCCGGCTTCCCACGGCTCTGGGGAGGCTGAAAATAAACTGTTTGTTTGGTAGATGGAATCTACCGAACGGCTGTGCAGAAAGGGAGAAATAAATCCTTCTGCACAGTAAAATTAACCCTTTAGCTGCCGGTCCATAATCCAAAGGCAGCAGGCGGGCAACCAGGCTTCTCCAATGCAATGTGGCGAGATTGGTCTCGTCACAATACCCATTTTCCTGGCACTGTAGGCAGCTGCAGTGCCCCCTTCCCTCATGCCCAACCTCCCACGGTGCTGAAGGAGTTAAAACTCCTTCAGTGACTTACCTGAATGCAGCGCCAAGCTCCCTCTGCGCTGGGTCAGGCTCTGCCCACGCTTCTCCCCTGTTGACGTCAGTCGCATTAGGATTTCCCCATAGGAAAACATTATTTATTGCTTTCCTATGGGGAAAAATCTGATGCTGGAGGTCCTCATGCAGAGCATGAGGACGTCCAGTGTCTGATAACGAACCAAAAGTCTTTTTTTCGATTCCGGAAGTCCCTCTAGTGGCTGGTAGACAGCAACCAGAGGAGGAGTTAACCCTCAGAGGTAATTATGGCAGTTTCTCAGAAAAGGGTTAAGGGACAAGGGACATTGCACTTAGACCACTTCAATGAGCTGAAGTGGTCTGAGTGCCTACAGTGTCCATTTAATGTGCATAAAAGGGTGCTGCTGGGGCCAATTCATACAATATACAAGATCCAGCACACTCACTCATCCAGTAAACAGCAACTTCAAAGCTCACAGATGTTAATTTATATATATATATATATATATATATATATATATATATATATAGTGCTAAAGCTGAATAAATACAGAAATCCTTTATCTGTCTGATAAATTATGAAAAATACATAACTTTATTTATTCATATGATTTGTTATGGGATAACATTTAGTCCAAACCTGCTAATTCACAATAATGTGGATTACAAGGTATTAAGAGTAACTTATTTCAAGTTGTGCTTTAATAAATGTGTTTTTCGTAATAAAATATGTAGCCTATTTTAGTGCATTAATAACTGTCTAGCACTTTTATAATAAAAAAAAATGGAAAGAAACTACTTATATGTGATTATGAATTTAAGTGTGCTGTTACATAAATTGATACATTAGGTATGAAATGTATTGCCTAATGACGCCTTCATTTTGCAAAAATTAATTGTAAGCTGTTACAAATGTGAACTTGTTTTGACAAACCTTCCTGCAACATTAAATCAATGAAAAAGAACAAATTAGCAAATATATAAGCACACAGCAATAAACAACACAGGTGAATAGAATAGAAAGTTTAAAAAAAAAATCAGTAATTGAACATGACAAGCAAACTATTAAAGCAACTTTTAGCCTGTAGCTAAAAAATTTTTTATTTCATATTATATTGTGAAACCCAGAAGAACGATATGGAAAAGAAAATGTATGTAATATTAATTAACACAACATTGTAATAGTCACAAATTAAATATAAATTGAATTTCTTTTATTTTTCTTTAAATTGATTTTTCTTCACAGAAGGAGATCACTATATATTTTTAACCAGTATTTACATAATTTATATGTTTGATAAAGACATTGATACCGTATATTCATTATGTTTTGTTTTGCTTTTGTCGCAGTTTTGACATAAGAACTTAATGACATAAAACTTGTAAAAGAAAATAGAAAGCAAATCATAATGTAAAAATGTTAAAAATATACAAGCTTTATATAAACTAATACTTACGTAGCATTAAAGGACCACTCTAGGCACCCAGAACACTTCAGCTTAATGAAGTGGTCTGGGTGCCAGGTCCTTCTAGGGTTAACCCATTCATAAACATAGAAACTGCTATGTTTATGAATGGGTTAAGCCTTCCCCCAAAGCCTCTAGTGGCTGTCTCATTGACAGCAGCTAGAGGCGCTTGTGTGCTTCTCACTGTGAAAATCACAGTGAGAGCACGCAAGCGTCTATAGGAAAGCATTGATAATGCTTTCCTATGCGACCGGCTGAATGCGCACGCAGCTCTTGACGCACGTGCGCATTCAGCTGATGGGGAGGAGAGGAGGTGGATCGGAGGCAGAGAGCTCCCCGCCCAGCGCTGTAAAAAGGTACGTTTTTACCCCTTTCCCCCTTCCAGAGCCGGGCGGGAGGGGGTCTCTGAGGGTGGGGGCACCCTCAGGGCACTATAGTGCCAGGAAAACGACTATGTTTTCCTGGCACCATAGTGGTCCTTTAAGGACAGAAGAAAATGCCCTTAAACCAGCATGCTGGTTTCTTCTAGTCCCTAGGCTACTATGATTATCTTTTATTGTTTTTTTATGTGCTTTTGTTAAATTGTAATGCATTATTATTTTTACTATTATTAGACTCAATATGTAATATAAAGGTATATAAAAGGTTTACTGTTGCAGGTAAGCTTCAGTTGAATTGAAATGCTAAATGAAGAAACCTGTTGCTTTTAAAATGCTTTAAAGATGATTAACTTAGAGGACGCCATTTCTCCCAGCTCCTGGGCAGCCAACTATAATCTAACAAATATCACCTTACACAGGGCCCATCCGCCCAAACAAAACACTTACCCGGCATCACAACGACAGGGCGAATGAATTGATGCCGTTCTTTCAAGCCACCAAGCAAACCAGGCAATGGTGCAGATCCACGGCCTACCGCACCACACCAGCCGTCAACCTCGAAGCACTTTTCGGCGGACCGCACGAGGGCTGGGACTACCTGGTATACTTACCGCCAGACACACCAACCACAGGCCGCCGCACTCCAAAACCTACAGCAGGCATCAACACCCAAGGTAGGGACATTGGGGAAATGCTCCTGAGACCGACCCAAACCACGCCAACGCACGTGGACTACCCGCAAAACATGGCTCCCGTCCCAGAAATAGAGGGAAGAAGGACCCTGAATAAAGAGCAACCCCAGGTCGGGCTAACTACTCCCAGACCTAACCAGAGGACTCCGCCCCCACCACCAAAGGGGATCTAAAAGTGCTCCTAGCAGATATACAGAGGCTACTGGCTGCTGATATAGCCCTGATCAAAAGAGATATGCAAACAGTCACAGACCGAATCACTATTACAGAAACAGACATAGCAGGAGTGCAGAACAATATGACCACCCTGAAAGACTCACTCCAACAGCTACACATGGAACAGCAAGTACTAGCAGCCCAAATAATGTCCCTCAAAGACAGAGAACGGCGAACACACGTAAAAATCTGTGGCATACCCAACACTATCACCACTGAAGAACTGCCGCACTACACGCGACGCCTCCTGACAATGATCCTGTCACACTCAGTAGCAAAGAAAATCACTCTGGATGGTATATATCGTGTAACAAGTTCTGTCCACATCACACAAGATACCCCCAGAGATGTCATCTTACGCTGTGTCAGCATACATGACAAGATTCAAATAATGACAGCCCAGGGCCAAACGCCACTAGAATTCGAAAATGCAAAACTTTTATTTTTTTCAAGATCTAACCAGAGCCACGCTACTTAGACGTAAAACCTTTGGTGCCGTGACGACCACCCTACATAAAGCAAACCGGACCAGCGATGAAGAGCCTGCAGACCCCGAATACCTGATGCAAGACAGGAACTGAGATAACCATATCTATGTTCAGCCCTATGGCTAACTAGACACCACATCTGAACTGACTATCAGGACTTTTATGCCAACCAAAGAAGAATCTATAGTTTTATATTCTGTTGCATAATGTTCCTTTTGTTTTTGTTTTTTTTCTCTCCTCTCCTTTTTCCCTACCTCTACACACACACACAACATGCACACCCTTCCTGCCCAGCAAGTAATGGCCTCTAACCATCAGGCTGTCCAGAGACGAATGGCGCCAGAAACTCCCCCCAATGTCCCCCTAGGACAGGGGTATCCTTAGGCATGCCAGACCACCACTGCAATACCATACAAACCACCACTCACACACACTTGATGCTCGCTCTGCATATTGTGCCCACAAGACACACACACCCTGGCATTACCTACACACCAAGACTATCCTGACAACACACATGAGCAAGCTCCAAGGCAGCAATGCACCCTCCTGAAACTAAAGGAGCACACCTGTAACCATAACCATGTAGTATCCCGGGAACGCAACACGCACCAACACTTAACATGCTAACAATTTGCTAGACCTGGGCATGTCACCTAACCTGATCAAAAAAAAAAAACAATGTGCCTACCAAACACATCTCAAAAACCACCCTGCTAATCACCTATAATGATGTCAAAACAAATGTTACAGTTAGAGTTACAAGCTTGACAGTTGAAAATATGCTGAGATGTCAGTTGCATTTCTCTGTACAACCGAGCACGGTTAAATAAATAATAAAAAAATAAATAAAAAAAGATGATTATCTTAAAGGAGCTCTCCAAGTTCATAAATACTCCAGCTGCTAAAAATGCTTTATATGTGAGGAGTGTGCCCTCTTTTTGTTTAATTTTGTGAAAGTGCATTTTCAATTGGCACTATATAAATAGACCTTGTTACACCTACATGGCTGTCAATCAGACAGCTGGTCTTGTTACTTCCTGATTTATTTAGCTAAATGGAGCTAAACTCTAGTGGCAACAAAAGACCAGAGCACCTGCCTTGGCAAGACTTTTCAATTAGCTGTTTTTGCTCTCTGCTAGGCTTGTGGTTAAATTGTATGTTTTTTTACTCTTTGCTTTGTTATCCGACTCATATCAATATTGTTTTACTTTGTACAACTTTTTAAGATTTTGTAATAAAGGTGTTTTTTTATTGATACTTAAGATTGATTTGCATTTTAGGGGGTGCATTATAAAGTGTGCACCCCACAGTATTACTGTTTTGTGTACCTTCCACATGTAACGTACCAAATACTGATATGTATCTCTTTACATTAGCGATTAAAAGAAAAAAAAATGTCAGAGCCAAAACCATGTCATGAGATCCATTTATTAAAAAAAGAAAAACTGTCACCATTTTTTGTCCTGCTTTTACAAAAAATGCTTAAATGCTTACGTAAATTAATGTATATATTTTAAAATTCATAGTCATTCTATTTGCAAGAGAGTCTTAATATTTTTTTACTTTTTTATGCTAAATACATCTATTTAAATAAAATCCTAAAACTTCCTTGATAAAGTTTTTTTTAATTTGGTGTTAAAATTATTTCTGTGCCTTAGTTTTAAGCTGTTAGCATTAATGTTTATACATATACTCTGCATTTTGTTCTCACATTTTTATTCTGTATTCTTTATGTAAATACATATGTTTACAGCCCTACAGGTTTCATCAACATTTGCTCTATAACACATGCAGCATGATTCATTCCGCATTTAACTATACACTGCTGATATTACACACATCAATTTTCTATGCACACTAAATTTAATGTTGATTTTGCTCAGTTTGTTCAATATGATAATACTTTAAAGCCACCAGTTTGTATTGTATGTTATGATATATTTGTATTCTTAGGATTTTTAAATTCTTATTTGTTTATGTAATTATTTTTGCTTAGCAACACTCAAAGGTAGACACATACTTCACTAGTAATTAATATACATCGATTGAGTTAGGTGCGGAAGATTGTTTGCTAAAATAAAAAAAAAAATGCATAATTCATCCAGTATGTGTTATGCACTGGAGGTAGTCTCAACATGACCACATTTTTGTCATTTTTTATTGTGCATCTCTTGCCCACCCTTTTTTTACTCCTTTTTGGATTGTTTTTGCATATGTAGTATAATTATTCAATAATGTACAACCTATTTTGTGTCTGTTTTATAACCATGTTGTTGCTTTTTTCAAATTATCATCTTTTTATTATTATTTCACAGTAACAATTCAATAAAATGTATTTTTTAAAAGATTTTCAAACTGTCAGCTACACAACTATTTTTGAGGTCCCATCTTTAAGTTTCTCTTTGGCACCAGATATTCCTAGGTGTATAAAAAAAAAAAAAGTTACCATATACATTTTCTTTTTGTTTAATTTCTTCATTTCTTCTCCAATTAATGTATTACACATTTTCTGTGATTGCCACAGACTTTACATCAGTGAGTTATCTTGTCTAGAGGTACCAGAATTCAGACATCCCTTCGCTTAGTTTAGAAGTTAAATTCACATTTAAGGAGTAGAATCCTTTCTAATGATTGCTAATGTAGCTTGGTGTGGAGATTGATAAAACAGCGGCCATTTTGATGTGGGATTGGGGGACATTTTACAGTTGGAACGATCTTTTATTAATTGATTGCATTATTCACCCTTTCCCAACGGAATGTGGCATTGGGACATCATCAAATGTTTGCCCAATCCACATACATATTTATGTTCCATAAATGCAGGGTATCACATAACAAAATATGCCCAGTCTAGTAGCAATAATAGTATCCACAAACCCACTCCAGATGTGCAGTGCCAACAATCCTGGAACTAACTATTCTCTTAAAAATAAAAATGAAATAGTAATATTTATTAGTTATATAGATAATATAAACAAAGTTTTCCTGTTCTCAATGTATAGTTCATGGAAGAGCCAAGAAGGAGTAGAGCCAATCTGATACAAGTAGCACTCACACATGCTCCTGACACAATGGGCTATCTGTTGTTATGGCATTAACTGCTCTCTTAAAATTAATGAAAGTCCTAAATGTAAGTGGGCGCAAAAGTACTTACTCTTTAAATAGCTCTAAGCATATTCTTCTATGCATGTAAATGGCACCCATTAAAATAAGATAACAAGTTCTACACAGGTGGAATTCAGAATCAAAACCCAAAACGGACATGCTCAGTCATTGCACTTTTCGGTAGGTTCATGGATTTTTGCTCCATTTTGGATCAGAGTTCAGCCATATTCGGCCAATTTGCAGTTCGACCCAAAATGAATCTCTAATTCTAAAAAGGAATGATTTATCACATTCTCTAAGATGTTCACCTCTTACCCCCAGAGCCACATTTTATTTTACCCCATATGTCAAAAACATCTATCCAGAAGCCAAATTACCTCTTTTTTCCCATCCCTCAGGCATATTCCAGCCCTCATTCCTCATCATATTTCACCATTCACTTCCGGTCACTGTTGTTCAATTACCCCATTGCCAAATTTTGTCCTCATCTAAATTTTGACATATTGCCTTTTTTATTTTTGCTTCTGCCCCTCAGATGTCCCCTCATTGTTCAATCACATTTTTTCCGCACCATAAGCAGATTACATACCTAATTCTTGAATTACTAAGATGATGCCAAACCATGTAAGTGTCAGGCTTTCTGCCTGCTCACCTGTGAGCTCAACTTCGGGTGTCGCGTACTACGCTTGTGTTCTGCATGTGTATATATATATATATATATATATATATATATATATATATGCGACTGAACTAACTACCGAATTTGGTGTTCAGCAAACCGAATGCAGAATTTGGTAGACCGAATTCGGCACAAATAAATGACATCAGAGGTCAGATTAGGGAGGTCAAGTACCTTTTACGAATAGTGGTCAATTCCAAGTGGAGTTGTACCAATCAGAATTAGGTGATGCCTATTTATACTTACCTTTCCTATTCCTGCTTGCCCTGTTGTGGTTTCTTGATAGCCCAGTAGCGTGTTCCTCTTGTGATTTATTTGGTATTTTGTTCTGGCTCTTGTCAAATGTTTATCTCTGTACTCCTTCGACCTTGACTTGTTTAATCGTTATCTCTGACCTCTGTACTCTTTTGACCTAAGCTTGCTAACCTGACTCTGTTTGTCCGTTAACCCAGCCATTCTAAGAACCGGTATTTCAGATTATTTGTCTGTCTGTGTGTTCAGGTTCCAGGATTCCTGACAGTAAGGGAGAAGAGATTGATAATTTAGAAGATTTCCCTTTACTAGTCCAGTGTTGTATATAGGATGCCTGCAGTCTGTGTTTTCCTGAATGCAGTGACTGCAATCAGCCCACTAATCTGAGCAACAACTGAACAGGCTTATGCCTCAGGTTAGGCTCATCTAAGTCTTTGATGCCATTAGCTAATTAGCAGTGGAGCCTACCAAACATAACCTATGAGTTTTGTTCATGTCTCACCCCCTTATGTTCTTCATTTGACACTCAACGGGACACTTTATTCACCAAATCAATTTAACTTAATGATGCCGTTTTGGTGTATAGTTAATGCCCCTGCAGTCTCACTGCTGAGTTAAAGGCATTTAGGAGTTCAATAACTTTGTTTATGAAGTCCCAGTCACACCTCCCTGCATGTGACTTCCTAAGCACTCCCCGTAAAGAAAGATCTAATGTTTACACTATCTTTATTGCATAGTATGTTTAATTTAAAATGTCCTATATATTAATAGATCTATGCACCAAAACTGCTTAATTAAGCTAAAGTTGTTTTGGGACTGTAGTGTCCTTTTAAATATTAAACAACATCATTAGTTTAGTGTGAATGTTTCTACTCAATAATTCACTCAATATTTCCCTAATATATTGAAAAAAATATGTAAAATTGTTTGAACATTGTATTCCCATAATATTCTCATAACAAAAAAATAATATAAGATTACCAGGGGTTGTTGTAATGTTTCTGCAGTTAAACAGTAGAAAACACGGCTAACAGACTAGTTGGACAATTTGTGTTTACCAATGAAATCTGCAGCTGTGACAATTCCCCATCAGGAAGGTTCTCTGTGTTTAAAATGAATGAGTTGCGACTTGTGGCTTTTTATATATTTTTGAAATTGGTTATTCTGTACCTTTACAGTCATAACCCATTAGTTTTGCATTTTAATTCCTGCTGACCTCAACCTACGATCACTTGATTTGGCAATAGTCTCTGTGTTAAATATTGATATTAAAAACACTGTGTTTAATATTTTCAAATAACAAACACATACTCTAGAGTTGAATCCATCAGAATTGTACTCTTCTGTACCAATATGGTGAAGGAATGTATATTTAAAACCATAGGCACCGCAAGTACATTTCTAAATCTATATTATTATTTATTATTATTATTATTATTATGATTTTTATAGAGCGCAGTCAAATTCCGCAGCGCTTTAAGTTGGACACACAGGAACAGAGGGGTTGAGGGCCCTGCTCAATGAGCTTACATGCTAGAGGAAGTGGGGTAAAATGACACAAAAAGGTAAGGATAGTATTAGACTAGTGACAGTTGCAGAAGAGGAATCAGTCGGGAGCTATTAACAGTTTAATTGATACGCTTTTATGAAGAAGTGGGTTTTTAACGATTTTTTGAAGGAGTGGAGACTAGGTGAGCATCTAACGGAGGAGGGAAACGAGTTCCACAGGAACGGTGCAGCCCTCGAGAAATCTTGAAGGCGAGCATCAGAGGTGGGAGTACGGACAGAAGATAGATGTAAGTCTTCAGCAGATCGTAAGGGCCTAGAGGGGACATACTTGTGTATAAGGGAGGATAGATAGGTGGGAGCAGCATTATATAGAGATTTGAAAGCAAGAACCAGAATTTTAAATTGAGCTCTATATTTTATATTAAGCTAATGTAGGGATTGACAGAATCTTTATCTCCTGCTAACTCTTTGTACTTCTCTCCTTCCATTTGTTGATCTGACAACTCATACACTGACTCATCTGACCTCAAAATAAAGTAAATAGAGAAGCACTTATAATTTTTAGAGTTGGTATCTGGGTGCCAGTCATAAGCATAATGATATAAAGCAGTGGTCCCTAACCCAGTTCTCATGGACCACCAACAGTCCAGGTTTTGTCAGTATAACCATTTGAATAAAAAAGGGAACTACATACATCCTGGACTGGTGGTGGGCCATAAGGACTGGGTTGGGCACCACATATATTAAAAACTGTGCAACATTTTAGTAAATCAGCATCTATGTTCAGTTTACAATGCCTTTCTTAAGTTTCCATTGGCAACTCTTCTTTTGAGTACATAGGTTACAAGATTATTTGAGCAGGGTTTTCTTTAACTTTTCTCTCTGTTAATATTTGTATGTCTATTATGTCTTGTTAATTCTTGTTAATTATTGCCATTCCATAATTGTAAAGCACTGCAATATATGTTGGCACTATATATAATAATACACAATTCGTTGCAATCTTTTCATGTATGCATTTTGTACTATATGTTAATTTCTATTGCAACATATAAATCTAGACCAGCACTGTTTGGTTTATGAAAGTAAATCTTGCACAATTCCATTGTCAGCTCCAGGTAATATATTTTGCTGTGGACAGATTTCTTACATACCCTAACAAGAGTATTTTTTAATTTATGGGCTTCTTCTGAAATATAAATTGCACCATATAGGTTATAAACATCTATCAAAGAATACCATTATTTTTTTTTCTTTGATATATGACTTATATTTGTCCTATATCACTGAAAAATGTTAATATTGATACAATATGTACCCCATTATAAAAATTGTTATTTTAAGGAATACATATTCGAGAGTAGACTGTAGATCTAAAAGACATTTTTGAAAAATAACCCAATAAATTGGTTCTATAAATGAATCTAGATAAGTTATATAAGTCCTTGTACATCTGGCATTGCATTCATTTTACATATCTGATTTAAAAAAAAGCCAGCTAAAACAAATATGGAGATAAAAAAGCAGAACTAGCCTAGCAAGGCAGATGTTCTGAAAAAATAGAGAGGAGGATAAATAGTCAAATCTTTATTGAAGACCATTAGTGGGGATATGGAACTCAGAACAAAAAGTCTATCAATTCAGAGGAAAGCCAAAGTCTCTATCGGAAGAAGCAGAGCAGCTGATTACCATAAATAAAGTAGGTAGAGACTGAGGTGTAAAGGATTGGTAGATGCCATAAAGCAGTAGTTTAATTACATAGGTGACAGCCCAACTACCTTAGCCCTTAGACTTAAACAAGAATAAGTTCACCCACAGAGATACTAAATACATAGTAATTCCATCTGCCCCTTCAAAAAAGAGCTGCAGGAAGTGAGAGAAAAGGACACTAATTATATCAGCCCTTACAGATCTTTCTAACACATAAAGAAACATGTTTTGATTGGCACCCATGGGTAATCCAAAACCGTTTATACGAAATAAAAAAAAATGCATGTTGAGAAAGCACCAGGAAGGGTGCGAAACGCGTCCAATGGCTTCACTAACTTTTTTCTGCGTCGGCTTTCTTGGTGGTCTCTCCCCTTTCCAGCACCTGTGAGTGGTCCTGCTCACAGGTTTTAAATATTATATATTTTCTGTATTCATTACATTCATAGTTTATATGCGTGGACCATTATAGCACACAAGAGAACTGCTGTCTCAGTGTCATGCCATGTATACTCATTTGGTTATAAAAATAAATGTGCATTTTTCTACAATTTTTTTCTTAGGAACTGTTTAGGATTACCCATGAGTGCGGATCAAAAATGTTTTCTTTATGTGAAGTATTGTTTGATTACTGGGAGGATTCCAGCACCGAGAGGGTAACCCTAAGATACATCTGCTGTAGTGTGTTAAGGATCACCTAGACTAAGCAGATTCATATATACAGTATTTTGGGGGGGGGAGGGTTGAGCTGCGGCAACTTTTTTCTTGAATGAGGAATTTTTACTTCACTCACTATTTTTACTTTTTACTCTCTAAATTATCCCTGGATCATTTTTAAATCCATAATCGGGATTGAGGAGAAATACCAGAGACAATTATAGAGGAACTCCTAAATTAGCCCAATCTTTGTCCATAATCTAACAAAAGTGACTTGCTACATTGCTTTACACATGAGAACATACTCTGTGTGCCTACCATACCAACGCTTTCTCTGTACTAAGAGCAGATTCATTGTGCTCCATAGTGTGACTACAGGTAAATGTGTAAGAATCACAAAAGCCTGGAGCATGTTTCTATGCTAAACACACTTAGTTGGTCTTGATGATCAAATTAACTGAGTATATATATATATATATAGTCATGTTTGAGTGTGAACGGAAATGAGTACCATGCAATTACATATCTTAACCAGTGTTGTAGTTGCTGAATTAAGAAGCTAATTGTCCAAGAAGCTCAGGTGCACATGAGCTGAACTCGGCAAATTCCTAGTTTGCTGAATTTTTTGCAGTCCTATCATGTTGAACCAATTCTCCTTTGACCGTTTACATGAGTAATTCCGCAGGAACCTACTGGAAATCTCTGCACCTGCAAATTTAAAAAGACGTAACAAGTAATCCCACTGAGTTGAGAAGTCAGCTGTCAGCCAATAATTATATAAATTTGGGACAAGTAAGAAATTAGGAGTAGTTCCATGCAGTGTGAATACCAAACAGTCTGCAGTTTCATTAATTACAATTGAAGTGTATTCTTACCTTGTCATCAAAATTGCATAAGGGCTCGAATTTATATTTTGCACACATGCTATTTGTTTTGCATAGTTCATATGCATGTAAGAAGACAGAGATACATTGACTTCAGCATATTTAGAGATTACAAGACATCTTCAAACTCAAAAACTGAATGTGATCAACTTGCGTTGCATGATTAAAATTTGTCTTCTTGGCTAGAGAATAAATCATAATGAAGAAAAGGTTCCACTACAGAACCAAAGGAATGTGCTGCAGAGACTCCGGTAGGGGTTAACCCACAATAATTAGATTTTATTACAAAATAGACAAATAGGTCCAGAAAGGGACCAAGAGTCCAAAGAATGGAGATCTCTCCAATAGATAAAATAATAGTAGAACAACTTTATTGAACTATTAGAAATTTAGAATAGGAGACAATATAATACACATTAAAAAGCCTTATGGCTATGGTGCAAATAAAGTAGGTCTTAAAAGATACGCAATCATGTTACGAGTTAAGAATAGCTTAAACTAACAACCATTTCTTAGAAGGAAGTATACAGGGTAGTATACAAGGATATTCATTGATGCCAAAAGGAGCCAATAAAAGGTCTCAAAAAATTAGATTAAACATTTAGAAAAAAATGCTAAAGACCACGCTCCTGGTGATATACCAGGTGGAAATGGTGAAGTGAAAAAAAGTTTCTATGAATCTAACGACCAACTTGTATTTAATTAAACGTATGATAACAAAAATATTAAAGTAGCAGACTCTCCAATTATTTTCATAACAAGCATCATAAATTGTGAGCATGTTATTCAACTCTTGATATTATCCCTAATCACAGAATATTTTGTTTAACATGTTCATAGATTTCTATAAACTAAACAATAAAATGTGTCATCTTATCCATTATCCATTTACATTACATTTTATTAACCAGACACATGACTTTGTTTGTACTCTAGCCACACATTCTAAAAATTAATGATGCCTAGTTGTTTTCTTACTGGGACTCCATGATCCCATCTATGAGCAATACATTTAGAAAGTCCAGTGCCAGACGCAATAATACCGAATCGATGTAAAATATTCAATGGCAACAGCTGTTGTTACTTCACCCAGAATGATCATTTAAATCATAATGATTTTAAAGTAAAACTTTAACTATGAGACAGAACAGAGTGTATTGTTTATCAAACGTTTTCATATTCTTTATTTAAACGGACTAATTGCATTGCAAATTGAAAATATAAAAAATTGCATTTCTGGGAGGCTAAATGTAGCCCTTCAGTGGGTAATAAAATGTGCATTGCAGAGTCCAGCAAATAAAGTACATGCTCAATGAGTATCTGATGAGTTGGTATGTTTTATTGACCAAAAATATTTTAAATATTTATTTCTCTATGAAACACACTAACCAACTATAATATTAAATATAGAAAGATAAGCTCTTACAAGGTTCGAAAGACATGAACACCAGCCTATTGTAAAAAATTGACAAAACCACTGAAGGATAACAAACTAAGAGTGCTACTGGCAAAAATATAAGGGTCGTGAATTAAAGATTAGGGTATCTGTCCTCTTAAGCTTGTTGCATCAGATTTTTATAATGGCAACTAAAAGATACAGTTTGTCTATTTGTTCACTGCAATTTTAGAGATAAAAATGAACTTTGTATTTAATGCTTTCCTGTGTGCTTATACGTCAAGTGACCACGGTTTAATTGGTCAATGCAGCAAAAGCGCCTCTAGTGGCCGTCAAGAAGACAGCCATAGAGATGGACAGTGTAAACATTGCAGTTTCTACATAACCGCAATGCTTTAAATCAATGTATGCATATATTAAAGGGACACTAAATTCACCTACACCACTTCATCGCAATGAAGTGGTCTGGGTGCAGTTGTCCTACTGCAACCAAACCACTTCATTGTGATAAGGTGGTGTATGTGATTTTAGTGTCCTTTTAATATATACATACATTGATTTGAACCATATAGATAAATTAAAAACAAATATATTAGAAACAAAATTCAATTTTCATAGACATTGTTTACATTTGTCAGACGGCAGAGATAAACCTTTTTTCTCCAGTTGTAGTGGATCTGGTGCTTAGAGTACTCCTTTAAATCTTTTTCTTTTACAGAAAAAAACTGAAAAATAAAAACAATTTGTGTTTTTGCAGAGTGTATTCATAAACATTAATGTACCCTAACACCCCCATCCAAAACTATAGTTAGAGCCCACATCCACTACCATGGGATGGGGGCACCAAGGGGGGTACTATCTTCCCTCTTCCTTAAATTATAATATCCCCCTACTCACTGGTCACTGGTGGGAGGGGGTCATATAATCCACAATCAATACCACTGGTGAGAGTTGCAGGGGTATTAAGTCATGGAGGATTAAAGGTACACTGTAGGCACCTAGACCACTTCAGATCATTGAAGTGGTCTGGTGCTGTGTCCCTTTTGCATCTAGTGCTGCAGGTCGCGGGGTGGAGGAGGGGGTGGAGCTTAATAATGTCTCCCTAGCCACTAGTTATAACAATTTAGTTTCAAACTTTATTGTAATATGTGGAGTTTTATAAGCTCAATAGGCTTTCCTTGAAGACCATCTTGTGTCAAACAAATATTATACTGCAAAAAACACGGGGTCAAGAAGGAATTTTTTCCTAGTTTGTTGCAAAATTGGAAGCGCTTCAGACTAGGTTTTTTGCCTTCTTTTGGATCAACAGCAAAAAACATATGTGAGGAAGGCTGAACTTGATGGACTCAAGTCTCTTTTCAGCTTTGTAACTATGTAACTATATAACTATGTAACAAAGGTTATCAGAGTCAGAGTCGCCCTCCAAAAGCATTGCATTAAAGCGTGTTTAATTAATTTTTTAACTGGACTTTGCAGGCATAAAGGTGTCTAAAAATGTATATTAATATTTGTCTACTCCATACAAATGTAATAGTTAATTATCAATATATGTTTTTAGACACCTTTAAAGAGGGGTTAACATCAAAGTTAGATTATATATGAATTTTATTGTTAAGAGGATTTGAAGCTTGAGAATGGTTAGTATTGTAATTTAAGGGGTGTTTAGAACTATTAAGTCTAGGAATCAAGTTAAGTTGAATTAATATTATGGTACATGGAGTTTTTAGTTTCAGGAAGAGTAAATCTGGAATAAAGAGAGATTTTTTTTCTGGATTAGATATTATAAATGTGGTGCTAAAGAAAGGTATTGTTTTGCTTGTTGCAGTTAGGGTACGGTATAGGGTGTTTAGAGCACGTGGAGTTGAAGTGTTATTTGCAAAGTTGTTGCCCTTTTACGTTTTCTGTAGATCACTCAGCCAACCATGATTAAGCTGCAGAAACTGTTACATGGTGTGTATCTGTATGTGTGTCAGATGGGAAAGCATTTTTAAAGGGCCGCTGCACCCAACCAGGCCCCTACTGACAAATGCCCACTGGGTGGCCCTAAGTGCATGGTCTGTCGATGGATCCTGTTTGGGCCTGCATCAATGATCCTATAATAAAATGTTGCAGGCAGAGGGCAAATGGGGCAACTTCTTGTGAAAGAGGGCGGAAGGCTGTTTGCAGGGTTGCGTGTGTAAGAGGGAGGTTGTTGTGGGCTTTTGTGTGGATGGAGCTAGTTGAGATGTAGTATGTGTGTGCATGTAAATATTGGCTGTATGTGGATAGAGGCTCTAGTGTGTTTACAAGGGCTTTAGTTTGCATTTGAGGTACAGGAGCTGTAGTGTGTGTTTGGGGGAAATTGTGTGTGTAGTGTGTGTGGGGGTTAGTGATGTAATTTGTGTGTATGTTTAATAGGATCTGTAGTGTATGTATGCAGGAGAAGAGCAAACACTGTTGTGTGTGTATTGGGGTAGATGGGCTTTTGTTTGTTGAGGGAGAGAGAGCAGCTGGGTTGTAATAAAGTTATGGGATAGAGGGACTGTGGAGGGGGAAATTCCTTCAATGTAAATGGCTCATACAGGCTCTGGGACCCATGGCTCATGGACCACCTAACACGCACCTAACTGGGTATCCGATGACGATATATAGCCCACTGGAAACCAATCCGACCCCACTCCCCATGCAAAACCGAACCTCCCCCCTCCCACAACCCTCCCCACTCTGCCACTTCCTTCCCCACACCATTCACCCTCTCTACCCCTCCTACCACTTACCCCTTAAATCCACCCACAATACCTCATTTTAACAACTACACCCACCACTGGAGGAGTATCAACAGAATGAAACCCTCCAGCGAAATGCACTCACCGACTCCACAATACCACACCTGACCTCGGACAACCCACAGGCGTCTGTAAACCACCACACACATGACGACGGGTAAAGATAAGCCCTGGCTCCATCCAGGACGCTCCACACGCAGAAGACCATATAGCCATCTGATGCCTAATGGTTCCATATCCCAACCCTGCCCTAAACCCCCCAACCCTTGCCTGACACAGACGCTCCAACAGCCTCACATTCACCACTCGTATCCACTAATAGCTCTTGAATCCAGAGGGACCCCATCCCCTTGAACAACTACACAGAGACATTCTACTGGGCCCCCCTGGGGACTTCACTTTCCAATACGTTACTCGACAAGAGGCAGCCAATCCACATCAACTGACCGAATAATTCCACCTGTAATGCCAAAATGGACAAATGTTTAATGGCTTCATGGCGAACTGTACCCCTCCCTATTTCTCATTCTGTTTCCCAATACAATGATATAACCTGAAAATGAAGAATTTACAAAAAATAAAAACTATGAAATATTCTAGAAAAATTAAAAAAAGTCAATGCTTTAGCTCATTGTACAGTCTCATATTAAAAAAACAAATGGAAATATTTAGATAAACAATCTGCATTGCATTTTTTTACCCTTTTAAAAATCAAATATTCAGAAGTGTTTTTGGAAAACATTCTAAATGTCAGAACACCATCCAAATACCACATTCACATTTAAGAGGTGTATCTTCACATTTTGACATTTTACATACAACTTATGTCTACTTTATTTTATTTGTCAATAACTTGATATTTTTTTACTTTTTGTAAAAAAAAAATAAAACTATATATGTATAGTTATTTACGGACCTAGTAGTTTTGATTTCAACATCGTTTTACAATAGGGCATAGATTGGTACCTATATTTCATTTTTTATAATTGGATATTTATAAAGAATAGGTATTCTTTATTTTGAAGACTCAACATTGTGTTTGTAGACAGGCTTTTCATTTGGTCCTTGAGAAAAGATTTTTATGTTTGCATTTTTGATCATGCACTACCACCATGCAGTCTATAAAAATATAAACGCACAAACAAACAAAGAAAAAAGCCATTAAATATTTTGATCTCTTCTCTGCATAACATAAAATGTAAATCCAAGACCTTACTTTTTCATGTTTACCTAGAAATGTCACAATGAATTTGGTTTTTATAGTAAAAGCTATGCTGTTTTGTCCCTCATTTTCAAACCCTAGCAGGAAAAACAACAACACATTTTTCATTGGCAGCGTTTCCGACATTTCAACCAAGTACAGCTTTATCAAAAATTTTTAAAATCTGAAATATGTTCATCTATACTAAATAATTAGAGTGCGTGTAATTTCAAGAGTCTATATGCTGTCAGGATGTTCATTACTAGACTTTTGTGGCCTTGTATAGAATAAACATTCCAGGATACTTTGAAAGATCCATTATTAATTTCATTTCCTCTAGCAGTATGTACATTTCATATTTATTGTTGTGAAGGACTGTTCATGTGACTCTATCTGGAAAAACCTTGCTAAAGCTATATCTCTAATCTGAACAAGCACCGAATAAACAGCACTCACATCAATTTGGTTTCACTGGGAGTTTTACAAGCCGTAGTACCACCTTCAATTTTTGAAATAAAAGAGCATGATCTGAAACTATTTCAACTCAGCAGGACCTTGAACAAAATGGCCGGACATACAAAATCTGATATTTTTGCAAGTTGGTGAAAAATTGCTTGAAGTTCAAGATATCTGCTTCAATCTGACTGGCTGGACTATTGTGACTGCTATTCAAAGATGAAGTTCATATACTTAAGTTTGTAACGCATTTTCAAAATGACTTTCAAGGAGAAATGAGTCTAGCCAATAAGGATCAAGTGCAATTTTAAAGATGGTTCAAGATGACATTTTAAAAGTAGGTGTGTTTTTTTATTTTTTTTATCTATGCACATCACTTACCCGATAGTATAAATATGGGCGGGCCGCAAGCTCTCATATTGAACTGGTATCAATAGTATTTTGTGGATACCACTCACTGCCAGCAAAAGGGGTCCATCACTTGGTGGACACAACATGAAAATAACCAAGTCTGTTAATTTAACCTAGATGAGCTAGCAAGCTTTACATATGTTAGGTAAATTTATTTAAGATGTTTTGGTTTCTTAACCAAATAAATATAATACTTATATATGTAAGCGTTTGCACAAATTACTTATTGAACAGGTTTGATTTCTGAATTCCCTGCAATTTTCACGATAGTAAGTAACCCTGCTAGTCATATAAAGTCCTCTCTGGATTCTCTTCTATAGATTTGAATTTACTTGAGAGATGTTTGGATATTTTGATAATTGTGTCAAGTAAATGATTTGCTTACATTAGAAGACTTTTAGATCTTCACATCAATAGATTGGATAATTTCCAGTATAATTATAAAAAGTGTTCAGCTTGTCTCAGGCATATTGCATTATTCAATTATTGAGGAATTCTTTATTTATAGAGAGAAATATAAAAAGGTATATATTGTAATATGCGTGTGTTGTGAAAATCCAAAGCATAACATTGAAACGCAGTATGCACCAAATTACCTGAAGCTCATACATTATGCATTAAAATTACAGGCAGAGATGTCAAGATGCTTATATTAATCTTTCAAGTGAAATTAATGCTTGCATTAGATAGTATCAAATGTGTCAAATCAAATGTGCGCTAGGAATGAAGAAAGTTGCATAATGGTTGACATTTTACTTTATTGCTCTAATCTTTACAATTCTTACCTCAGATGCTGACGTCATCCATTAATGAGTCCGGTAGATCTGTTTGTGTGGGATCTGTATCGATCTGTTAAAATTGGTGGGTCCCTCTACTACTGAAGCTGTATCTTAATTTAAAGAGGCACTCTGCGCACCACAACTACTAAAGCTTCTTGCACGGGTTATTGTGTAAAGAGTATTTGGGGGTTGCTCCTCCCACAGTCTATATAGTGTATGTTGTAAGCAGTTTGACAAAAAACTGGTGCTCACCAGATCCTTAAATTCAGATCGGCAAATGCAGAGTTAAATTGAATGACCACCTAGTAAGACTTGGTTAACCCGCCACTAACACTGTCATTGCATTAATAGAAATATTACTATTGTATATACTAATTTTACATTATCTTAGTTGCAGCAGAGGGACTGGGCTTTAAGTGATGACAAAGCCAGTGCCAGATTAACATAAAAGATGTATGGGTCACTGTGTGTGTGTGAGTGTATGGGTCACTGTGTGTGTGTGTGTGTGTGAGTGTATGGGTCACTGTGTGTGTGAGTGTAAGGGTCACTGAGTGTGTGTGTTCATGAGTCACTGAGTGTGAGTGCATGGCTCACTGTGTTTTGTTTGGGTCACTGAGTGTGTATGTGTCTCTGAGTGTAAGTGTGTGTTTGGGTATATGGATGTATTGCAGAAGCAGGATGTCAACTCCTTGTAAGAGAGGAGCTCATTCACTAACAGAGTATCCGCTGACCCTCTCACTCAATGAATGATTTCCTTTCTTGCACAGATTTTACATATGGCTTCTACAGCTTAATAGGTGAGCAATGTGGGTCCCAGGATAACTTTACACCATGAAAAAAAACCTGATTAATAGATTAAAGTGGAATGGCTTCAGGGCACTCCTGGCACCATAGCCACCACAGTGTGCTTTATTTTATAAATTTCAGTAAAAAACCCTCCAAAAATTCTCAGCACCAGGTCCATGAATTTTTATCAAATTACTTGGCATGTGGCAACTGATGGCTCTTGCATTCTAACCATACAATGCACTATAGTGTTTCTAACCATACAATGAGCTGTAGTGATTCTAACCATACAATTAGCTGTAGTGATTTTGGTGCTTAGGCTACTCCTTTATATAAAAGTCTACTAAGTGCTGCTGAGTTCAGGGAATTTCTACACTACAAAAAAGACAGGCAATACATAGTGAATTTCTCAATTCCTACAGAGTTCAATGTTATAGTTGATATATTCAATGGCTAGAATGATAATAACGACTAGAGCATATGCTTGTATAAATTTACCGTATATACTCGAGTATAAGTCAACCCGAATATAAGTCGAGACCCCTAATTTTACCCCAAAAAACTGGGAAAAGGTACTGACTTGATGAATGCAGTGGCAGTGTGTGTGTGTATGAATGCAGTGTGTTTATATTTTTGATTGCATGTCTCATTCCCTGATGGTCCAGTGGCATGGGCTGTGTCTGGCTTGCACAGCTCCTGTCAGCTCCCTTCTCTCTCCTGCATTCCAGTCAGCTCCCTTCTCCTCCACTGTAAGTCTCGCGGTCTATGTGCCCCATGGAGCATTGCCACGGTAACCCTCTTGCGAGATTTACAGTGGAGGAGAAGGGAGCTGACCGGAACGCAGGAGAGAGAAGGGAGCTGAGAGGAACTGCTGGAAAGGTAAGTTACAGCTCTCTGCCAGCCCCCAACAGGACCGCCGGGCTTGTAATGAGCCCGGCGGTCTTGGTCTGTATTATGGCAATGTAAGTTGCCATAATACAGACTCTGACTCGAGTATAAAATGAGTGGGGGGTTTTCAGCACAAAAAATGTGCTGAAAAACTTGTCATACTCGAGTATATACGGTACTTACATTTGTTTAACTGCCTACCTACTAATGCATTTTATATATTCAAATTATATATATATACATTGGGATGATTCCTAGCTTTTTGTGAAAAATTACTAAATACAAAATATATTGAAATTTAGTAAAACGAACCTCTAGGTTTGGATGTCAATATGTGTATCCCTATTGGCTGGAACCAATATATAATTATTCAACATCCATGTAAATTCCTCTAATAAGTTAGTGCTGCACTGCCTTCCCCAGTGTAATGGAGCACCCATTTAACACAGGATAGAATCTACAGAATATATTACGTAGATTTTGTACAATTTTTTTTTATCTGTTACATTACATTCACAATATTGAAGAATGGGATACTGATCTAATTTTACACTTGAAAAATGGGTTGCTAAGCTCATGCATGATTGCTTGCATATTTAAGTGCTTGTCAAAGAAGGTTAGAGTCTTGTGATATGTAGATAATTCGTAATGGTTTAAATGGGAAATAGCTTTAACAGTCTTAAAATCCTACTAGTAACACAAGTTACAATATTTGTGCAAAGGGTGTCCCTTTTGAAGAATCACTCTAGGTACCATAACAGCTTCATCAGTAGGTTTCCCTTTACATCTTATTTTCCACCAACTGTGAATTAATATCCTAGAGCAGAGGTTTTCATTTTTTTCTTAGGGGCTACTAATTACCTAAATTTATCTGCTTCCCCAAATGAATAAGGTAAGTCATAAATCCTGGGTAAATAAAAACATACAAAACTGCATAAACTACATACATTTGTAAATGTACACAATTATACATTATATATATTATACTATCAGTCCTAATCCATTACTTCACGTCTAAACCTTTCATTAAGGTGCTACATCAAGGCTTCCTTCGCTGGTCTTTCTGTTACAAAGCACTGCATCAGCAGCTTCAAGCTGTCTACATCACTAAGTGATGGGGCCACAGGTAATCCTCAGCTCACTTACATATATACCTCAATCAGAGTAAACCTCCTATCAAGCGTTCAGTACACAAGCTGTATAAACTTGCAATAAAGTGTGTTTCTTTGAATCCTCTTTTGCCCTCTTTTATTACAGGCCTACTCATACGTTGGTTTTGGCACACCTTAACCAACTTTGCTTCCCTTTCTACATTCCATGACGTATTAGATAAATTCCGAGCACAAATACATATATATATATATATATATATATATGTGTTTTTTTTAATATTTTTATTTTTCTATTTATTTATTTTAATATATTTTATAACAAGGTTCCTTTAAAATATATAGGTGCATTTCTCATCTGTACATTTGCCAGTGATGTTGTCTATATAATTGTAGAGAGAGTGACAGCACAGTGGAGTAGTAATCATTTAGTTCTGTTAACAGACTAGATTTAATGGATCACACGTTATATAGGTAGATCAATCAAAGGGATTGAGCCAAAGATTGACTGTGCTGTGCTTCAGCAGAGATATCCCTAAAATCTAGCCAGTTAGCAGCATTTCACGAGCAGAACTGCTTATCCCTGTGGTAGTGGTTGTGGTGATAATGATAACTAATGACAGTAATTGTGTAGCAGTCCAGAGAGGCTTCATTTCAAGATGCATGTCACTGTTTTGGAGTCTAATCCATCTTTAAAGATTGCAAGAAAAAGGGAAGAATGCAGAGAACTGCCGTCTCAATGATTTCACTACAAAACAAAAAGCATTTCCTTGGTCTGTCAATATCGCAGTAATTTTTTCATAAATGTTGTGCATATGAAATTTTGTTTTCTCCAAATTATTTTAATGAGTAGATCATTATGAAATGCAGGGAATGCAAATAGTTTTAAGTCCCACAATTTGCAAACCATGTATCAAACATAATAAATATCAACAAAAAAACTAGTTACAAAAATGAAAATAAAACAAAAAAATAAAAATAATAGAAGTATAAAGAGGAAATATCAACAATGAGCAAAAAACACTAACTAAACACTTAGTTAGCACATAGGGTAATGGGGTACCATACAGACATAAAAATCTTAACCATAGCTAAAGGAATGCTCTGTTTGGAGACAAAACACTGCGTGGACTATCCTAATTTGTTTTCTTGAACCATCTTCGTGTGTCCAGTGTAATTTCTATAATGAATCTCCCATAATCCATAGGACTAATTATCTGGTGATGTAAAATGAATACATTTTTTAATCAAACAAATAATAGTCTCTAGCGCAGGGAGTCAACCTTCGGTACTCTAGATGTTGTGGATTACATCTCTCTTGAGGCTTTGCTCACTATGGCAGTAAGAGCATTATGGGAGATGTAGTATGTAACATCTGGAGTGCCAAAAAAATGCCTACCTCTGCTCTATACCAAATGCTAGCATCAACTTATTTGTACACATTCAGAAGACATATTGTTTTCTGTTTATAAAATATGTATTAAAAGCTGAAGGATTAAAATGCTATTCACATGTACATTTAGGCATATTGTGAACTAACCACCTATAGGCACAGCTCTCCACCTGTGTTTCAGGGAATTGGAAGCAGTGCTAGGGAGTTTGATGGTAACAGCTGGTGCTGGTAATATCCTGCAGAATGTAAGCTATAAATTAGACCTCACTATGGCCTCGATTTAATATTGTTGGATACGGTTTTCAAATGATGTAATATTTTTAGATAAACATTTAAAATGATTTAATATTATAAAAATATTTTAAAAAATGTAATATCTTTATAGTTTTTTTTTATTTACATTCACATATATGTGTATGTATATTTCTGTATATGATATGTGCTTTGATATTTTAATATGTGTAAAGGTAATTTGAAAAGTTTATCCAAAAATATGAAATCCTTTGGAAAGCTTGTCCAACAGTATTAAATCAAGGCCTCAATAAGGAAGAGCTCATACATACAGGACAGGACACATACAACATACTTGTATCCTTCCTGGTAAAATATTTTATAAATAAAAGAAATTAAGTCCAGGAAAAAGAGAACAGAATGAAAGGTACTCAACCATGCATTACCCCCCCAACCCCCTTTACAGTTATAGAGCCAGTTCCCTGACATCTCTGCCAAGTCAATGATGTACCCACAGAGGAAGACCGCTATCTGTGGTTAATCCAAAGATATGCCTAATTTTTTTGTGCAAATTTTGAGTATTTTTAATTCTTCTATTTTTCATAATGATTGAATGTTGATGTTTAAACCAAACAGTTGCTGTATTAAGTTTCTTATTACCTTTATTCTTTAATATTTGTTTAACTTTTCATTTTCTACTTTCTGTTTGGCATCAAGGACTAGTACTAAGTCTACATGAAGTTACTTATTATTTATAATAATACTGCTCCATTGTATTTTAGTGAGTACTTCAGTGATCACCCACTTTCTAAACGGTGTGTGTGTGTGTGTGTGTATATATATACTTTTTTAATGAACGTTTATTTTTCTTCTCAAGAAACACAACAAAAAAGAATAACTGTGAATAAAATATTAAAATAGAGAAATGCTGAAAGCAATGAAACACCACTCACAGAAGACATATAATTCTCCAATGAGGCCATGAAACATATAATAATACAAGAGTTTGTACTGGTACTGTCATGATGGTGAAAAAACAGACCTTAATATAATGTATCACATGAGATAAAGTATTAAAGAGCCCAAGGTCCATATTAGACCGCATATGAAATATTAATGAAGGAAGTTGGCTGTTCTAAAGGAAGAGGGAAAATCTCAATTCAACTTAATATTTTAGACAGAAGTCATAGGTTTTAGCATACACTATGTTAACCAATAAACCTAAAGTAAAAGTAATTGAGTGACTGATTACATGGACTGGAACTACCCCATAGAAATACTAGTAAAGTAAGTTAGGTGTCGATGTTATAAGCAGCTTGGAGGTTGGGTGGATGCACTATGTGTATATTCAATAAATTGAGTTCTAGAGTAAAACATAGAATGTGAGGGCAGATAAGAACCATTCTGCCCATCTAGTCTGCCCAATTTTCTAAATACTTTCCTTAGTCCCTGGCCTTATATTATAGTTTGGATAGCCTTATGCCTATCCCACGCATGCTTAAACTCACTGTGTTAACCTCTACCACTTCATCTGGAAGGCTATTCCATGCATCCACTACCCTCTCAGTAAAGTAATAGTTCCTGATATTATTTTTAAACCTTAATTCACTTTGTATTAGATAGGTTGACTTACAGTTACACACATTTTACATATATTTTTTAACACACTTACTTACATTAACACACTTGCTTTTATTTTTGTTGGATACTTGGAAAGTGCTATAAAATGTATTTACCAAACATCCATCCTTCTGCTTCAAGTAGTTTAGATAATGTGATGTAGGGATACCTTAGAACAATTAATGTGATAGGAACATACTTGCAGTTACCTAAAGCAAATGTGGAAAGGATTCCATTAAGCGTAAATTAAAGAAATGATAGCTCCATGTGCTACGAGTTCAAGTGCAAGGTCAGCTTTCTGTCATGAGAGGCTTTATTCAATTTAATTGTCGAGGATGCACTCATATCAAGTCATAGAACCTTACATGGCCAGACATCATTAAATGTGTTTAATCCCTTAAGGGACAATGACAATGTATATTGTCATAACAATTTAGTCCTTAAAGACTTGACATAGAATGCCCTACTTGTCTAGTGACAATATAGCTTTGTACGGCTGTTCGTGAATAAATACCAGGGCATTTGAAATTGACATAGGGGATACACTAAGATAACATTACAGCAAATAATGTGATTCCTTAAGGAGTTTGAGAGCATGGATTGGCTAAGCAATCTTAGCCAGTTTTTAGTTTGATAAGATGTTACTGAAGACAGTTTCCTATGGAAGGTGAATTTGTAAATACAGTCATCATATAATTGTTTTTATTTATTTAAACATATTTTAGAATGTAACAAGATGAAATCCACACTAGTTATCACAAGAGTCTAGATCTTTGGTAACCAGCAGTTGTGACACTTTTAAAGATGTGGTTGTTTAATATAACATACAAACTTATCAGTGTGAGATGGAAACACTCCAATATGTAATGTGTTCACCTGATATTTAGGTGACTCAAGTTTAACTACAAGTATATAATCGGGATCAATAAAACTTTTAAAATATAACTTAAATCACTTTCTACTTAATAGGACTCATACATTTCCTCCTAAATTAAAAATATATAAACCTTTAAAGTATTTTTTTAATGCTTTTAAAAAAAAATTGAGAGAGCTAGGAGTAATCTAATTTATCAATGATTCTTCGATATGGTATCCTTAAGAAAAAAAAACAAAAACACAGTGTGTAATCTGGCAGCACTACTGTGATATTACCATTTCATAAGCAATGGAAATATGTATAATGTATGCAAAGTAAAAAAAAATTACAAATGCACCCAGATGTTTATTTTATCGTGTTTTTGAACAAGATATGAATATGGTAATGAAAGAGAAGTTAATGGGAACTCAATTAACATACTAACAAGTCAGTGAGATTAGTAGTACATGCTCCATTACGTATAAGTGCAAAGCAAGCCATATTTGAAAGGGCTAAAAAAGTCAAGGGGATCTTCTAAAAGGCTTTCAGATGTTTCATAGCAAGAAGGAAGTAAAGCACCTTAATGGAATGTTTATAGGCTCATACTTCCTTAGCATCCATTACTTTAAATGACTTTGAAGTCAAAACATTTCTGTTAGGAGCTTAATACTGGCTGGTCACCAGAATGCCGTCAACATCATGTAATATTTTCATAACTGAGGAAGTCAGAATAGACTTGGCATTGAAGGGCATTGAAGGGATTGTTTCACTTAAAAAAATTTCAGCCATGTTAAAAAAAAAAAAAATATATAATATATATATATATATATATATATATATAATAAAATATAAATAATTTTACTGTACTGAGATATTGTTTCAGATGTTGCATGCATTAGAAAAAAAGTGAGATAGAATTTCAAATAAAAATGAGGAAGAATGCACATGTATTCACACCAAAAACACCAAGCATTGCATTGTATGGCATGCACAGGGTATAAACGCAATCTCTTCTGCAGCCCCTGCATTGGCGTTTTCTGTATCTTCCGCTGTAATTAAATCAATAGCTATTCATGGTAAGACACATTCCATAAATCTGTTGGCAAAATATATTTATGGGGAAAACGTTATGCAACAAAATGGCAGTCATTCAAGTTGTTAATTTTAAATTGATGTGGTCATTAAAAGGATGAGTTAGCCATAAAATGACCAATACAGCTCAACATTGTAATTGTTAAATGAATGAAACTAATTACATATGGGTGTACTTTGTAGATCTTAACATTGTTCGGTTTGGCGTATTTTTTTAAAATAAACTTAAGATGTTTTGAAAGATATATTACAGCCCTTAGCTTATGTTTAGTAGTCTAAGTTTTTCTATTTAAAGATGCTATTACAGCACAAAATCAGCTTGGTTTTTTAAAAGATGGTTTAGGTAGTTGAAGTAAAGAACAATATTCAAGTCGGATATTTGACAATTGGAAGTTGGCAACAGAGACACCAGCTGTGACTGAGGTAACCTAGCCATGTTGTTCTGAATGGACATGAGTAGAACAATGCCATCCAGCTATTCAAATAGAGCAATTTAGCTGTTCATGAAACACTGACTTGCAAATCACATCTGAAAGCAAGCCGGGAGAGTTGTAAGGGATATGTGGTCAGATGCTCCTGATGTACCTACTTAAACAAGTATACCGTTAAAATGCCTGCTGACTGTAAGACAGCATTTAAAATGTAAAATGAATTAGTAAATAAATATAAAAATAAATTGACCGATACCAGCTTGCCATCCCTTATAGATATAAGGGATGGCAAGCTGGTATCGGTCAATTTATTTTTATAAACTTGACAAGGGCCTTGCTGTTGGGTCAAAGTAGCTCTATTTGGCATCTATATAATATTTAGAGTGCTTTTTCTAATGTTATTGACTGGACATTGTGTTTTAAAATCCATAGTTTAGTAAATAGCCTTTTTAGACTTAAAGGGACAATCCAATTCACCGTAACCACTATAGTGCAGTGGTTATAGTGCTAGAAGTGTCATCAGCCCCCCCCCCACCCACATTGTAAATAGGGTAATCAATGAAGAATGATTTGACCTCTTACTTGTGGTCCGCTGGCTTCTATTCCCAACATGTTCAACAGCTGAAAGGTTTAGCTCAGACAGAGAACTTCTGGCTCTCCTGTAGATTTAGTGGAGGCAGGTAGTGTCATCAGACTGATCCCAAGTAAGAAGAAAAACTGTTCAAAAATAGGTTAGCTTCTTACATTTGGGAGGCATCAGAGAACTCCTGGCACCTTAATCATTATAGTGTGCTGTAGTCATTATAATATGTGTAGTGTTCCTTTACACTTAACTCCATTGCTATTTAAAATATGCTGATGTTAACACTTAACAAATGTATAAAAAGTACATAAAATAAAAGGCTAACAAATTTGTCAGTTCTTTGTCAATAGCGGTAGGGTTAATCCAGCCTCTAGTGGCTGTCTCCCTGATTGCCACTTCCGCGATTCTCAGTGTTAAAATCGCATTGAACTCACGCAGCATGAGTTCAGCTCCCAATAGGAAAGCATTGAGTAATTCTTTCCTATGGGCGGTTTGAATGCACTTGTGGGAAAAACGCAGAAAAAAACTATATAATACATAGATTTATTCAATATTTTTACTGTCCCTCCTTTTTTTTGTCTTCAGTTCACTTCTCACTTGATTTGTAAATATTTTTTTTTTTTTTGGCGCCACAGGCAGAATACTGAATCAAAAATGAAAACAAACAAGTTCAGCCATTGCACATTTCATATAGTTTGTGATCTGGCTACATTTTGAGAATCAGAACAATCAGTTTGAAATAAGACAAATCTTAATTTTCAATATAGAGTTAACAAATGAGTGATTACCCTTCTTAACATGCTTTAACATTCTTCCTCACCTGGGATACGAATACACATAGAACCATTATATTCTGGTTATTCAGCAATTCTGCCATCATATGAGCGATTTCTCCTCCGGTTAAATCTGTGTTTCGCTTTTGTATCACAAATGAGAGAGAATACAGTCTTCTCTTGGGATGCAATTAGTATCTTGCTGCAAGAAAGAAAGGAAGAAGCTGTGATGTCATTAGACTACTTCGAGTATTTTGTAACGTTGACAAAATGGAGAACTACCATGTGACAAAAGAAAAATCAATAGAACATCAACACCACTTCCAAGTACATATTTTATTATATGTTTGTTTTGTTTTTCAAACTGCGAAAAAAGAAAAAAAAAATACGGTGATTTTCTGATCAATCCTGCTTATGGTTTATGAATGCACCAACAAACAAGGGTTATGAATAACAAAGAATGGTTATGATATCATATACATAAATATGAATATAGAGATTTATTTGTATGGAATATCTGTGTTTGAATATATGAGTGTATGTGTGAAGTGTGTGCATAAATGTCCTTTCACTGCTCATTTATTTCCCTTTTCCACATTTACATTCCGCTACTCATCTGCTTGATTTTAACAATTATATTTTATTAACATATGTTTTCATTAAAAAAAAAAAAAAAACATCAACCAAACACAATTATAATTGCATGTTTACAATGAATGTAACTCAATGGATCATGCGACCATACTTAAACCAGCATGGTTGAAACATTTTGTTTTCCGATAGGTTTCTCCATAATTTTCTGAGGATAGCTACCTCTTAGTTACTAGAGTGGCATCGTCTCTGGTAACTGGTAGCATGAAAAAGTTGCAAAATGTATTAGATCTAAACACAGCTTCATAACAGCATGGATACAGGGGCAGATTAAGAGCCCGGTGGGCCTGGTGCTGACAATGATGAGGGGCCTAAGTACAGAATCTTATCAACCAAAAACATTAAAACAGTCCAACCTCTCAAGCATTTTGTATCTAGTGGAGATGTTGCTGGAGGGAAACTCATAGGATGCAGCTATAAAAAAAACTTAGAGTCTCTTAAAATATGCTAATCTCTCTAATTCATGTTTTCATTTTTCAAGTAAATCCATACCCCACTGGCTGGGAGACATGGGGACACTGAGACACTTGGGGACATTGTGTCCCTTATGTCTGTGTTCCCATGTCTCCCAATGCCCCCAAGTGTCTCAGTGTCCCCATGTCTGTGTCCCCATGTGTGTCTGTGTCCCCATGTCTCCCAGCATCCCCTAGTGTCTCAGTGTCCCCTAGTGTTTCAGTGTCCCCATGTGTCCCCATGTGTGTGTGTGTGTCCATGTCTCAGTGATCCCATGTGTGTCTGTGTCCCTGTGTCTTCAAGTGTCTCAGCGTCCCCAGAGGTCTCCATGTCTCATAGTGTCCCCTAGTCTCTCAGTGTCCCCATGTCTCCCTGCAGCCTTTACCCCATTCCTCACTTCCCTGAGCTGTAGGCTGTCTCTGCAGACTGGGAACTGCTGTCTGTCCACTCTGTGCTGTGTAGCTGCTCCCCCGCAGATCAGTGAGAGATGCAGGTATATGCTGTAACTTCCTATCCCTGCCTCTCTCCACACACACAGTGACCCTTACTGGCCGGTAATGGTATTGTAGAGTAAACTCTGTTTATACTGAGAAAAATACCGGCATTTGTATTGCCAGTATTACTGCAACATTGGCACCGGACAGGCAGCCTCAAATAAATACCGGCCAGGTGAACAACCCTAAGAGTAGTATGTAACCAAAAAAAAAAAAAGTAAAAAAAAAAATATATATATATATATATATATATATATATATATTTTAAATCATTGGGCCTATTCCATGGGCCTGGGCCTGGGTCTGGGCCTGGAGCTGAAGCTCCATCAGCCCCTATGTTAATCTGGCCCTGAACGGGTAGGTGCTGAAACATTCTCTATTTTCTGTACTCCTAAATAATAGACTACCTCTGTACACGTGTGCCCTGATATTTTGATCCAAAGCTACTGGATGTATTTGGGAGCAGGCCTTCCCTATTTGGAGGCCCTGGTAGGAGCATTCCCAACTAAGTGTGTGCACGTTGTCTTCATTTAAAAAGTATACACACTTTGTAGTGATGTCAAACATAACTACAGTGGGAGTTGTGTGCAAGTTGTGTTAGAACCAAATGGTATGTGTAGCAAGAGATCAGAGGCACAACTGCAAGCAATAAAATGCCACCAATTGTTTTAACCCATTTACTTTGGACTTACCTTTCTCATGGTGGTACGTAGAATTTCAGTTGTGTATAGATTACTGATTTGGTTTAAGAAGAAGGACGTGTCAATCTAGCATTGCACAGTAGGTTTATTTGCCAACATTTCAACAGGTAAAGTCTTTAAATGTTTTGTTCTTTCATTTCATTAATGTACTTGCAGCTCCTTAAGAAATTAAGACGAAAAGAAAGTTCTGAATCTTTTTGTTATCCAGTTCCAGCTAGGATAATTGATTGGATCAAGTGGATATGTTAATAATGCTTAACTGAACAATGGCACTGGGAAAATCTGTGTTTTGTTATATTTTTTGATTTTTCTTTTATCATTTTTAATTAATTTTACATTTCTAAAGGAAAAGGGATTATGATAATCTCTGTTTTGTGGCAGCTGATACAAGAACAAAGATGTGTTTTGCTAAAGGGCTCAAGGTTGGAAACGATTGTATTTTCATCTTAAAAGCCCTACTGTTATACATTAGGAATTAAAGGCACACATAAAGAGCTTGTGAGCATATTTTACAATGATCATAAGTCATAAATGTTGTAAATTAAAATCACTGATTACAATAGAATAATGGAGGATCATGTTACAAGACCACATATTAACTGTTTGCCTAAAATGGTTTATAGTAACATACACATTAATTTTTTTTAGCTAACATTTGAAGCCTCCTTGTCAGTTTAAACATGGCAAGAAATGCATTACATAGTAGATACAATGTAATATAGGCTTAAAAAAGACTCCGCAAGTTCGGCCTTTCACACATTTGTTTTCACTGTTGGTCAATAAGAAATTTAAAGCACCATATCAATGTTAGCTTAATGAAGCAGTTTTGGTGTAAAGATCATGCCACTACAGTCTCACAGCTCAATTTGTAACCAATTAGGAGTCAAATCACTTTTGGTATGCAGCCCTAGCCACACCTCCCATTGCCAGGAAATTACACGTTTTATTTTCTTATTGTAAAGAACCATTTCCTCTACAGTAGAACAAATCTACTTTCTTCTAGTCTAAATTGGTGACCTGATGTTCTTTTTACAGTCCTCTTTATGATCAGGTTACCAGGAAACTGTTTGCATTAGCCTTGTATACATTTGTTTAAAGTGACACTCTACTGCTCAAATACAAACTGAATATAAATCACAATTTAGTAGATGTGCCCCATGGCATATATAACACATTATGTTACTTAGATATCTTGTGTATACTCTTTTTTTCATATTACATATTTTGCCTTTGGATAACTTGGCACTAGCACCTTAAAAGCATGGTAGTAGCCCATTCAATGCATTGTGTGTATACACTTGTTTCTTCAAGTGGTTGGTTTTTTATTCATTTTCACTGGATATTTTTATTCTCTATAAAAACATGACTTGATTTGAAGTCAATCATATTTCAGTAAATGTAGATTATTTTGATTATGTCCTTCCTGTATTTTATGTCATCTTTGTGTATATGGCCCGACTGATACAGAGGTGGTCTAGTTTAATTTTGAGAAGTGTTGTGTGGTTCCTATGGCAACACGTCATATGATTGCCTGAAGTGATGTCATCCTGAAAGAGGTCTATCCAGAAGATATCATGCCTCTGCAGCATATCCGCTTCTTTTCGTCTTGATCTCTTTTGGGATTTTCTGTTTCAGTGTACTAAGTTTCTTAAGTCCCTGTGTCCTGTTTTGATTTTGCCTATTTTTGTCTTGTTTTTTTTATTCTCTGGTTGTACCGCTGGGATGTGTGACATCATTATGCTTTTGCACATGTCATTGGATGTCACAATGCGGCAACTTCCTGCCTCACCTCCTAATGTGTGTTCAATCATTGATTTTAAATGTAATTGTTCCTATATAAGCTGGGATATGTTTTTTTTTTTTTTTTTAGAATTAGACTTGATAACGACTCCTGTAAGAGCTGAAACGTTTATCCTGTTTCCAAAAAAAGACTACTATTAGAAGAAACCACTAGTTGTGCCTGGACATCTGTTTAAATTTTACATATTATTGCTTAGCCTGTTGTCTATAGTTATTCACAAATTATTACAGTTATTATTTACCCTAAAGGTGGACCATTTAGAGTATAAATGTATCTTCCTCATCAAAAATGCATACTTTTGCATTTATCACCATTAAATCTCAACTGACACTTGACTTTCCAGACCCCCCATATCCTACTCACGCCTATCCTACTCATTCTGAGTTGCGGAAACAAAATATTTTGGATATAATATGTAATGCATGTGAGTATATGTTTAAAACTTGATTTACAATATATGAAATGTCAGCACGGTAAATGGACTTAGAGAAGTAACAGTCTCTGAAGACAGACAAAGAAGAAGGTGTTCTAGAACGTTAGTTTTTTCTAGTTACCATATCTAGTGTATTCTAACTTTTTTTTACATTCTGTGAAACTGAACTGTCAAACGAACCCCCATTTACAATTTTTTCTCTCCAAATACTTATAATTCCAATTTTATACATATTAAGTCGATCACTATTTTAAGATTCTGTGTTGTTCATTTCATGAATACCTGGCCTTAGGGCTCACAATCTTATAACTATATATGTAGCTGTCAAGTATTACCTTATTTCTCCATTTACAAAATCAGCAGAAATGTAGTTTTGCTCTGTACATTGAAAACTGCGTCCCATGGCACATGCAGCAACTGTCAAGTATAAATTGTGAGCTGATATACTTTGATCCAGAAAATACATTTTGTTGAAGTAGAAGAACCTTGAAAATCAGTATGGTAGAAGCATATTTTTTTTTTTGTGAATATTTAAATTTGTAATTTATTAGAATAGGTTAGGATTATATCATAACAAATACCGATATAACTTGAAAAGCTGCCAGCAATCAGGAAAAAAGTTTATAGGTACAATACATAATATGCAGACCGTGTAATGTCTTACAATTGTAATTTTATTGCTCCATATTTTTCTACAGTCTGCAGTAATTAAATAATAAGGACTGATTAAACAAAACAGAAGCAGTAAATTAGAGGTGGAAGAGGTGCAGATGAGTTATGGAACACTCAAGCACACGTTGACCACTGATAATTAAAGAAGTCACCTTGTTAAATTTTAATTAGGACACTTATCAAGACCAAATGTCAAATTCAAGTCAAAGAGAGCCAAACATATTTGTGTTTGTCTCTACTTTTTAGGACTATGCAAATTTATTTGAAGAACACTCATTGTGCAAAGTAATTAAGCTTGAAAGCTTGTAAATTTAACAAATCTGCTAAACGAATGTATTCTCATATATGCAAACTCGGTAGCTGTGTTTTTGGATCTTAATACAGGTTTAATTCACGCAAGTATGATTAAAATAAAATAATGTAATTTTCATAAATTTAGTTGAAGATTTCTGTTTCACTCAGATACTACAAATTGTGGTTAACTTGAATGTAGGCCATCTACTAACAATACAGGCTATTTTCAATTTTAACTAACGTGTGTGTGTGTATATGGTATTTTGGCATCTTGTATATATAGTTACCATATCCACCATGTTTTCAGGGACACATATTTATGGAAATGCCTGAAAAGGGTTGCCCTGCATTATAATGCATATTCTACAGGATTCTTCATTTTAATTTAATTACTTAATCTTACGCACCTTCTTCCGAATTCTACATACTACAGGGCTATCCATTTTATGTGCTGCCCATCTACACGTATATGTCATACGTGTCCCTGAAAACATTTCCTTCAATTTTTATTTTCAGACAATAGGCAGGCACTGATTTCTGAAATGCTTAGCCTGACTTGTGATCTACAAAGATGGAAGCATAGTAGAATATTGAGGCTCATTACATGTTCAATGTGAGCGTAGTCCAAATCAGGAAAAAGATTGAAATTATCTCTTTACTAAACATTACATTTGAAACTATGGCCTACATTAAACATTTGATATCCTATTGTGATACCAAAGCCATCCTAATCCAAACATGTTCATATTTAAAACTGGACGTCAGCTATGGGATGGCATCTTTACCTTTTTGATGTTGAGCTTAATAAGTTGATATTGTGAGATTAATGAGAAAAAGATTGGTGCCAAGTGCTTTAATGGTGCTAACTAGTCTGCAATTATCCTATTATTTTTCATATGGACAGTGCTTATTGTTACTTTAATTGGTGTAATTGATTAATTGATTAACAAGGAATCATTAGTTGACACATCATCAAGTCGGGGGTATATGTAGTGTTCATTCTATTAATGGCACAGTTATATTTTGCTGTATTGCTTATTTGTGAGTGAAACATTTTATATTCTTTTGAGACATTGAATATGAAATTTGTAATGGTCACATTAAAATACTCATAACTCATCTTTGGTAGGATGTGATTTTCACAACTTAACTGTGTAACAAAGTATAGGCACTATTTTTGCCAGGATCCTGAATGCTTCATTGGTAGCTGTCAATAAATATTAACCATGTGATTTTATCGTGGGCCTGTAATTACTCTTTATGTTGTTAGTCAGGTAGTGGTTCCTCCTTTTCCAAAAAATAGTTATCTTTTAGAGTTGTCTTGATAAGCAAACTATGATAATGTTTTTAACCAATCCTATGATTTCCTTCATACTTCTTTTTTTTGTGCTATGTTTGAATATCAGTTATAATTATCTGGTACGAGTCCTATTACTATTCTGGGTGCTGCATTTATCAAGAAGGCATGAAATTATGGTGGAACAAATGCTTAGCAAATATGCCAAAATGCTTCACTCAACACGCTGAATCAGAGAAAGAAGTCGTGAAGGAATTAGAATACAGTTGCTTGTTTCAGTGAGGAACCGATACACACTGCAACTTTAATACATGTACTCAAACCATTTGCAGACACATTTCAATATATTTCAAACGAAATGCAGCAGCTATAATATGGCTTTGAATCAAGAAGCCAGCACAGAATGACAATGCGAATTGCTCAGATGTTCACTGCAATACTTAGTTTTAAATGCCAGCTCGTGAAATTAAGGAAATGAATTTTAACATTGCGCAAAAGGAAAGTAAGCCAAGCAGAGAATGTGTCCAGCTGAGCACGCAATCGTTCAAGTAATTAGAGTAGAGAAGTATATGGGCTATCTGTCTAGTTCAACTTTTTTTTAACTACTTAACGTATACAGAATTGCAAAAACCTGTTCACTAAACTGTGAATTGACTAGAAAATTGCAAATTATAGGCAACAATTCCTTTACTGACAATTATTTTGCAGCTCCCCTGCAATTTCTGTTCATAGTTTTATGAATAATTAATTTGAACAAGAGAGAAAGGTGCCGATAGAGTCATGTTTGGGACTGCTGCCCAGAAGCTTACTATCTAAAAGATAAGGAACCTATCAGACACAAGGTACATATATAATTGTGTGACAGTCTAGAACCAAATTTGAAATCATGAGAAATGTGTTGGGTATATTGTACTGTACCAAGCCATTGATTTTAGATTTTCACCAAACTTTTGTTTTGTTAATAGTTTAATACCATAATTGTCCTCTTGAGGTCTGGTGGCTTCTGTAAAAATACTGCTTACTTACTCACAACAACTTGACTGCCCTTCCCAGATGAATGGTAAGGGTCATCTTTCTAGTTAGTGTGGGAAACACTAAACACGGCCTTACAATTTGACTGAAAACACCAAAGCTCCCCGATCCTACCACTAGTCTTATAGAAGGAGGAATCCTGCAGTACTGTTGCCTTTACACCCCTTGTGCAACAAATAGAAACAATATCTGATATCTCCATCAGTATTGACTTCAGATGAAAATATGATGGAACTATGATTGTTGTGGGTGTTAGAATGATTTTAACATTGAATGGGCATTTAAAGAAGAAGATAAGTTTACTCCGCATTATATCACATAGAAATGGGGAAGATCAGAACAATATATTGTAAGCTGAAGTGGAGAGGGAGGATTAGATATTGGTGGAGGAGTTTCTCAGGTCCTAAGAAAATACAAAATTAGGCTGTTTTTCATGTACTTAATACTAAGGACAGAGTAAGAAAGGAAATCAGAGTGAAGGTGGTTTGTTAGTCAGGGTAATGAATATATTGTTATAATTGCTATGAGATACCAAATGAGGGGATTGCAGTATTTCCTGTAAGGAAGATAATCTTTTTTAAAGCAGCGATATTTTGTCTGGACTGAAACAGTCAGTTATTAATTGGGAAGGCTGTTAGGAAGAATTGTCTTCAGTAGTTATGATGGATGATGATGGAGTGAAAGCTTTAGGGTCAACAATTTGTTTTTACATGGTCAAAGAGTTGATGTTGAATATGACACATGTGTTTGTATTACTTGAGTGGGTTTAGTAATGTCAAAACATACAACTGGGGTTACATAGTGTAACTAAGAAATGTTGTACTTTTTGGCAGTTTAAAATGTCACCTTTTAACCACAATTACAACTTGCCATCCATCAACTCTTTAACCAATTTCTGTCATAGCTAATGTGATAGCAAGTATGGGGAAGTTTGGTTAATAAGAAGGAAGTATAAGGACAGTATCAGCTACTAGTGAGACATCCACGATGAGATGACCGGGTTGTAGTTGAGTGATATGAATGTGGATAGGTCAGGAGGTCGTTGTAGCATCAAGGAGAAAATAAGGAATTGCATGATAGCGGTAGTAGTGGGACATGCATTGAGTGGTAGGAAGCTAGTTTATAATTGATATGAAAGCAATTTGAATATCAAGAGAGGAGAAGTTAGTTTTGGTATGCTTGAAGTGCCTTTTGATCAATTGCGGTTGAATATCAAAACCACTCTTTCAAGGCATCGTGCATTGTTAACACAACATTGAATCAGTAATCACCAGTTCAACCAAGTGACCAACTCTTAGAAGTGCAGCACGTGCTTTATATACTAAACAAAAAGACTGAGAGACAAACAATATCAAAAGAAATACTAATTTTATCTCTTGTTATACAATGATATTTTGAAACATAAATATGAAAAGAAAAAACACTAAACCAGCCTCCCCAGTGTTTGCCGTAAACACTAAAGTAACAACAACAAAAAGAAATGACACTCCTTTCCTCACTTGTAACACAAAATAACCCACCTTGTATTACTTAATTGGTAGCCATATTTGTGAGAAAGGGTGCACAGTGCCTTGGGGAACAATAACATAGATTTAAGCTGTCAAAGACATATACTGCACATATTTGCCCTTGCCAGCTTCCGACAGATCACTATATTCAGAGACAGGCTTTCATAAGATAACGGGCTCCATGCATTAAGAAACTCAAAGAGTTGGGTACAACTGTGATCTCTGCAATCCTTATTGTTTGTTTAAATAAGGCAAAGTAGGGATTTTTTACCTTGAAAATGTAAGCAAAGAACCTTCTTAATATAATCTTTTTTTTTTCTTTTTTCAAAAGTCAAACACCTTTTTATGCAATTTCCATTCTTATAAAGCTATAGAAAAAGAATAATTTGTCAGTAGCTGCACGTGAATTAACATTTCAACATTGCCAAGCAGTCGTTGATCTGTTATCTTTAAGGTCCTATGAAGTACCTAACATAATGAAAAATGTGATGAATGCACAATGTACATGGTATGTACCTATCAAAATATGTTGTCCGTATTGAACACCTTGGGCTTATTTGAGCTTTGCTTAGTTTAATATCCTGATTTCTTATTTAAGTCTATTGGAAAATTGAAATTCAATTTGTGCACACTGCAGAAAATTATTGCATACTGTTAAATCCAACATCTGAACTATAACCGCATATATGGCATTATAATAATCTCAAGGTCACCCTGAGGTTTGAGGCTCATAGTATGTGATATTTAAGTAAAATGACTACTTATTTTTAATTTTGAGAAAGCAAATTACATTGTAAGATATTAAAGATATATAGAAAACTCTCTATGTAGCATTCTCTCTAATTCTTACACAAAAGAAGCATTGCTACATGCAGGTAAAGGTGAGCGTGGTTTTCTTAACATGACATCCATCATTGGAAACAGGAATACACTTGATGATGCGAACGAAACACGCACATGTTATGCTTTGCAAATGCATGCAATTTTTGCTGATCATTTATGCTTTAAACTTGCTAAAAATAACAATTGATCGTAGAGATCAAATAGGCAGTGGTCAGCAATTCCCAAATAAAACTCTCATTGAAGAGTTGTGCACTGCAGCAGAATCTACTGATATATATCGATCTTGCATCTTATATTTTAATGTGCTTTTTCTGTATCCTATAAACCTTTACTCTTTGCTGTGCAAGTGGAGACATGTAATTTATTATGTAGCAAGTCAAACCATAACAGTAAAATAACAATAAACGTATTCAGGAAAGCACTCAAATCTAGATATATTTTAAAAATCCAGGGGGCAGTAGTCATCTTTCTGAGATATTATTCAAAAAACTTTTTTTTTTCTTTTATCAGCTGGTAAGTAATGTGTGAAGTATGAATTAGTTCCTCAATCAGTGGCCTTTTAGGCTCATTCAAGTGGCAGCTTAATTTCTTCAGTTCATTCTTCATTCTCTTTGATTCTCTTTTACTATTCAAAAGAATGAAATGTGCCATTTGTACAGGAATCGCAAATGAGCAGAATTAGGTGGAATATTTGCATATGTCAGATTTATGAAGATATTTGAAATCTAAGGAGAAATATAGCTGTAGCTGTTTCAAATGCTCTCTCAATTCTTATTTGCCATCATTTACCATTTGACAGACTGTTTTAAGAGTTCAAATAATCTGACATTTTAATATTATTATAAAATACTGCAGGGATGCACAGTTTGAAATGCAACTCAAAAAACACCTTTTTTGTAACTATAGCTGAACTATAGCTGAATTCCTCAATAGTATAGTGTGTATAACAATGTGTAATCACTTGAGTCACTAGAGTAAGTCATCTATGTAGTGATGTAAGTAGGTACATTAAAGGGACACTATAGTCACCAAAACAACTTTAGCCTTATGAAGAAATTGTGGTGTATAGATTATGCCTTTGAAGTTTCACTGCTCAATTCATTGCCATTTAGGATTTAAATCACTTTTCTTTCTGTTTATGCAGCCCTAGCCACACCTCCACTGGCTGTTACTGACACAGACTTCATGAAAACAAAATGGTTTCATTTTCAATCAGATGTAACTTACTATAAAGGTATTTATCACCTGCTCTGTAAATTGAATTTACATACAGGAGGCTCCTGTAGGGACTAGCAAGGTATTAACATAGCAGGAAATAAGAAATTATAAATTAAGCAGAATTTGCAATAAAGGAATTGTAAACATTAGATGACTCTTTACAGGAAGTGTTTAGGAAGGTTGAGTAAGCCACATGCAGGGGTGTGTGCCTAGAGCTGTGTAAACAAAGTGATATAACTCCAAAATGGCAGAGAATTGAGCACTGAGAATGCATGGGCATAATCTATACACCAAAACTGCTTCATTAATCTAAAGTTGTTTCGATGACTATAGTGTCCCTTTCAGTTCATCTGTTTACCATATGTTCCTTCCAAAGGATGGGAGAAACAATCTAGTTTGATGTGAATATGTCACAAAAAGGTGGAAAAAATATTCTTGATTCTGTAACGGCAATTGGATTTCACCTAGGATCAACAAGTTTTGTCTTTACTTGGTACATTCTTAAATATTTGTTTTTCCAAAAATATATCCAGGCCTTTTTTAACAATCACTTTAGGCAGAACATTTCACATCTGTCTTGTTCTTACAATAAGGAATTATTTGGTCTCCTGATGTCACCTGATATGGGTAAGGTCACACGTGCGCAGTGTTCTTGTAGAATCCAGTCTTTATTCATACCGTCTCTGTTCTTGGAAATAGATTTTATAGGTGCAGAGTGGTTTTTCCTCAGTTAAAGTGATTTAGATTCTGAAACAATTGGCTGGATGATTTAGATTTTAAATAAAATTGATAAGACAATTTTAGGTAACCACTTGTCACTTCTATTGCATAGTAAATTGTGCCATAAATTAATATATAATCCTCCTGTGGGAATCTCATAAAAAGCATTTAAATGTTTAATTTGCTTTAACCTTGGTGACATTTGCAGCCTGTTATATGGTTATGTCAATATATTGATTTGTACTTCTGGCTTCTGATTAATAATGAAATAGAAAGTTTAGCACTGAAGGATACAGATATTTAACTGCATACTAAAATTTCTCATGCAAGGAGGAGGCCATTTTATATTATAGTGTACTCTGCTACGAATCAGCTAATAAATGCATACGTGCCAGCAGAAAAAAAAAATATTTGATTAGAATTATTCATACTTGTAAGATATGAATTGGGGGAGGGGAATGGTTTTATTAGGCTGCAAAGGCAACAACTAGTGTATTAAACTGTGAATTTACAGTATAAATTTACAGACAAGATTGCAATATGTACGTTTTGAGTGGTTGACACATAATTTTTACTAGTGCAGTTAAAGGATCACTATAGGGTCCGGAACACAAACATGTATTCCTGACCCTATAGTGTCAAAACCACCATCTAGCCCCCCTGGGCCCCTCATGCCTCCATATTCAAACTTGAAGCTGTAACTCAACAGTGTGCTGACATCATCAGAAGTGGTAGCCTGATCCAATCACAGTGCTTCCCCATAGGATTGGCTGAGACTGACAAAGAGGAAGATCAGGGGCAAAGTCATCATGATTCAAACACAGCCCTGGTGAATCAGCATCTCCTCATAGAAATGAATTGAATCAATGAATCTCTATGAGGAAAGTTCAGTGTCAGCATGCAGAGGGCAGAGACACTGAATGTTTGGATGCATTTTAGGCAGCCATGACCCAGGAAGGATCTTTAACAGCCATCTGAGGAGTGGCCAGTGCTAGGATGTAATTCATCTCTGAAAAGACAGTGTTTACAGCAAAAAGCCTGAAGGTAACAAATTCAATAAGCTGTAGTTGTTCTGGTGACTATAGTGTCCCTTTAAGGTTCTGTGATTGGCAACAGTTAAGTAGTCATGTTTAAAAGTTTGGTGTATGGGGTTGGCAACCTTTGGCACTCCAGATGTTGTAAACTACAACTCCCTGATGTTTTTCCAGCATTATGGGGTAAGAGCATTATGAGAGATGAAACTTAAAAGTAGGTTGCAGTAGGTTGCCTACCACGAGTATAGAGAGTGCAAAGAAGGAATAAAGGGTGTTCGTGTTGTATCCAAGCATCTGAACTAGGGGGATTAATGAGAGAGCAAGTCAGTTTGGCAAATATGGCAAATATGAAGTACCAGTATCCATTAGTTATAACTGTGCATAGTTTTGATTTAGGGAAGAAGCAGCTAGGTTGTCTATGGTCAGAATCAGAGGACTGTGAGCCAGGAATTCAATCACAAGGCAGGCAAGGAAAGGTTTACCCCTAAGTGAAGGTAGAGTAGCTGCAAGGTGAAATACACACAATAGCAAACCAAGTTCTGTGAGACGTAATAATGAGAAACGAGGGATTGATTAACCAGATTTATATAGAGAAGACAACTGAACTCAGACTCGATCACCTTCCCATAGAGAATACCCAACTAAGCCTTGTAGGTTTAACATACATTTTGACATCTCCAGGAGCATAGAATTTCTCCTGGAAATACATAGACCACTAGAAACAAATATCACATCAAAAAGTAGCAAACAGAGGGAGATGTGTGACATAACAGGAGGCATAGGGAAACTGTATAATCTAGTAAATATTTCTTGACCATTGACCAAGTGTTCAAGGTTAAAAGTGGCACTGCATGTCATACGTGAGAACATCCTGATTTGGACCCTTGGTTTGATGGCCATAAAATACACCCTGTGACAAGTAAATTTATCCCTTCCTTAGCCATGTCACTTTGTTTTATATACCTGCCACCCTCCAAGTCATGCTCAAATTTGCTACCCATCCTAGCAAGATGGCATCACATCAAGATGCGTGGTAAAACACACACACACACACACACACACACACACACATATAGCATATAGCATAATGGCACATCACTCACTGTTCTATTTGCTTCTGTGGCACTATATATATATATATATATATATATATATATATATATATATATATACATCTGAAAAGTATCCAGCCATATAATATGAAAAATAGAGGCATGTTTTGGAGAAGATACAAGATACAAGAAACATTTTACATGGGACAGTGACGACTAAGTCCCCTTCACATTAGGCATCTTGAGAGCTCACACTGTTCTCTGAGTGTCTCTTCCACTGTTCAAAACGCTCTGCAAAATCCTTTGTCGGAATAGACATCAGTTGCCTCGTCATAGTTACCTGAATCTCATTAGCAATCTGAAATCTCTTCCCTTTCAAAGGTGATTTTAGTTCTGGGGAAAGTCAGAAGTCGCAGGGTGCCAAATTTGGCCTGAGTTTATTTACGTTGCACTTATTGCATCATTCCAGAAAGCCTTCTGAATCATCCAAATAGTTTACGCTGAGGAATGTTCAAGCGTAATGCAAAATGTGATGCAGGCTTGTTGCTCTACTCGCTCACTAATTTTGAATGCAATAAGCTCACTCAAAGGTGTCTAGCTCCCCCACTAACAAGTACAGTGATGTGTTTGAATTCTATGTGTCATTTTGCTCAGAAATGCTTCAGACTTGAGAAAGGGAGGTTCTCCCGAAAGTTTGTCATTAAAAAATTCTGTTAGTCCAATAAAAAGGTATAACAAGATATGAATTTTATCTGTTATATATGAATTTTATCCTTACTATAGAAAAAAATATGGCTTTATGCCTGCGTGCTAATCCCACGTCAAATTAAAAGCAATTAGAAAAAAGGGGTGCACTCACAGGATGTCAAAGTGGATATGTGGTTTTAGTCAGAAAAATATGCAATCACATCTACATCAAATCAACATTTCGACCCTCAATGGGGTCTTTCTCAAGATATTTATATATAGTGATAGAGAGATCTGCTATCAGGTTTGTGTATTTTGATTAGAGTTTTCTTGTTAAAGGCATTATAGAAGCATATACATGTGTTCTTAGCTGCAATCTGGTAGTCCCATTTAGGATGCATATTACATAATAGGCTCCCCCATTTGCAGCCATATGTTATCTATACATGCTATTAGATACTAAAAACCTTTTGAGCTTCAGACAACCGTTGACTGAGCTTGGCTAGTTCCTACCTACTCAATAGAAACTGATTAGGATGTTGTTGCTTCATCCTTCCTGTATTACAAATCCAATACTATTTCACTGTTATACAGTATATTTATAAAGTATACTTGAAATGCACGTTTCTGTCCTGGTGATCATAATACTACATATCATTTGATTACATCATTAAGATAATTTATAATTGTCATGAATGCAATGCATTAGCCCATAAAAACAAATAGTGATTTAGAAAGAATTAACTTGCAAGAAAAAAACATGTGACATCCTGGATAGCAAAATCTATGGTCTTTATTCTGCCTTACAATGTATATTACTTGTTGCAACATTAATTCTATCATTCTGCTTATCTGCTTAATGTTTGCAATCAAAACATATACAAGTATTGTAAAAATAATATGACTTCATGCAGTGGATAGGCATTACTAGGAAAACGTATCGCTATAAACACTAATAACTAATTAAAAGATGTGCAAGTACTGAGAAAAGACAGAGAAAACAACTGTGCCAAGTATATGAATGTTTATATTAAGAGGATTTACTGCATTGTTTATCTATTTCATTAGCTTAGTTGGTTTTCCGTTTTTTGCATTTGTGTGCTTTTTTGTTCTTTTGTGATATGCCGTGGGAAGTTAATCCTTTCACAAAGCCCTAAAGAAAGAAAGAAAAAAAGAAAAATAACTGACCGCTCGGATTGTATGTGTATATTTTTTATGTGTGTATATTTTCTTCTCCAGTCGCTGACAGTCTTTCCAAAACATAAGAAATGATGATGGTTATTTTAATTTAAATGTTAGCCAGACGCAATATTGTATATGTTTAATTTTCTACCCATTCCTGCTTCTTTTTTGTCTACTGCATTCTTTAGGATACCCATAACAAAATCAGTTTGAATAAGAAAATATATTTTAGGAAATAATTGAACATGGCTAAATGCGCACGCCGCATTAATGTTACTAGATGGTATAAGATCCCTTACCAAAGCCTTATATAGAATAAGTACTCGAAGGAGAGGGGGGGGGGAGGAAGAAAAAAAAAATCCTACTAAACTGCTCAGGAAGCATCTTTGGGCAGACACAGTACGCGTTTAATCACCTTTGTAGGGATCTTATATTTAGGACGCCCAGCCGCATGATCAAGATAAAAAGAGTAGGTATCCACATTTTTATTTCCTCTTATATTCGGGGTGGCGGTACACGTTTCTCTTCATTCTCTTGTATCAATTCATTCTTTTTATCTACTACCAATTTAAAGTTCATTATAATTTGGGACAATCCTAACTAACTGCAGCTATATATGTTTTGTGTAGTGTTTCATATAGCAAGGCAAGAATGATTATGGCCACAGACAGAGCAGTTTTTCTTTTCTTTTTTGACACCTTCTCTGGGTTTTCTCTGTATATTTTTTAGCTGTAAAAAAAAAATATTAAAAAAGACATGTAATGTCTATTACCAGTTATGTTGAAATCCTGCCAATTTGCCAACATTTTGGTTATTCAGTATCTATGTATTTATACACCTGAGGAAACATTTATAGAAAAGCAATTGTTTATTATTATTATTATTTAGCAATTATATATGTGTTTCTCTTCATGCATACAAAAACATGTACATACACCCACATATGTATACAGTAAATCATGTACATGCATATACCTGAACATATGCCAATATATCTGCTCATATACTATTTATTAATACTATAAGAAAATGTAAATAATATAAAAACAGAGGCAAATGTAAAAGAGTGTATATATATATATACAATTTGTATCTTGTAATACCTTTTTTATTGGACTAACAGAATTTTTTAATGACAAGCTTTCTGGGGGGAAATCCCTTTCTCAAGTCTGAAGTATTTCTGAGCAAGACGACACATAGAATACGGCTGCAATCTCTACTTGAACACTATATATATATATATATATATATATATATATATATATATATATATATATAGCATAGATGTATCATTTATACATAAGAAAATTGAATGTTCAAAAAAAAAAAAATTAAAACATTTAAATCTAATTTTCCACTATTAAATGTAGTGGCTTATAAATAAGTGAAATTAGGAATGAAACAATATATAACTAAAAGTAGAAAGTAGAACACTAGACCTCTAAGCACTGCACTGTATTAAAAAAAATATTACTTTTATTTTGGCATTCATAAAATTAAATAGAGAAAATTGTTTCATTCCTAATTGCACTTATTTATAAACCACTACTTGTAATAAGGGAAAATTAGATTTTAGAAATTCTTACTGATTTTTTTAAGTATTTTATTAATTTATCGCACATTCTATTTTCTTAAGTATAAATGATACAGCTATGCTTTATAATAAGTTAACGGTGGTGGTAAACTTGTTTGTGAATAAACTGCTCTGCTTTGCACCCCGTTTTTGAACATAGACTGTACCAATATTCAGAACCATAAATCAAAGTAGCATTATAAAAAAAATCATAGTACGGATGCAGAGGTTAATTATTTATGCCAGATATATTACTATATTCACAAATAAAGATTGTGTTTCCATCACGTCGGTACATAAACCCCAATATACTGTTTGAGTAATTTCTCGATTTGAGAACAAGTACATGCAGCCAATAATGCATCTCATATAATTGAGGATTTTTTTTCTATTCAAATCACAAAAATACTTTTTCCTATCTGAAGGGGAAAAAAGCACATTTTCTAGTCTCATCTGTTGTAAACAGGGTAATTTCTTGTCTTGTAAGCGTTTTGCCTGCCTTTTCTAAGCCATTTTCCTGACATATAAGAAATCAGGCCTCTGCATATTGGTTTGGGATTGAAATTGAACATGTCCCAAAGGTAACTTGCTAGTCCATTAAGGGAAGAGCACATTTATCCTGTGTGCCCTGCAAGTTTGATGGACCTTTGATTCACTTTCAGACAATATTAGATCATCTTGTAGTGGTAGAAATTGATTAGCTGTGACTGCGTGTCTAAAGGCCCTTTGTTTCATAACTATATTATTAACAAGCTTTGTTTTGCTCCCATAATAACCAAATATGTAGCTACTGGCTATATTAAAATAACAGTTTAATGTAGATATTTGACAAGTGCATATATATCAGTCAATGGAAAAAATAATAATTGTTTATGAATATAATTGCTATATAAAAAGAGAAATGAAGGCAAATAAAATTAATAATTAATCATTAAGTTGGATAATCAGTGAAATATCTCAATTGATCTTGAGGTGCAATTGTAAACTAAGGTAACTAAAAAGGAATATTTTTGTAAATGAAAAATAAATATAATTTTTATATGAATAATATTAATAAGAAGGACCTAGAAATACCAATGGATGTTTTACGTAAAATAAATGCTTGCTGTAGGTTGATTTTGCCAAAATTTAGCAATTTGTTTTTTTGTTCGTTTGTATTTCATTCGATTAATTGCTGGCATTTGAGCAAAATATAAAAATATAAAAAAAAAATAAAAAAAAATTTAAAAAAGCATTATGTAAACCTATTTATTTTCTCTAAAATTCTGGAAACACAACTCTTTAGTAAAATACAAATATTAATTTATACTCTCCTCTGCTCTTCAGCATAACGTAATAATTCCCATTTCAAAGCCTTGCATTGCAGATTTTATACCTTCATATATCAATTTTTAATGTAGCAAATTAAGGAATAAATAATTAAAAATTGATTAATTTTAATCCCCTAAATTGTGTGATTTGAAGCATGGATTATTTTGATTACCTAGAGTATATGTGAGGGGAGGGGTCGGGATGTGATAGCTATCACAGGATACTTAATTAAAGAAGGAAGAAATATTTGTTTATTTTATCATGGAATTTCACCTTCTGTATAGCCACAACTTCAGTAATCCATCCAGGTTTTAATATTTGAAATAAAATTTACACAATTACACATTATTTGAAATTAATTATTGTTTTGTTCACAGAGAAACAATAATTTTTCCTAACATTTAAAAGACTAATAACAGACAAAATATTACCTTGTTTGGATGCAATAGAGTATGTTTTTACAGAAACTTCAAACTATTTATTATGATTATTATTAATAATACAAAATTACATCTATTATAACTTGTGTATTATTTCGCAATGCATTCATTTGATTAATTCCTCTTTTAAAGGGACACTATAGGCAACCAGACCACTTCATCTCATTAAAGTGGTGTTTGTGCAATGTCCCTATCCCCTTAACTCTGCAATGTTAATTATTGTTGTTTCTGATAAACTGCAATAATTACAATGCAGAGCTAAGACTGCATCTAGTTGCTGTCAATCACAGTCACTAGAGGCACTTCCTGCTTGTTAGGGGAGTCAGTTAAATGCCCATAGGAACATATTGCAGCAATGCTTTCCTATGGGGAGGTCCTAAAGTGCTCTCGCCTGTCGCGTGACGTTGAAGGGGAAGGAGTGAGGACCCAGCACAGAGAAAGAGTGTCGCTGGAATCGGATTGCGGGGGGAGGGTGGGAGATGCTGAAAGCTCCAGTGCTAGGATTACAACTTTGTATTCCTTGTACTATAGTATCTCTTTAAGTGAGTTTTTTTTGCCTTACCATAGGAGTGGCCATCTTTAAACCCTCTTTGGTTGGTACCACCATTTATCTGTCCAAAAACCATGCAGTTAACTAAACATAGCAAACTATCAGGGTTATTCAGTAAATTGAGAATTGCCAGGAATTCAAAGTGAAGTTCCTATTAAAGGCCATGGAAGCATAGCTTACTGGGAGAATTGCTCTAGTTTGGTTAGATAGGCCTTAAATTTGAAATTCACTCTAAATTCCTAACAATTCTCAATGTAATGAATAACAATGTATGTTTGCACATCCTGTTGTCATGTGCAAGCAACTAATAAGATAATTGTTAGGACCTCAACGTGAATTTCAAATGTAAGGCTTAATTTCAAATAGTAACATTGGAAGATTTGTTAAATTGATGATTTTTTTCCAATTCACTAATTTTGCCCTTATATTTGAAATTCACTTTGAATTCCTGAAAATGTTAACTTTAGTAACTAACAATGCAAGAGTACTTGATACTGATCCCCCAGGACAAGGATCATAGGGAGATGCAATGCAAAACATATATTTAGGTATAACAAATTTATTTTCAATAATACAAAATGATACGTCCTCATCTCAAGCAAATTAAGAAAAACTCTGTAAGATAGCACAAGAAGCTGTTATTTATAACATTTTCTATGGAAATTAACATGGATCTGGGCATTTAGGTCAACAAACAATGAAACACTAACTGTTAGCTCATCTAAGTTTAAAAGTTAATCATCATCTGTGATGTTGAGATTCTAATTAGACAAATGTCAAGCCTGGTGATATCCACCATCTAAGATAGTAGAAAGTGTGATTCCCTGAATATTGTAGATATTATAATAGCACTTTTTGGTAGCAATCTGGTGTATTTTAAGATTTAAATGTCAATAATGCCATATTTTTGTTCAGGATTTTTCATTTAGATGCTGTATTTTACATAATTCAAAATTATACAATGATGTTTAACATGTTCAGTGCTTAGGTTCGCATGTAATGTCATACAAGCTGTAGTGGTTATGGTGCCATAAGTTCCCTGAAGGCACCCCCCATTTTAATTAGTCAAACCATGAGTAATATTACCCCTTATTAAAATATAGTTTGAGGTCTTCAGTACCATTATTAAAAGCACACTGTAGGCACCCAGACCACTTCTGCTCATTGAAGTGGTCTGGGTGCATTGTCCCTGTCCAAGTTAGTCCTGCAATGTAAAACATTGCAGTTTTTGAGAAACTGCAAAGCTTAAATTGCAGCACGAGGACTGAATCTAGTGGCTGTCTACCAGACAGCCATTAGAAGAGCATTCAGGATCTTACTGGAATTTAGGTTTTCTTACTGACACTGGACATCCTCATTCTCTGCATGAGGACATCCAACATGTGAAATCCCAAGAGGAAAACATTGATTCAATGCTTTCCTATGGGGAGGGCCGAATGCAGTTTCATCGCTCACCAAACATGTGCATTAGGTTCCCCATTGGATGATGTCAAAGTGGCAGAGTGCTGACACAGCACTGAGGGACATCGGCTTTGGAACCGGTGAACAAGTTTTTTTTAACCCTTTATATACCCATGGGGGATTTTGCATTCTTAATACTGTAGAATCACTTAATTAAGGGGCCTACATTATCTAATGAAGGCTGTCTCTCTACTGCTTACCCTTGAAAATGGCATTGTTAAAAAGAAAAAAAAACTGTTTTCAATCACTCAAGATTAAAATATTCAAACAAACAGAAACAAAACACTACCAACTTTAACTTTAACCCCTTAAGGACTGAGCCAAATGTACACGTTGTGATCAAAACAAAATGTAAACAAAACCTGGAATTTGACTATATGTGTGTTCAACCATAATTCATCTCTTTCATATTATGTGCACTCACACTTATTATATATCATTTTATTCAGGGGAAACATGGCTTTCATTTAACATCAAATATTTAGCTATGAAACATAATTTCTGAATTAATATAAAAAAAAATGAGAGAATAAAAATGGGAGAAAATAAGAATTTTTTAAAATGTTGTTATTTTTTAGTTCTGCGTGACATTTTAACTGTGAATGTCACAATACTGTTAGCTTTTACTGCAATAAAATACACATATTTGTATACAGTGATGTCTCACGTGTAAAATGTGAAGTGGAAGTTACAGGGTCAAATATAGCATGATACATTTTTCTGTTTTTTCACATTGAAATTTGCCAGATTGGTTATGTTGCCTTTGAGACCGTATTGTAGCCCAGGAATGAGAATTACCACCATGATGGCATACAATTTGCAATAGTAGACAACCCAAGGTATTGCAAATGGGGTATGTCCAGTCTTTATTAGTAGCCAATTAGTCACAAAAACTGGCCAAAGTTAGCGTTAATATTTGTTTTTGTGTAAAAAAATACAAAAAACTAATTTGAATGCCAATTTTGCAAATGGTATGCCATCATGGGGGTAATTTTCATTCCTGGGCTACCATACGGTCTCAAAGGCAACGTAACCAATCTGGCGAATTTCAATGTGAAAAAACTGAAACACAAAACCTTATATTTGACTCAAGGGGACTTTAGGTGTGTGATAGCCATAACTAACCATCACTAACACAAATCGCTGCTTCTCACAGACCTCACTCATCCTTTTATTTATCGACCCTAATTCTCAACTACAATATTAGTGACACAAACAGGGCCCTCCCGAAACTCTCTGCAAGCACCCGGGGAGCCCAAATATATATATATATATATATATATATATCAATACTCTGCTCCAGACTCCACGACACCCAATATGTCTGACATTATCATTCATACACAAAACGCTAAGGGGTTAAATACTCCCGAAAAAAGATCGATAGCCCTCACAGACTTCAAGAGACATAAAGCACATATCGTGTTTATACAGGAAACCCACTTTCGCAGAGACTCCCCTCCTAGTTTACGTAATAAAGACTACCCGCACGGATACTTCAGTCACTACACCGAAGCTAAAGCTAGAGGCGTAGCGATCCTCATAGGACAACATACTCAATTCACATTCCAAGACCAACAAATAGATGACTCAGGTAGATTCATCTTCCTGAAAGGTAAAATAGGGAACACCCAGATCACCTTAGCAAATGTCTATCTACCAAACAAGAAACAGAACCATGCCCTTAATAAGATTTTACAAAAATTATCCTCCTTCCAAGAAGGGATTCTCATTATGGGGGGTGATCTCAACACTGCCCTCGATGGACACCTAGACACTACCTCGTTATCTCAAAACTACCAAACACAGACACGGATACTTATCAAAAACACACTGTACGAAGCTAGGCTCTATGATAGTTGGAGGGCTATTCACCCCACAAAAAAAGACTACTCCTTTTATTTCACAGCCTCAGGCACCTATTCACGCATAGACACTTTCCTAATTCAACACAGGTTCCTACCCCTACTACGCTCAGCAAGTTATGGCCCGATCACGTGGTCAGACCATGCACCACTGACTATGACTCTCTCAATTCCGACTCTACCAACTCAGTTTACTCAGTGGAAACTAAATGACTTGCTACTCAATGACAGACAAACCCTGGCCAAATTAAGGGAGACAGCGTCCAACTATTTCAAAGAAAATTCCAATCTAGATACAACGCCTATTATGACATGGGAGGCCCACAAAGCGGTACTCAGGGGAGAACTAATTAAAGCAGCCGCAGCCCTAAAAAAGACCAGGGAACAGAAAATATCTCAACTCACTAACGACATTAAAGACATGGAAAGTAAACACCATACCAAACCATCCTTAGATGATTACAAACGCATCTCGCATATGAGAACGGAGCTCACATCCATTTTACACTTACATGCCAAGCGCAAAATATCCCTGACAAAAAATACTTATTACTCGCAAGGGGGCAAAGCTGGTAGACTCCTGGCGAAGTCCATTCAGCTGGAAAGACAATCGTCTTTCATTTCGGAAATCAAGAAAGAGGACGGAACTCTAACGTGCCATATGCCAGACATACTTGAGTCTTTCCATAAATTTTATTCTCAATTATATAATCTGACGAACTCTAAGCCATCGGCTGAAGCTATCTTAGAATTTTTAGAGCCTAGGGTTCAACACACTATTCCCCCTAACGAATCAGCATTTCTGGACAGCCCCATAACACTTGAAGAATTTCACAACACAGTCAAATCACTGCCTTTGGGGAAAAGCCCCGGCCCAGACGGATACACCGGGAAATACTATAAGGAACTATCACACATCCTAGCCCAACCGTTCATAGACGCTTATAATGACAGTAATATCTCTTCCCACATCCCGACCTCAGCCTTAGAAGCCACGATTACATTGATACCAAAACCAGGAAAAGATACTACAGTATGTGGGAACTTTAGACCTATCTCTCTCATAAACATAGATTTAAAGATCCTTACCAAGATAATGGCCACTAGACTTAAACCATTCATGCCAAGCCTTGTCCATCAAGACCAGGCAGGATTTGTCATAGGTAGGGAAGCCAAGAATAACACCACCAAGGTCATCAATCTCATCCAGTGGGCCCAGACACACAAGATCCAAAGCACGCTACTGGCGATCGACGCTGAAAAGGCATTTGATAGGGTCAATTGGTCACTCCTAAAACTTACAATGCGATTCTTAAAATTTGGAACTAGGTGGTTAGAGTGGTTGGAAGCAATATACTCAAAACCATCAGCGAGACTGAGAATAAACGGGCAACTATCCGCCCCGGTTACCATTTCAAATGGTACGAGGCAGGGTTGTCCTCTGTCGCCCCTCCTATTTATTCTGGTCCTAGAACCTTTTCTCCAGGGTATTAGGGACAATGCACACATACAAGGACTCCAAATCGGAGGACAGAATTACAAAATCACAGCCTTTGCAGATGACCTCCTCTTTAGCATATCGAGCCCACTCACAACTATCCCCAATATCATATCAGAAATGGAAGCTTATGGCAAACTCTCATACTTCCAAGCTAATTTAACAAAATGCGACCTAATGCCAATTTTTACGACAAACGCCCTAGACACCCAACTTCGCTCTAGCTTTAACTTCAACTGGGCCACTAAGGCGATTAAATACCTGGGAATTCACATTCCCAATAACCTAAGGTCGATATACGCCGCCAACTTTATCCCATTAGTTGACTCTATCGCCAGGGACCTACAAAGATGGCAAAAACCTTGCCATGGTTGGATATGTCGTATTAACATTATCAAAATGAACGTCCTGCCCCGGATATTGTACTTATTGCAGACGATCCCGGTCATGATCCCGAATAAATTTTTCAATACAATTAGATCTTTATTCCTGGAATACATATGGGCCCACACGCCCTCCCGCCTAGCTTATCACACACTGATTAGACGGCAAGATCAAGGGGGACTGAATCTTCCAGATATAGACACATACCACAAAGCTATACACCTACAAAGAATTTACGAATGGACTAAGACTTCAGGTACCCAACAATGGGTCCACCTAGAAAATAACTTTGCAACTTCTCCTCTAAATACCTACCCCTGGCTTCACCAAGCCATTCAACACACAGGTCTGACAGGCAAGCATCCCACGATATCCACAACGCTAAACATCTGGTTCAAACTACGGGCAAAAACAGATATTTCACCCTTCCCATCCCCTTTATACCCTTTAACTCTTAACTCCAATCTACATCAGGGAACATCGGGGAAACAATTCGGCCTACAATATGAAGGCCCGTTCCTAAAACTTATGGACGCACTAAGTGATGGCAAACTAAAATCCCTGCAAGAACTTACCTCCTCCAAATCCCACACAGGGAACCAGCACTTCTACTACAACCAGATGAAACATTTCGTTAACACTCAGACACTACTCCCAAAAGGTAACAGACCCCTCACCGAGTTTGAACAAATATGCACTACACTATCGCCAAAAAAGAAAATTCTCTCCTCTCTCCACGCCACACTCAGGGATACGTTCCCGCAAAACCCTCCTAGTTACACCCTGAAGTGGTCAGACGAACTGAAACTCGACTTTACCAAACAACAGTGGCGGGAAATCTTTACCACTACACACAAATCCTCGGTCTCAGTCCACGCTCAAGAGTGTAACTATAAACGTTTGACTCGATGGCACAACACACCGACTAAACTCCATCAATTCTACGACACATCACCGGACATATGTTGGAGGTGCGCGGCTTCGGCTGCACACCACTCACATATTTGGTGGCAATGCCCAATTATTTCCAAATTCTGGAACAGGATACACTCGTTCATCCAGATGATATTCCGCAAATCCTTCCCATGTACGCCGGACCAATACATTTTCCTCCTCACCCCACCAACTTTCACGAAGCAAGAGACGACTTTGTTCCGCCACCTTGCAATGGCGGCCTCACAATTGGTACCCAAATACTGGAAACAGGCTTCCCCCCCCGCAATTAGAGAATGGATTTCGAGAGCTGAATCCATTAAATTAATGGAAGAAATCACACTAGCAAAGCAGGGGAAAAAGGGACAATTTGTGACTATCTGGGAGCCATGGAACAACTTTATACTTAACAAAACCTCTCAGTCATAGACTAACACATATATTCTCAGCGCCCCACCCCATGACAAAGCCTCTTCTCCAGGCACCACGGGTGGGAACGACACCTTAGTCGAGCTACCCGACAAGACATTTAGTTCCCTCCACCTTCAGAGGGAGGGTCATACTCACGGCCCTATCCCCTCCCCCCCCTCCCCTAAACCCACCTACACCCCCCCTTCAACATTTCGAGACTTGGTCCTACAACCGATCGGCCAAATAACCACAGATACTCACAATGGTAGTGAAGTCTAGTTCCTCGAGCGACACTTGAGGTTTAATATATACCGTAGTTAGCAATGTATTACATTCACGAATATAGAAAAGAATTGTCTTGATGTTTTTCTTTCTCTCTCTTTACAACCAGCCTTAGACGGCGACTCACGACGACTATACTTTCCTTGCCTTTTTTACATCCTCAGAGTGAGGAGTTGCTACTCACTTCATAGTCCAACTGTAAATTGTTATTCGGGAAACAACTCTACTGTTACATCATACTGTACTGTTTAATGTGTAGTATACCATGCTTGTAAACTCGCTACACCAATGGCTTTTGTACAATTCTGAAAAAGGAATAAAATAAAAAAAAAATAATAATAAAAAAAAAACAAAAAAAAAAAACCTTATATTTGATGCTGTAGCCTTTGAAAACACCATAAAACCTGTACATGAGGGGTACTGTTATACTTAGGAGACTTTGTTGAACACAAATATTTTGTTTTAAAACAGTGAAATGTATCACAACAATTATATCGTCAGTGTAATATTTGTGTTCAGCAAAGTCTCCCGAGTAAAACAATACCCACCATGTACAGGTTTTATGGTGTCTTGGAAAGTTACAGGTTTAAATAGAGTGCTAGCAAATTAAAGTCCCTGGACTTTCCGCCTGGGTTGTCAGGCAGGTCCCACAAATTGTAATTAAAAAAATGACCTAATTATGTAAAAATATTACATATATATGTATAATTAATATATATATATATATATATGTATGTATGTATGTATGTGTATATATATATATATATATATATATATATATATATATATATATATATATATATAAAATACAGAATCCAATGCACTCGCTTATTCACTAAACAATGATTTCAAATCTTAGAGATTGTAATAGTTTTATTTAAAAACACCTCACTTAGGCAAAAAAATATGGGGGTTTATTATATGATCATGCATTGCATAAGCCTGGTTTCTATTGTTTCCTATGTGTATGTATATATATATATATATATATATATAATTTTTTTACATTATTTTCTTTATATATAGGTATATATATATATATAGTGATATATATACGTATATACTTATGTATATAGATATGTATATTTCATTCTACTTGTATTTTGATATCAATATATATATATATTAATATCAAAATACAGTTAGAGCGAAATTACACACATATATATATATATATATATATATATTATTTCTTTCTTATAATTGTTGTATTTTTTCACGTTTTTACATATTTATTTTATATTGTATATAAAATACTTAGATCATTTATATATACTTAGATCACACACACATATATATATATATATATATATATATATATATATATCATTGGATTAAAACTGTTTTAAAACTTTATTTTACTTTTTACAGGCAGCAGGGGGACTACCAGACATTCCAGGCACACCCCCTGCTGGCACTGCTGTGGATGGCTATTCCGTCAATGTGATTGTGAAGTCCTCGCAAGGACCTCGCGATCACATGGCCCAGAAGGGCCGGAACGGCAGCAGGGGGACTCCCTGGCATGGCAGGTAAGTCCCCCCATCACGATCGCTAGCGTGGGATCGCCGGCGAGCAGTTAAGTACATAGGAATGCAGGGACGTGCTATGTCACCCGACGGCATTTAGAGCCGGGTCACCAAGGATGGCATAGCACATCATGCGTTAAATCTTATAGAGGAAATCATTCTTCCATAGACAAGAGCAAAGACATCTTATTTCACTGCTTTAGTTTAACTTAGTGGTTTAAATGAATTTAAAACCTATTTACACAAAAAATCTAGTTGTAAACCTGCATTATATTTATTATAGGATCAATATCAACTATATCTAGAACTGTCAAATAGAATGATGAAATACTCCACAACCTATTTTGTGCAATGTTTGACTAAAATGAAGGTTCACCGACTGACATTGAATGAAATGGTTTTGGAAGCAATGATACATCTTTCATATCTAATGGCGTATAAATTCAATGCTTGATATGAAACATATTGTCTAAGATCCCAGAAGTGATATGACCTGGCTACACTAAGGAAACACCTGTACAAAGGCATATTGTCAAATTATAATTAAACTAGGTTTTGGATGCATTTATTGCTGGTAATAAAACTTAAAATATTTTTATACACTCTTGCCCCAACTCAGGTGGGCAGGCCTAGCAAACTGAGGTTAACCTAAAAGTATATAAAATACCTAATGCAAACTAAAAACATTACAATCCATTTGAAGAGCCAACTCAGAATTGCAGCTCGTCAAAACTCTCGAGACAGATACACAATTACTTTGCAATGCATTGCTATGACCACTAGTTTTGTTCATGATAAATGTACCCTTATTAAGGTTTGCCATTTTCTGATATAAGAGACTATTAAATAGGATTGTTTTTTGTTTTGTTTTTTTATATAGATTAATGATAGGTTTTGTTTAAGGCTTTATACTGTGGTGGTGTGGTGGGGTGGGATGGTGTGGTGCGGTGGCAACTTATAACAGATTTTCAGTTGGTGTTAACTGAGGGACTGTTAACATTCTAAAACAGATAAAAAGTGATTTTGAACCTTGGAGCCACTGACCCAAGTCACGTGCACACCAAGACAGACTAATTTATGACAACCTCTGCATTCAGTAATTTTTATTTGATCTGGATAGCTTTGTGTCACCACCAATAAATGCCTGTGCTTTTAGAGAGTGATTTTAACGTTGTTATGTTACGGTATTTTCCTTACATAAATCTGTGAAAGTTTGTGAAACGAATGTAATAAACATAATTTAGAATGCTGCTTAAGCAGAAGAACGGGCAAATGCAACAATAATACAGGGATGACACATTTAATGACTAGCCATTTTGCAAAATGGCTTTCCAGCTTAGATTTGTTAGCGTGGAACCTGTTTTTAATGGTAACAGTCATTGCTATGAAGCCTTTTAACAGTTATATAATTCTTTTTTATATCTTGCTTTGTAACTGCTTGCAGACCAGGTTTGTTAATTCTCTTTTTTATTGTTAACACATAAGCAACGACGTATAGAATTTAGAATTTTCAGACCAGATTTGGTATTAATTGTCTTATTTATTTTTAACAAATAAGCAATGGCTTTAAAGCATTAGAATTTTGAATTTTAAAGGATCTTTCGTAATGTATCCTCTTACCAACGTGCTGTGATAAGAAATAGCGTACATTCTCTTTGCTTGTCGGATAATAAAAATGATAATTAGCAAGCTGGTTCTTCCATTTGTCAAGTTTTGACCTCCCTTCCAGGTTTTGATGATTGCAAGTCTGCTATTTCTGAAACAATGGTGGCCTTGCAAAGGGATGATTCCCATATCCCAGTCTTCTTTAAAGCATTATGTTCACTTATAGGATGCTTTGTTAAAGTCAGGAATAGATGCCCTGTTACAAAAGACTTACTAAAGTAGCATATATCTCCCTGAAATGTCAGTTGCTTATCTGAAATTTTTATTTTCCTTCTCTTTGAAAATACAAATGTCACTGTGAGGTGGCATAAACCTTTCTGACTAACAGACCTGTGTCAACGTTGTTTAAGACGTTTCTCTCAATTGACATAAATTAAAGTGGAAATGGTTGTCTGAATAAATTATATGTCACAGAATGGTTCATGTATATTTAATGCAAGTATGGCACACAACACTGAAAAAAGAGCCACAGTTTACATTAAGAAAATAAGTTAAAATATGTATTACAGTCCATAAATTTGTATTCTTTTTTGTATGAAAGATACAATGAAAATAAAAATGTAGACATTATAGGATAGAAATTAGGATATTTTGCATTTATAATTGAGCAGTGATATAATAAATGAATAAATAAATAAATAAACAATCTCAACATCTTCAGATAAATCTGAGTGATACTAGGGTACAACCATCAAACATTGTCTATAAATGTAGAACTTATACTTTTTGAGAAATGAGAGGTTAAGTGAGACTGCTCCATTTTGCACTTTGTTGTTTCATCTTTGGGATTTCTATGACAAAAACAGAATATATTCAGCAGTATAGACTAGATGAGGGGAATACTAAGCACTGGGTTTTATTTTTTTTACCCCTTAGTATATGACATTATATTACATGATAAGATTTTAAGAGTGCATTGGACAGTGGATGGGGCCTGTTTCGTGAATAAGATATTTTGAGCTCATATGGATTGGAATTGGAAGACTAGTGAATCTGAGACTCTGCATCATTCTGCTGCTCTGAGAACTGGTCCTATAGATGATTTCTTGACAATTCTAGCAGAATTCTAGCAGAACCAGTCACTCCATGGGCCCAGCTAACTCCGGCAATATGAAGTTTATCTCACCTGCATTAGGCAGCTTTGGAAGCTCTATCTTTGTGGACCCCAAGGTGGAACAACTGCTGGCTGTACTACATACTGTTAATACATCCATGTCTATGACAATGGATGTCAGAACTTTTGAGACTGCTTTACTTGACACAATCTGCCACATCTTCAATGATATCATATGAAAAACTTCGACAGAATAGTCTTGGCCATTGAGGCCTCCACCTAGCAATCTGACCAGAAGCACTGAACAGCAGAGCTTGTGGCCATGTGGCAGGGCAAGATGATTCCCAACATGATAGGGTGACTCAAGGACTTTGATAACAGAGGTCAACAGAGTAATACCCAGCTGTGGGCCTGTCTGAGACTAATCAGGCCAAGCTGTTAGAAGAGACCATTGGGGCCCACTTCAACGTCATTACACTGAATAGGGCCCAGCATGCTTTCTACCCTACACCTCAGGAAATGTTCAGTTAAATGTAATTTGCTTTGTCCACTCTTGTCAATTAAAAAAGTATATGAACCTCAAGACACAATTGTTGTTCCTCTCTAGGCTACTTTCTAGACCTCTGTCATGGCCCTGGAAGTCTGCCATGCTTTGCACCCTGCCACATCTTTGCAACATGAACAGAATATAGGTGGAGAAACCCTTTCAGCCTGCAGGCTATAGTTGTAGATAATTAGTTGTTGATATGGATCATGGAGGATGTCTCCTCCTTTGTATCTGAGTTTGACTTACCACTTGTTACAATCCAAAATTGCCTCTGAAAAAAGCAAAAAAAGTCATTCCACCATCCAATCCCCAACATACAAGTCTTCTGCAGTAACACTAGGATGTTCAGTGTAGAGAACTCTCCTTGTTGTAATGCCCTATGTATTCCAGGCTCTACTTTACTGTTAGGGACATGTCCATATGTTTGGATGATACTGGCCCTCACTTTTGGTTTGCAGGGCTGAGTTATTGCTGTGCTTTTTTGTGTGGGGGATGGGGCTATAACACATGTGCCCTGGATACCACTGATATTTACCTACTCTTGCTGTTGTTAATTCATCTATCTAATACTAATTTTTTTAGTATGATTACATGGGCTAAGTATATTACCTAGAACTGTAACTCCACCCCAATTTGCAGTGCTTTTGTTGTGTTTAAGGTGTGGGTTAAAATGATCATCCATGGGAGTGTTTGAGCACACACTACCATTACCACTGTGGATATTTTGATTTTTACATGATTACATGGATTGCCTATCCGGGAGTTCCCCATTTCACCTATAAGGGTGCGTGCCTAGTTTCCTATATTATTATAGTCTGCTTCACCTGTTAATTTCACAGGATAGCTTCTTATTTTTTTTTCTGACTTTCCATATGGACGAAAGCTCTATTGTTGGCGCTATTATCACTTTTTTTTTTGATGGAGTTTTGCCACATTGAGAGCTGTGGCTGAACTCTGCTGCAAGTCCTATTTACTTTTTATAATTTCTGTTTTCCTTATTTTAGTTCAATTAACTAGTTGCCTTTGGATACATAGTTGTGAAGCCTCACTATTTGCTATTGTTTCCCTGGTCTTACTCTTTTATGCGATGGAATGTTCTTAGAATTTAACTGGAAATATTATTACATGCCAATAGTGGTGTTTAGTATTCAGCATTATTTTGCTGCACCTGTCCCCGGCTCCTGCTCTCCAGATGCAAAAATGCGTACTTTCATATCAGAGTTGGTTGGGTTGTATGGAGGAGATTAGCAGGATGCAGTAGCAGACATCACTTTTAAAGAGTAGAACCTTGAGTGCCTTGAGGTGTGGAGGATTTGGATGGCATATTTAGCCTTGTACTCAACTTTGAGTTTGCTATCTGTGTAAATGATACTCATGTGCCCTCTTGGTCCAGATAGATGGATTCCCCATATTCTCCCTCCCTATTTTTCTCGATATGTATATTCATGCTTTTATGTCCTGTTGGACATTTTTTAAGTTTTTGCCAAGAACAAGATCTGTTATATCCACCAATGTATGTTCCAATGTTCTCACCTGGTTCTTTTATGTTCCCTAAATTGATATAACCTAGTAACGGTCTCACTCAACTTGTTATTTTAGTAAAACTTATTTAGGCTTGTGACAATCTAAAAATGTAGTTTCATTCAAATGCAAGTCTGACACATGAAGAAATTAGTTGATGGATGAGCTAGATGACATGGATTGACCCTGTTTGAAATGAAACTGGACAAAAGCAATGTAATTGGAGAAGTGCATTAAAATATACCTTGGCTGTGTACAGCAGCAATTTTGAGATGAAAGAATCTCTGGAAATAGCAAAACATAAGGTAATATAAGGCTTACATTTTTCTGTTTCATGTCTGTACACCGCTGATTTCTTGAAAAATAGCTTGTAGGAAAATAATGCACTGTGCTGGGCACAAATACGTTTGTGAAGGTGAGCCAAGTTCAATTTAACTTTGTAAAGCAAATAAATAATGAAAAGAGTCGCTCATTTAGGAAATAAACAGTTGTATGCATTACAGATATTGAACTTCAAATTGAATTTAATTGGCCCAGCTACTGAGCCATTTTAGGAAGTTTAGGTATTCATATTCGGTAATAAAGTTCTTTTGAAATTGAAGATAACATTTTTTTGTTTGTAATTTAAGATTATTATAGCTTCCAATGTACATCACTTATAGTAAAGTAAGCAGTGCATAGTTATTGTGAACACGCAGGGCCATATTTCACATTACATTGCACACTTGCAAAGTAATCCATTATAAATCAGAAATGTAACAAATAGTAAGTTACTCATAGCTTCAAATCACATAGTATAGCCACCTAACAAAGATCTGCTATTGCTGTGTAATCTCCCCAGCTCATTTATAGCTCTCTAAAACATTAATAGTTTCAATTTGGAAACCAACATTTTGGTACACCATAATACAATTAAAGCAAAAAAAACAGAACAAAGCTACATATAAATAACATAAAATTATAATAAGCCCCTAACATACTGAGCTGCTAGTGGAGCCCCCTCCCCCCTGAACTTGGGGAGAAAAGTAATACTTAAGGGCTGTCGAAATGGTCTCTTGGTGCAATCATCATAGTCATGAAGGCATGTATTTCCATATTACTTAAACAGAAGTTGCTAAATATGAAATGTAAAAAGACAAAGTATACCAGGACTTATGAGTTTTCACTCCATCAATCACATTAATCATTCATCTGGTACTCTCTACACTTTGGCTATGCTTAGTTGAGCCACTAATAGTATGTGTGGAAGGAGTGCCAAAATACACAGTGGTACCTGTTCTGGGCAGAATAACAATAAAATGAATTCTGGTGATTTAAGGACCACCCCTTGCATTAGAAAGTGCACTTGAGTTCAGAAATGCTGGATAGTTAGGCATGACCACTAAATATGTATCAGTGATCCACCTGAATCTTGGCACCTGCAACAGACTGCAGGAATAGTTAAGTACAATTTATTCAATTATAAAGGTGTTAGATACCACCTCTTTCGTGCATTGTGACACTTTGCATACAAAGGTAAAAGTCTCCCACCATTCCTTCAAGGAGAATTGGCACCTCAGTATCCCATAGGTGCATGCACAGGGGTTTACAGCCCACCGGGGAAGGTGTTATGAGTTCTGCATAGCACATGAACAGTAGCTTAGTTTAAATCTCTGGGGATTAGACACTAATGATGTGAAGTCATGTTTCTCTGGGACATGGGGTTTATATACTGGCAATATGTATTTTTGAATAATCCCTGCTACTCTGAGGTGGAGAAAAATATCTCTAGAGGGCAGTCCGTGCCTCTACACTAATGTTGGAAATTATCCCTCATTGTCTATTAATTGGTAAATATTAATGATTCCTAATCCTTTCCACTTAGACAAAGGTCTAGAGCCACCAATGCAATAGTTCCCAATAGAGCCTGCCTAGGTATGCAATACTTAACTCTATGTGAGTACAAGTAACTATCCTAAATCTGCAAAGCATATGTCATCACCAGAAACAACTTCAGTCTTATTTTCCACAACTTAGGAAGCAGCTACATATAGTAAGTCAAGTTGGTGTTCATTTGGGCCATATGACATTAACTAATACTCAAGGTGTGTGATTGAGTGAGCAGTGTAAGATTGAATATCTACAGTTCTTGTCTAATAACTTTAGTATTAGTGTAACTGGAAGATAATAGTTGCCCCTGTTAATATGGTCACCCCTCTCTTTTTGATTTAACAGCAGGCATGATGTCTCAAGGGATAATATTTAGAGGAAAAGTTAGTTAGGTTGCATAGTTCAAGCAAAATGAGTGTTAAGGCCTTTTCAATTTAGGGCTAAAACCATTGAAGCCATGGTAACATTTTTGGGAGTGATTTCTATGAAAATCTTTCTCTGCCCCAAACTGACAGTACTCTGCCTGATATTAATTGTATTGCTTTCTGGCACAATGTCCTTCCCCTACTACCCACTCCTGCGATGGATTGCGGCACCTGCCTGCATAATAAAACAGCTCAGATAAGATAGGAAACAAAATAGCCACAGGATATTCGCATACCAACCTGAAAGATTCTCTAATAATGCTTGTCTTTTTTATACAAAATCCCACCAGATGCAACACAAACTAGTTTGTTCACTGCAGAGACAACCCATATCAAATCACCTCCTTGGTGAATATTTCCCAAAAGAGAGATATATGGGGTTTCATGACAAGTGCCCATGGTTTGTAAAGTGGTGCACGGAAATTTAGGCCTTTAACAGAGAGAGACACCCAAACTCCCCTCCCCCCAATCCCTAAATGCTGGGCTAATGGTAAGATCTTATTCAAAAGAGTTCAGAGAAGGGCTACTAAACTGGTTCATGGATTGCAGGATAAAACTTACCAGGAAAGGTTTAAGAATCTTAACATGTATAGCTTAGAGGAAAAACAAGACACAGGGGATATTATATAATCATGTAAATATATAAAGGGAATCAACACAGTAAAAGAGGAGACTATATTTAAAAGAAGAAAAACTACCACAACAAGAGGACATAGTCTTAAATTAGAGGGGCAAAGGTTTAAAATTAATTTCAGGAAGTATTACTTTACAAAGAGGGTAGTGGTTGCATAGAATAGTCTTCCAGCTTAAATGGTAGAGGTTAACACAGTGAGGGAGGTTAAGCATGCGTGAGTTAGGCATAATGCTATCCTAAACTTAAGAGAAGGACAGGGACTAATTAAAGTATTTAAAAAATTGGGCAGACTAGACGGGCCGAATGGTTCTTATCTGCCATCACATTCTGTTTCTTTTTTTCTATTTCACACAACTATAACCCTAGACTTAATGAGATATCAACATCCCTCTATATTCGAATGTGCCTCAAGTTAACATCCTAAGGTAATTAAGTACAAAAGAACATAAAGGAAATTTTTTTTATTAATATGTGCTCTGTTAATCCAGTATATGAATCTGACCCTAATCTGATGTTTACTAGAAGATAGGCAATAAATTAGCATTAGCAAACAAATATAAATGGTAACTACATACATATCAAAAGTAAATTAAACAAATGGCTGATTAAAATATTATACCCTCCTCCCATTATATAAATATTGCTTATAGGCAAACATTAAATCTTGTATCTGGAATCCAATGAGAGACACCCAGCCTCTTATGTTTTTTCTTTACTCTGGGCCATCTACCTTACACCATTCTTTTCTTATGTGTGTTGCCACAGAACAATGCTAGGGAGATGTCCACCTGTATGTTCCTCTGTTGTAGTCTTTACACCCCCTCATCCACTGAGGAGAGAACTTGTGCTCATCATTCTCTTTGTACGATAAGCTTTGGTGGAAAGCCCCATTTATATAGGATGAATGCACGTTTTATCACTTTGGTGACTTCTATGAATGCCTGCCTTTTAGCGATGGTGGTTGGTGTGTTCAGAGTATAGTTGTAGGCCCTTAAGGTAATAGACGCCCTATGATTTTCTCTTTAATAGTAAAGAAATGTAGCCTAACTATAACATCTCATGTTGTTATTGGCAGGTACTTAGGTCAGGGTAGTTAATGGACTTGGTCTGGTCCACATTTTGTATTAGGGCCTGGAAATATGTTTTAACATAGGTGGAATTGTCCACCTATTCTGGAATGGCTCTGATTCAAATATTGTTTTTTTTCTAGACCTATCTTCTAGGCTTACCAACTTTTCTGTTACCTCTACCTAGGCTTTCAGTGCCTCATGGTGCACCAGCCATCTTTTCAAACATCCTTTTCATGTGTTCTGTCCTTTCCCCCAGTATTGGATTATCCTCTCCACCATTTTGATCTTGCTGCTTTGTAGTAAGGACTGTAGCCTGTTCAGCAGCTGCTGCATGGATGACTCTATCAGTCTCTGAACTGCTGTTACTGTTATTGTGGTCACATTACTCCCAGAGTTGGATGCAGGAGACACATGCCTTTGGTTAATATCTTGTGCCCATTCTCTGCATCACAATATTATTAGCTGCTACTCCCCGGAGGTTATTTCTGCTTTCGGAACACATGGGTTAAGTATTAATTTCTTTGAGGTATCCTGGGCTAATTACGCAAAGTAATTGCCTGAAGATATTGCTTATTACGGGAGCGGGAGCTCGGCATCTGAGCATCCAACTCCGCTGACCTCCAGTCATTCCTGAAACATAAAATTTTAATATGCTGACATTAACACCAGAAAATATATGTTGTGATGAAAAAAGAAAAGAAACAAAAACAAGATGAGCAAATAAAAATAAAGCAAATAGAAAATTAATCACAAAGTAAAATGATATATAACACATTCTTACTGCTTATAGACAAGATAGCTCATATTAAAAAAAATTAAAAAAATATACACTTTTTCCCACTTATTTTGCCATATCCATTTATGTAGTAGTGTAAATTTTTATTAAAGGAACACTCTAACATACATTAAGCATGTATTTTTAATGTTTGCTCATTATATCTATGGGAGTGTTTGGTATATTCATGCAGAGTGAGAAGAGGTCTGAGTGAAAGACACTAGAGGCTTCCTTATAGCTCGATGTAAACATTGCCTTTTCTCATAAATTGTATTATCAGAATAGATAAATTAGAAAGTAGATTTTTTGACTCCTGTAGTGATAGGAATTTTAATAAATCAGTATGTGTACGAGGGATATAGAGCAACACTTGATTATAAGGATAATATTGAAGTTGAAATATTAGTCGTATTAGTCTAGTGATACACAAGTAAAATATTAGTAATATTGTGTGATTCCTTTTATAGTGGACATACAGAAGTTTGAAATGACTAGTATTTGGGAGATGGTCTCTTAATCAAGTTTAGAGCATTTCTAAACAAAGTGACACAATTCAAACAAATATCTCAAGCTGTGTGCATCTTTTCGTTTAAAAATGTTCTAGACTTGATAAATGAAAGATATAAACTTGTCATTCCAAAATTGTATTATTCATTTAGAAAAGGACACCATCTACTGTTTATTCTTCCAATATCAAGTCAAGTAGAGCACACACAATTTTTTTTAGCAGTATTCAACATTCCACCTTATTTATAGAGAGACAAAACAATGTGCAAAACTTGTGTTGCGATCATGGGAATCTCCCTGCAACTAATTTTTGTTTATACTTTCTTCTAAGAATACCTGCAAAGCATATAGCTTTACTGTGGCTGACATCCATCTCTTGTAGTAGAAGATGGAAGTAGGACTTCTAAGTGTTCTCAGATGGTATATGGAACAAGAAGTAAATAGGAAAATGGAGAAGTATATAGTGTAGTACGTCTTGAGGAATGGATTCCCTATTCTAGGTCTTTATTGACGCATCATTTTAAAATAAAATAAAAATGATGTCAGCAGTCAGATTAGGAAGGTCATGAACCCTCAATGAATAGTGCTCATTTCCAAGCAGAATTGGACCAATCAGAATTAAGTGATGCTTATATATACTTACCTCTCCCATTCCTTGTTGCCCTGTTGTGGTTCTTGGTAACCCAATAGCGTGTTCTTCTTGTGATATTGTTTAAGGATATTTTCTGACTCTTGTCTATACGTTTATCCTGTCTTCTGTACTCCTTTGACCTCGGCTTGTTATACTGATCCTGTTTGTTCATTAATCTGGCCATTCTAAGGATCGGTATATGGATTATCTTCGAGTAAATCAGTCTGTGCGTTCAGGTTCACAGAATCCTGACACATACATGTGTTGGTGGCCTTGTCATCATAACAGTCATCTTCATCCAGTTGAGTATTCTGATTATTTTGGCTTCTTTATAACCTATCAACAAATTAACAAATGATGAAGAAGAACCCAGAAACGAATCCTGGAACAGTACAGTGACAATGCAGGAGACAAATTAAGAATTTGCAAGAAGAGGAATGATTAGCAGTGACTGTCAGGTACTGATAGGGATCATGATGGAAACAGATTGCTATTTTGCAGGAACAGAACTCTGACTTAGACTGTAATGCTGCAATAAAAGAACTGTGAATTTGCTGAAAAGAGATTCTGACTTTGAAAGTGACTTGGGAGGAATGAGACTGTGATTTTTGATTGTGACAGTTTAGGAAAAGGACTGCTACTTTTACTGATATGTTGAAGAAACATGACTAAGGCACTTAAGGAATAGACATGAATTATACATTTGATTTCCCAGAAACACGATTATGAGTATTAAGAAACAGGACTTCGACTCCATCACGGAGTATAGACAGGAATAAGATTAACCAGGCAACCATTGTCATTGTCTGGCAGCTGGACGTATAGAGAAGGAAAATAGAGCAGTCTAAATAAGACTCCCCAGCATTGTTGTAAAGACATTTCCTAAGAGAATAACCTTGGCATTTAAAAAAAATGTCATGATGACATTCAGTGAGTCAATGAATCAAAATGAATAGTAGAGATGCATCTACACACAGGAAGAAACACAATGAAACACAGTTAGAGAGGCAGAAAGTTACCTTACAAACTTCAAGTAGCAAATGACCCACCACATCTCTTACAGCACTCATTTATTGGAAGGTTTAAACTAGTCAAGGTCAATGTTTCAATCTTCTAGCAGGTTTTAAGCTGCTATAAGGTTGAAATGCTGTTAAAAGACTGAAGCATTAACTCAATTTAAGTCCCAATAAATGACTACAGTCCATTTCATATATAAATAAAAAATACTGAGATCTGAAACATTGAACTTGTTGATACATCATGACTTCCTGTATTTGATAAATAGTTGCTTAATTTACTATATTGAAATAGTGATATAGCTCAGTGGGCTAATACATCATCAGTAGAATCTGTTCAACCATTGGGCAGGGTTGACTCAGCCCTTCATCCTTTCAAGGTAGATAAAATGAGTACCATTAAATTGGGTAAAAGTAACGCATTTACTTGAAAATTAGAATAATCTGAATGTGCCTTTCCTGGTTAAATACTTTGTTGTTGTTGTTATTATTATTATTATTATTATTATTATTATTATTATATTGAAGTACTCAAAAGTTATTGCATTCAAGTATGAGAGGGAAACAACCGGTAATTGAATGGCATGTTTAATGGCATATTTGCGTTTATTTATGGTTATAAGGTGTGCTAATTATCAACCGAGAAAGGGAATTTAGTTTTATACTTCTGCCCCTGGTTCTTTTTTTTAATTGGTCGTAAGCTCGTTTGAGTCCTCTTCAACCTATTGTTCCTGTAAGTTTTTGTAATTGTTTCATGTATTGTTAAATCTCCCACTCCTGTAATATTGTAAAGTGCTATGGAATTTGTTGGCGCTATATAAATACTACTACTACTGCTAACAGTAATAACTAGAAAAGCAAAAATTTCTGGGGAAATTGTGTGAAGTGTTCTTGCCTCCACCAGTAGTCTACAACTGGAGTGGGCGGAGTAACTGTTATCATTTATAAAGCACATTTAATTGCAACGTTGTTGCACAGTTACATTAAACCATACATTTATAAAAACATTAGCAGGTGTACAAAAGGCCCTGTCTATGACATCACTTGCTGCTCCAGCCTGGCACAGGTCAGAGTATTTTGGCAGTTGCCATCTTCAAACTGTCGTATTTTAAACTATACATCCTACATCGAAGAGATTTATATTGTGAGAATCACAAGACCCAGACCTACATTTTGATGCAAAGTATGTCTCTGAAATATTAAAAATTAATGCACATTCGCAGTTTAGAAATTGCTCTTCAAATTCGAGCTGGCTAGAGTGGAGTTTCAATGAATGTCAATGGATGGCGTGAGTTGCAAACAAATGGTCATATTGTGAAAACTAATTTTTAGTGGCAGCAGGGAAAGCTGAACATTTTGATATAAGATTTGTGTAGGTGGGCCTGAAAATGAGGGAGTGGTGGCAGTTTAGAAATCATGTCCTGATTTTTCAGCTTTTGTCAGCTCCCACTCTAGTTTTGAACATTTTGCCATTCATTCCTATGGGACCAATTTCGCCACAAGAACGATGATATTCAGTGAACCATTCGGCGAAAAGTTCCACAAAGTAATAGCACAACAATCGGGGACAATCCACACGTTTCTGTATATTACTGTCTATGTAGTGTAAAATCTGTGGGAGGAGTTAGGGTGGTAAATTTGGCTATAATAAGAATAATAATATATATGTGAGATAACATTAAGTGGTCTTGCTATGCAAGAACACTTAATAATAATAATAGAAATGTATACGCTGATAAATAACAGAACAAGAGATGGACATGAGTAGCATCTTAAGTGATATCTCATCTCATAAAGTTGCTACACAATTTTTATGTCAAGGGATGTTATCCTATGAGCATAAAACTCCTATTACGGCATTTACTTTGCAGAAAATGTAAATGAAGTTACTATGACAAAGGGCTAAATTAACATTTAATGTGAGTTTAATAACACTGTAAGATGCAATTTCACGTAAGCCTATAAGCATTCAGTTACTCTGTATGTCTATACTAAGTGACTTGTATCATATAACACCCAGATAACACCACTTTCTCTTTATTATAATATTATATTATATATTTGTTTTACACATTTTTACTCAACTCCAACTTTCTGTAAATGTTTATCATGTGATTTCAGTAGCTTTATATTCATAGGTTCAGTAGGAAGTAATTCAAGATATAAATCTGCATAATTGAATATACAGAATAATACATTCTGTAGTACAATATGAAATTTAAGGCTCTTAATATATATATATTTTTTTACAGTATTGCTTATTGAAATTGCTACATTACTTTAAAAAAAAAGGTAGTAATTATCTCATGTCTTGACTAGACAACAGCATTTTGGGTTAATGTTACATGATTTGACTGATTCAGTTTAGCATCCAAGTATAATATATTCCACATGTTTATAGATAGTCTAATGTGAATGATTTAAAACTAGTCATTCCCTTCTCCCTACAGTAAATAAATACTAGCATGCCATAGGCAATGCTTTTCTTTGGAAAACTGACCTGTCAGTTACTTACATTATAAACCGTCTTGATATTTACTTGGAATGGCCAGTTGATACATTCAAGACAGCAGTCAGAATGTTTTGTTTATTCCGAAAAGTGAGGTGTAGGAAGGAAAAAAATACTGAATATGCTATAATTGATTACCTTCTTCTCGGAGTACATGAAAGGACATGGAGTTCTGTATGGTAGATGTACACTTTTGACACTATTTGTATTGCTATTATTTAGCCATAATAATTTGTCAAAATGCGTTATACTAAATTGTGCTTGGTCGATCTGCCATTCCATGTGACTTGTGTGTTCATTTATCACAAACATTTCCTTAACCGCTCTTTTACATGGAAACTATCGGCTAGGTGCCAATTATCGGAGAACAGAAAAAAGGCAAACAATTACAGACATTCAAATTTGGAATCAAGTTGCTTAGGTGTATTAATGATTAATAAAAAATCAAGATTAAAATAAAGCCAGTATCTAAATCTCTAAATTTGCAGGTAGCACTCCAAGATAATATAATATATCATATGTATGTATATATTAGAAAGACAAAAGTTAGTGAAGCAGTGCTAAACAACTAAACAAAAATGAACTAAAAAAGGTAGCACACTTGAGAAGTAGGGGATTCCTTCTAAAACCCCTAACAACAAGTAGAAACTAAAAACAACTGAAAAACACCAAAAAAGCAATATATATTAAAATCAGAAAATCTCAACAAATCCTTATCCTCATTTATTGTTGAGCTTTTCTGGGTTTGATATATATTGTTTTTTGGTGCATCCCGGCTTTCTGTTTTTTTAATATATATGTATATATTCTTGAGAAAGACCTGCTGAGGGTTGAAACGTCGATATGATTTAGATGTACATTTTTGTTTTGTCTCATTAAACCACTAATATCTTTGAAGTACTGTGAGTGCACCCTTCATTTCAATTGTTAATATTTTTTATGCAGGTATGCACCCAGGCACAGAAAGCTTTTTGTTTATACAAGTAAGGAGAGTGCCGAGCATATCCAAGTGTGTGTGTGTGTGTATGTGTGTATATATATATATATATATATCTAAATGTTCAATGCATGTTCAAAAGAGGAAGCACACAGAACAGGGGAGTTGCAAGGTTCAAGAAACACCTGGGGCTTGAGCAAAAAAGCTAATAATTGATAATCTCGCCACTAGGAAAGATGTGGGAATTATCTTGTAATAGCACCACTTTCTATGTTATGCCTCCTCCTCTCTAGCCTTGTATAGTGTACTGGTAATACTCCCCATTATCTCAATAAAAGCATAGCTGGAAAAAAGCCAAAACATTCAGAGCTTCAGATCCCAAAGCCTCCTCCCTTAGCAACGGCTATGACCAAATGAAAAATATATTTTTATTGGCTACATAGATTCAGAGTGCAAGTTTCATGACCACTCAGATCTACAAATGCAAGAATGTTTGTTCATATTCTATTAAAGTGAAGGCCAAATTTGTTCAACAATTAAAAAATATATATATATTATATATAAGCAAAGACAACGATAGGTGTATATAATGCTGGTGCAAACGCAAATGTGCATTCATCCTGCTTTGCTCTGTTCATACAATGTATGTCTGATATGAGATTTTATATCCAGGCAGACTGACATGCTTTCTCAATGTCAGCATGCTAGTAGATTGTTCTGATAACATTCGGGCAAGATACATTTACACTGTATTTGTACAGTTCTTTTGAATATTGGCAAATCATCAGCACAGTTACTCAATCAATGCAGGGTATTGTTTTGAGTGTAAACATTAATTTTCAGTTGTCATCTCAAGCACATGAAGGTCATTGAATATTGTCTGATTTTGTCTAATGCTGGCTCAGGTTGCGCTACTTGCAGTCAATATTCAGTGAGTTTTATCACAATTCATATTAAAAAGGTTCATTGCAGAATTGTCTAAACAAGTGAAATGCATTTTAACAACACTTATTTTCCATTACTCATGCCTCTCTTTCTGGTGTACATATGACTTCTATTGCTTAAATACAGTTGAAATTCACTGCAACATGTGTTGAATAACTAGAAGATAAGGTCAAATCTCCAAAGCTCCAATCCTTCACTAATATAAATGCAAAATGGTCAGTTGATGTAGACAGGCTCTGAAAGTGTATTTAGTTGCATAGTTTTTATTTTATTTTTTAACAGTAGAAAGATTAAACACATAGTAACATAATAATCTAGGTCAAGAAATGGCTCAAGTCCATCGTGTTCAACTTTCAAAAATGCATCCTTTTATGCCGGTGATCCAATGAAGGCAGAAAAAAACAACAATTTGAAGCGATGACCAATTATGCCACGAAAAAGAAAAGAAAAAACTCCTTCTTGACTCTGTAATGACAATCTGTTTGGATCAACAACCTGTCTGCCTGTTATCATCCGCATCTATATTCTTGTAATTATAAGAAAATGTATATTCCTAAACATCTATATGTATATCCATTAATAAACACACACACATATATATTATAGCTTGCACGAACCAAGGCTACCTTGTTACACAATTGTTTCTCTCTAAAAAATTGTCTATGGATGTCCATGGGCAGGTCAGATACTACACAATACATCGTTAAATGGAAAAAAATAATATAATCAGAATGTGGGTTGTGAACACATCCAGCTTTCATGATGCAGAAATTCCAGCAATACAATGCAAACCTCGCTCTACTCTCCCACAAGTTCACATAAATAAGACATTTCAAATGAACAGACTTAGCAAATGTACTTCTGGCAGAGATTTATTAAACTGGGTCCACCCATATTATACAGTACTTTAGACTTAAAAGTTCTTAATCTTGTATTTTGATCAACCTGCTTTAACCCCTTAAGGACCAAACTTCTGGAATAAAAGGGAATCATGACATGTCACGCATGTCATGTGTCCTTAAGGGGTTAAGGTTGAATTGTTACATACATGTCCTTCTGCTTATGAAGTCACACATCTGTTGAACCCCCTGAGCCCACTCTTCCTATAAAAATGAACCAACAATTTCACAATAGTTTCCAGATGTGGTGAAGTCCAGAATTTTATAAAAAAAAAAAAAAATCCTATAAAATTAATATCAAATGCATTTGGAAATGCGTTTTAAATGTTGATGCTGCTTATAGCAATTTGTAATTAATATTTAAAACAAAACCAATAATGTTGGAGGCTGGGCTGTAGTTAATACAGTACAGTTAATTGCAAATTAAGCAAGCTTCGTTTTGAGGAACAAATAAGGATATATTTAGTATTATATGTAATTTGGTTAGTATCAGTAAACTTAGAGCTAGGAGGATTTTTTTGTTGTTGAAGGCCACATATTTAATAAAGACTTGGGATTAGGAAGGGATTCCTGACTTCATGATGCATTAATGGTGCTCTGTACTATAACTTCCATTATTCTTACCGAGCTGATTTTGATATGTTACAATTCACAGCATCTTAAAGGCAGATACTGCAAATGCATGAAGACCAATTGTTATTCTAAGTTACCCTAACACTAATGAAAATAACCATACACTTAAACATACATCAAAAGTGTACTTATATGTCCTATATCATTACAGCTGTGTACAGTGGTGGTCATTATTATAGCATTGCTCTTCATGACATTTTTAAGGTCCATATTAAATTACATTACCTTTATCTATCCATATAAAAAATGCAATGCGATCTAAATTGCTTAAAGGGACACTGTAGGCACCATAACTTATTCATCATTCCCAGGCACTGTCCTTCCATCCAGCATTAAACCATTAATGATGTTTTAATGTTACACAAGAGTAACCAGCATCCCATACCCTTTGTGCTACTTGGGCTAATAAGCAGCAATTGGCATCTGTGATTGACTAAGAATCTCAACTGACTACATTCAGCCAATCACAGTGCCAGGTATTAATTGGTATGGCTACAAGAAAGTATGTAATCTCTGCCTTAGCCACATCTCCAATAGAGGTGGTTCTATGAGAAGCCAAGGACCATAATTCAGTGTGGAACTGCTCAAAAATTATTTCACACTAAATGGAGTGACAATGAATGGAACTCAAATAACTATAACCAATTTAATGATATGAATGAAATGCTTATAGTGCCTAGAGTGTTCCTTTAAACTTACCATCTGTTTTATTAACATTGTAAATGGCATTCCTTATTAATTTATTAACATAATAAAAGGAATCCTTTTAAAAAAGTAAGATTTATAAAAGGGATTTTCCTAATATGGCTGAAATTGTCACCATCCATTTAACATTTACCTTTAGAATGTGTGATGAATCCTATTAGTGAATCTCTAGGCAGATGAGTGAGTGCTACCTGTATGAGAATTTTGGGCCGCAAAACATCCCTATTGCTTCTAATTATCTAATGTCATGGATATCTGTCACATTAGAAAGAGGTGTAGAAGATGTGAGTTATGACATATACTGATATTAAATAGATAGTGTTTAATAAAATAATAGATCTCTCTAAACTCGGCAAACAAATACAATCTTATTTTCTTGTCTGCAATCAATCCCGGTTGGAAACAAAATTATATAATTCACTGTAAGTTGTGACTCTGTATTCTTCCTAAATTCATCAGACACCTTGTATCTGGCAGATCCTACTAGCATGAGGTTTCTGATAATTTCATCCAATTACTTTTCTTTAAGTCTCCATGGCATTTATTCTTTTTATAGACACCATCTGTCCTAATGAGTTTCTAACAGCTTTTGCTATGCAGCACATCGTTGTCTCTATCACATTTCTCTGTTTTTCATTTTCTCTCCTTCCTTGCCTGGATTTTTTTCTTGTAAGAACACAACTGCTTATTTTTTCTCCACGTTAGGAACACCATGTTGCCTTTAATGTTAATTTAAATTAATCAAATGAAGGGATATGTACTACAGCATGCTACCAGATTGGTCATTCGCATACTGGTCATTGCAATCGTATTAGTGATTCCACTGATGTAATGTTTGTTAAACTGTGTTATTAAATACATGAAGTGTGCTTACAAAATTGGAATAAAAATGTAATAATTACGAGGGAATTAAAACACAGGATGAAGAAAAATAAGAAATGCAAACTTACCAGATGAATGGACTTATTTTGTGTGTTTTTTTCAGATATTCTTATTTTTTTTATGATATTTGTTTCAATGATGCTGTATTTCGCACAACATCAATATCAATATGCAAATATTGTGATTTTAATGACATGTAAAGAGAAATTTGTTTGACTTTGTGATTACCTCAGAAATCTATAGGTTATTGTCAGCCAATCCAACAGTCTGACCGAATGAATCTTGAGAGATTTAAACTCCCTACCAACACCAAGCTTTGTAAGGAGTGTTTTTATTTTTGTTCATGCAAAAAACTATTGTTATTGTTAATTTTCAGGGTTTTGGGAATGTTTAGCAATTGGTTGAAAGATTTTTTCAGTGGTTTATACAGTTAATTTGGTTGTTAGAATCGATTATTGCAAAATGACTCTGTTGATATTTTAATGAATATTATGTAGACTGATTGTAATTTCGTAACCACTTTACCTTGTCCAGAGTATGCATTCATACCCCACAACATACATGATTGCCAATGAAATTAGTTTGCAAATTATGCATGAAAAGCCACCAGGCTGTCAGATTTATAGTGCTGAACACAGACTGATTGTCTGTGTTCATATCTCTGTAGCAGCTCTTCTCCTTAGAGCTGCTACAGCTCCTGTCTAAGAACAGTTTGCACCCCCTTTCCTCATGTTTAACATTAATCTTAAACGTTGACCTTGAGGATAGAGAGCTGCAGCTTGTCTCCATTCCATCTGATAATACTGTCAGGGGAATCAGGGCATAGGCAAGGGCTGCTGCCTCTGTAAGTCAGTGGGACTATTTGGATAATCGGAGGGTGCCTGAGGCAGACAAAGTTGTAGAGCTAGCCAAGGGCAGAGGGATAGTGTGCTGTAACTACTGGTAGCAGGCAGCGCACTCTTCCCTGCTCGATTCTTAAGTGATGTTACACTACACATCATAATGGAGCAGGAAAGCAGCATGATGACTGTCAGGACTTACAGCACACTGTCACCACTACACCACCAGGGTATATGTGTATGTGTTTAGTACAGTGTGTGTGTGTGTGTGTGTGTGTGCATGGGTGAGTGTCACTTTATATGTGTGTATGTGTCTGACAGTGTGTGTTACTAGTAGCGTATGTGTGTGTGTGTGTGACAGTGTGTGTGTCAGAATGTGTATGTGTGTTTGCATCTGACAGTGTGTGTTAATGGCAATGTATGTGACAGTGTGTGTGTGTGTCTATCATAATGTATGAGTTTATGTGTCTGACAGTGTGTGTTATTTGCAGGGTGTGTGTGACAGTGTGTGTCTGTTAGCATGTGTATGTGTCTGACAGTGTATAAGGATTTCTGTGTGAGTGTGTATAGTTGTCTCTGACATTTAGTGCCTTTGTTTTTCTGAAAACATGTCTTTGTGTAGCGGCAGTGAATATCTGTGTTTTTTTTTTCTGGCTATTGTATCAGTGAGTATGTTTGGGATATCTGTGTATATGTATCTGTGTACATGAAAATATGTATATCTGTGCATGTATAAGTGTGTGTATTAACGTGCATGTATCAGTATATATATGCTTGTGCATGCATTAGTGTGTGTCTCCAAAGAAGCAATATGGCTGCAATGGCAATGAGTGTTATATAGTATGGACAATGTCATGGCAATGTGACAAAATATATTATAATTATAAAATACACATATATTAATTTATAACACTGTTTCCTTGCCTGTAACTTCATTATTTTGTATTTTTTTTAAAGTTGTTCTGTCCAACCACAATTGTTGTTTTTGTTTCCATTTAATAATGTACTATCTGCAAATGCTGAAACCAAACATACATTTGAACATGCACTGCATCTAAGTGTAAAATATTTAGATTTAAAAAAAATATAAAAAGTATGTCATACATATTTATGCAATATTATATAAAACTGGTCACTGATTTTTATTAATCTTTTTTTACATTTTATTATTTTGCTTTTTTAGGTTTTTGTTTTATTTCATTTATGACATCTAGGATTATCATATTTATTTAATAATTACAAAATGATGAGCAAGTGGTTAACAAGTCATTCCTGATGGTCATGACGTGCTTATTTATATAAAATGTAAAATGCATTGCATCTAAAATGGGAGGGATATTGCAGTGTATATAGTGTTGTAGTTTTGATTACTCAATTTATAATTTCTATGCTTTTAACATATTAAAAACAGTTTGAAAAAATACATCTTGCAGTGTTTATCTAAATGTGACTGAAAATTAACTGTAGAACATGGTTAGATGACTATACAAATCAGAATAATTGAATAATTAAACCTATTGGTTAGACTCAATACTGAACTAAAATAGTTATATTTAGTTCAGTGTTTCATAGCCTATCTGATATATTACCCACCCATTCCATGTCACTGGGTGATAACAACTTCATCATCATCTCTATTCATAAACAGGGCTATATATAGGACATGAGGTCACCCATTTAGGCTGGAAGAAAGGAGATTTCATCTAAGGTTTTTTACAGTAAGAGTAATAAGGATATGGAATTCTCTGCCTGAAGATGTGGTTTTATCAGAGTCCATACAGATGTATAAACTGCAATTAGATAAATACATGCAAAAACATAACATAAAGGGATATAATTTCGAATTAGTGGGGTAATTATAGCTGCTTGATCCAATGAGACATCTGACTGCTATTTTGGGGTCAATAATGAATTATTTTAGAGTTTGTTGCAAAATTGGAAGTGCTTCGGACTGTTTTTGGCCTTCGTTTGGATCAACAGCAAAAACATGTGAGGGAAGGCTGAACTTGATGGACGCAAGTCTCTTTTCAGCTATGTAATCAAACATAAATCAGATGAAGGGAGAGTGGGTACTTGCCAGATCTGTTGTCATGTGAGGATAAATAAATCACCACAATATTGTCTTTTTGGTTTTAGGTTAAGGACATTGTTTTAACAGCTTTATGTTACTGGAGAGTCCCGGGTCTCTTACTCAATGTATTTAATTTAGAAGGTAACCAAACACAGGTTAGCTTTTGTAATATGGGGCACTTAGTCGTTTACACAGCAGCAGAACACTGCACATTGTCACTCTGTTGCAGCACTGAAATAGTTATAGTTAGCATTAGTTGGGTTGAGCATGCTTAAAGCAGTTTATGGCTCGCTAAATTAAATGTTATGGCCTGTCACGAAGCATAGAGCAGATTAGCCAGTAATGAGGTCACTAGGAGATTTTACCTGATGTTTGGTGGGTTTTTACAAGGCTTGAATTTAGCTCAGTACTTCAAATAGGATTGTAACATTTACTGGATAATGGATGTTTTAGCTGAAGGTTATGTTTTTTTAGCAGATAGCACTGATTTGCAAAGCTTCCAATAAATTTGTTAGCAGGAAGGTTTTTGTCCACAGAATAACATTATATCTACCCTCGAGTTATCTTGTCCAGAATTATAACCTGAAGTCCCGGTGCACCTACAGCACCCTTCAACTGGGAAAAAAAATGCAGTAAAAATGTATGATAGCTTCCATTTTAGGCAAGGTGGTAAAGGTGAGGTTATACAAAGAGGTGCAATCCATTGTTATTAATGCAATGTTATGCAATGGATTTATACAGCATGGCACACAATTCCAAACATGGAATACAACTGTACACATTACAATTCCATATAGACATCAAAACAAATTAAATAATTACTTTGGTTTTAGCAAATATGCGATATAACGTGTGACATCAAATGTGCTTTCAAATGTATTATGGGATACACAATAATGCCACATTACCACAGTGTGATTTTGATTTGAAGAATCAAAGTAAACATCATGCTGAGTTACATTTTAAGTAAAGTGTGTGTGTATGGGGGAGTAATGGAGTTTAAATGTATATATTGTGGTAGGTGGAAAGGAACAATTATTCACATGTGATGCATATATGTTGTATTTTTTTTAAAATCAAGAACATCTCTAACTGCATCTAAAACAAAATCCAATGATAAGCAGCAACTGTTCTTAATGTTTAGGTGAGGTTCCCGGGAATGCAGCCAATGTGTACGTAGGAGGAGGTGTAAAGCAATATCTGTTGATAAGCAGGGTCTATGGATTTTATTCAGGATTATTAATTATACTAAACATAGCATATAGATCATTTGCTGAAGTATAAATAGTTCCCATTTTTTAAATCCTGTTGGATAGTGTGAGTATGATGCTGTTAATCCCTGTAGAGCAGTGGCTCCCAACCCAGTCTTTATGTACCCCCTACCAGTTCAGGATTTAGGGTAAACCCCATTGTGTCTAACATGTTTTTTTATTTTTTTATTTTATAAAAACATTTTAGACACAACTGAGTAATCCCTAAACCCTGGACTGTTAGGAGGTACTTTAGGGCAGGGTTTGGAACCACTGCAGTAGAGAATGTCAATGACCAGATATGGTTGAAATATATATATATTTTTGTCAAAACCCACTTGCTCTTTTCTTTGATTCCAATAGATGACGATTAACTGATTTTATATAAAACTACAATAAAGTATCTAAATAATGCATCTCATCTGTCTCAATTCACTGAAACAAAATCTACACATCATTTGCAGAGCCTATCTTGTTTCAACATGTGTTATCACGGCATTTTCACAATAGAAGAGGTGCATACTCATATGATATAAACAACAGAACACAAATGCATTTTAACCACTTAAATGAATGTAGCCATGTCCTGTTGATATATAGTCACCTTTATAACAATCTGGTTGCAGTGTTATGTGCAAAGAAAATTATCAAGCTTCATAAGTTGTACACTGACAAAATTTGAAAGGGAGAAGAAGAGGGAATGGGCAGGCATGACGTATTTTTAAAAAGCCAGTGAAAGCTTAAGCGTTTCCCTCTCAACCTTTGTATAAACAAGCAAATTAAATATTAACCCATAAAGTCCTGTTTGCCTTTTTCTTTGCTCCAGTGCTCTTTTTCAACCATGATATAGACACATTTCTATACCATAGCCCAATTGTGTCCCTCTACATTTCTGCAGAGATACTGTTTATGGTCTCCTGACTCAATGCCTTTATAAGTCAAACAGCCAGAGGAGTAAATTATTGCACTGATTACAAAGTAAGTAGACCCACAGTACCCTCTATATTACAAATGCTTTGTGCTAACATACCTTGTGAATGTTGGCATTATAGATTATTAGTGATGTCCCGAACGGTTCGCCACGGACTCATCATTGAGTAAACTTTGACCCTGTACCTCACAGTCAGCAGACACATTCCAGCCAATCAGCAGCAGACCCTTCCTCCCAGACCCTCCCACCTCCTGGACAGCATCCATTTTACATTCATTGTGAAGCTGCATTCTTAGTGAGCTGTCCAGGAGGTGGGAGGGCTTAACCGTTCGGGACATCACTATAGATTATGTTTACATTATGGTTCTAGTACATCATAACCTGGCTGAAATATTACAAAAGAAGGAACACAAAATAATCTAATATAATCTAAAAAAATTACCCCTTAAATGTTTCTTTAAGAGTTGAACAAATAAATGGGAAAAAAAATAAATGAAATATATATATATTTCATTTTTTTTTATCATCAATCCATGTGTGATATCATTTTTTAATACTGCATTTATTTTCTATCAATGCAAATGTGGCAAATCATATTGAGAAAGTTAAAAAGTAATATGTTGAGCAGTTGAAATAACTAAATTTTTACTATGTGCTTGTTAGGTATAGAATGTGGTTATTTTTATTCCATTGATGGTCAAATAGAGAATTTGTATTATTACTAAAATGGTGTAGACCCATGGGACCGGGAAGAAGATCCATACATGTTGCAGTCCATTGATGCTTCTCCAGTCTTATGACAAGTTTAACAACATGGAAGATGTAGTACTGCAACACACAAATATCTGTTTTTGGCTAAAATTAGTTTAGATATGTATAATGGTTGCATTTTAATAGTCTTTAAACGGACACAACTTAATATGAAATGCTGAAACAGCCCTATCTCAAAAAATGTCTTAAAAAGTAAACATTCTGTAGATAGATTCTATAGGCCCTATTTAATTATCGCGTTGATGTTCTATAGCTTATTGCGTAGATTTAACTACAATATTGCTTATTGCCAAGGAGTAGATGGGGCAAGGAGGTGAGTTGCTTATTGGGGAGAAGGATGCTTGTTGCCATGGAATAACATATGAAAACTACTACACACTAGTTCTCCAATGAACAGATCCATATTCAGAAGATGATGAATGGCATTTTTTACATCATAACCTTTTGTAGACTTAAATAAATAAATGTAAACATATTGCAGATTGATTTCAGACATAAATAGATATTATTGGGGACACTAATTGAAAGCAAAAATAGTTTTACCATTGACAAGCTATAAGGCTTATGTCAATATACTTTCTAAAATTCAAAGTATCTATTAGACTGTACAAAAAGTTATAAGAAAACGTCAGATAAATTATCATGCTAAATTAAAAATATATATATAATATGTATATTATACTGCTGGATAACTGGTATAGAGATGTGTGTGTGTGTGTGTGTGTGTTTGTTTTTAGCCGTAATACTCAGGGTTCATTTCTATTTCAAAATCTCTCAATATAGTTCTAAAGGAACACTTCAACTTCTCATAAACAGTCTTGTTAAATACATGGTCTAATTTATTTCAAATACATAGATCAGAATTTACATTACTGAGAGATCACCGGGGGTAGTTTTGTCATCTCAGTAAAGTCTGCTTTGGTTCACATTCTAATCCATTTGAGCAGTCCGGCTTAATGTTTCTCTTTGTGCTTCAAATCATTGCCAAAAGGCTTTGCTAACAATGATTTCTTCTGATTTGTTGCATAATCCAACCAAACTCACATTCTCTTGGAAACAAACTTTTGGAACCAAACACAAACAAGCAAAATGTATGAGGTATCAGTAGTCTTTTACTGTTCTACTAGTGAGTGCTTTACAGCTGACAATGTCTACAATACAGCAAAGAAAATAATCAAATGCCAAGAGTATAAATTATAGAAATATAACATAAAAAATTAATATAATAAAGTCCACACTGAATATTTTGAGGTGTACAACAAATATACAGATGCATACATAAATTGGACATTTCAGTGATATATTAAAGCATTGTCAATGCACATATCAGGTTGACACTGTATGCACACGAACAACCATTTGCATGTTCTTTGCATTTGTTTGTTCCTACCCTACGTCTGTGATGCTCGGATTTTGACATACAGTCTTTGTTTTATATATATTCTGTATGTCATCAAGTACTTTCCCCACTTAATCTCTCTCTCTCTCTTTAAAAAAACAACTGTTCAACCCTAACACTCTGCAGCATCTTATTTTTGTTTCTCTTTCTATGATTTATCTTTTTCCAATCTAATTTCTTTCACTCAGCCTTTTTCACACTATTGCCACAATCCACATGCTTTCTCTACTATTTGCTCTACTTGCAAATACAGCAAAGTATACAAGTACGTAGGTGTAACACTGCTGGTGGGTATTTAAGAATAAGCTTTATTTTTGAGAATGTAAAATGTTCATTTTATCACAGCACGAAAGCATAAAAATGGCCATATAGCAAATACAGTTGTGTGTTTAAACCTGGTACATGTGCTGTGGATTTTCTTTATTGTATATTAAGGACACCCTAATTAATGTGTATTTTCCTGCAAACACACTCATATCAGAGTTGAAAGGAATGCCAATTTCTACTGAAAGATAATGAAATGTTTAGCAAGATGGCTTTCACAGTGCTCCTTATCCTAAAACACATCATGGGATATTTAGTTAGAACACTTTTGTTTTTGATTATTTTCAGATGTGGAATTATAATTTTCAAATGTGGAATTATGACTCTCTCATTGTTGGTATTATTAGACATTTATTTAACCCCTTAACTAAGAAAACAGTGTATACATAATTTAAAAGGTAAGATTTCACATGTAAGAACTGTGTTTTTTGATTGGCATACCCTCAAAGAAATGTGTTTATTGCATATTAATCTCATTTATAAAATGTGACCTTACTTATATATAGGCAACTTTCAGCACAACGTAACTAGGAATTGTAGTGTGTATGACCAATTGCGCAAGTGTTAAGCACAGAGGGAATATCTTTTTGTGTATAGCCATCTGAAGATCCTGCTTAGAGAAAAACAGCACTAAAATTAGGATTATCTGTGTTAGAGTCTGTTCTGGGACTAAACATTGAGAGATTGACTGACTCCCCATATGTATTGGTTCATCTCCCTGTGTTCTATGTGACCATCTCTCTGTGTTTTGTTTCTGGAGTGATGATGATAATTCCACTTTCACAATCTACTGAAAAATGGTTAATAATTTATGGAATTATTAAATTATTTATGAACATTTTTATTCCTGACTATAAATTAAATTTCTCTTTTTTTTCCAGTTAAATCAATTTACATAATACTTTCCAGAATACAAAAAAAAAGTTAATAGAAAAATAAAAAATCCATCAAAATTAAAATCTAATTTAAAGGGTTGCTGTCATGATCTTGAGCAAGTCAGAGAGGAGATTTATAACAAGGTTACATAGTTACATAGCTGAAAAGAGACTTGTGTCCATCGAGTTCAGCCTTCCTCACAAAGGTGTTTGCTGTTGATCCAAAAGAAGGCAAAAACCTAGTCTGAAGCGCTTCCAATTTTGCAACAAACTAGGAAAAAAAATTCCTTCTTAACCCCAAAATAGCAGTCAGATGTCTCCTTGGATCAAGCAGCTATTACCCCACTAATTAGAAATTATATCCCTGTATGTTATGTATTTACAAATATTTATCCAATTGCATTTTAAACATCTGTATAGACTCTGACAAAACCACCTCTTCAGGCAGAGAATTCCAAACTAAACAGATTTAAAATTTTTAACCTTTCTTCTGAACTAAAATGCTCTATTCCTTTTATCAATTTTGTAGCTCCTCTCTGCACCTTTTCTAGTGCCATGATATCTTTCTTTACAACAGGTGCCCAAAATTGCACAGCATATTCAAGGTGTGTTCTTACCAGCGATTTATAAAGAGGCAAAAATATATTTTTATCCTGAGAATTTATGCCCCTATTTATACATGACAAAACCTTACTGGCCTTAGCAACTGCAGATTGACGTTGCATATTGCTGCCTAATTTGTTGTCTATAACAATTACCAAATCCTTCTCGTGTGGGGTTATCCCTAGTTCACTACCATTTAGTGTGTAAATTGCTTGTGCATTCTTAACCCCAAAGTGCATAACTTTGCATTTCTCTATGTTAAATTTAATCTGCCATTTTAGTGCCCAATCCCCCAATCTATCCAAATCCCTCTGCAGCAAAGCAATATCCTGCTCACATATGATTACTTTACAAAGTTTTGTGTAATCTGAAAACACTGATACATGGCTTTCAATGCCTAGTTCAAGATCATTTATAAATATGTTAAATAGAAGCGGTCCCAAAACAGAACCCTGATGGACACCACTGACCACTTTTATCCAGCCTGAAAATTTACCATTAATGACAACTCGTTGTACTCTATCCTTAAGCCAATGTTCTACCCAAGAATAAGAATATTCATCTAGACCAATTTATTTTAGTTTGAAGACTAACCTATTGTGAGGAACCATATCAAATGCTTTGGCAAAATCCAAGTAGATCACATCCACTGCAACAGCCTGATCTATACTTCTACTTACTTCTTCATAGAATGCAATTAGGCTAGTTTGACATGACCTATGTTTCATAAAACCATGCTGATTAATGCTAATAACAAAGTTCTTCCCAATGAATTCCTGAATATTATCCCTTAAATGCCCTTCAAACATTTTCCCAGTCACAGAAGTTAAGCTCACAGGTCTATAATTTCCAGGCAAGGATTTTGAACCCTTTTTAAATATAGGAACAACATCTGCCTTCCTTCAATCCTCCAGAACAATACTTGAAACAAAGGAATCTTGAAAAATTCAATACAGAGGTTCACTTATTTCCCCACTTAGCTCCTTAAGTACTCGTGGGTGAATACCATCAGGACCCGGAGCTTTATTTACATTAATTTTCTTTAATCGCTGTAGCACCTTGTCTCGAGTTATCCAATCACAAGTTATCTGCAAGTTTTTTGCAGCAATCATTTGCATATCGCTTGCCATAGGATCCTCATTAATATATACTGAAGATGAATAGTTATTTAAAATTTCTGCTTTTTCCTGGTCTTCATTAGCTAACAAACCCATCTCTGTTTCCAGTGTACCTACACTTTCATTTTTTTTTTTTTTTTGAATTGATGTACTTGAAAAAATGTTGGGGTTAGTTTGCATTCTTTGGCTATCAAATTCTCATTTTCTAGTTTAGCCACTTTAATTGCCTTTTTGCAAGCATTATTGGCTTCCTTATATCTTACATAGGATACCTCTGGTTTGTCTGATTTAAATGCCTTTTTCTTATTTTTAATCTCTTGTTTTACTTCTCTACTAAGCCACATTGGTTTTAATTTGTTTATTTTATATTTATTACCCAATGGTACATACTGAGAAATGTATCTTTCTAATATTTATTTGAGTAGTTTCCATTTATCCTCAGTGTTTTTATCACTAAGGAGTTTATGCCAGTCAATATGTTGTAGAGCTGCCCTAATCTTATTGCAATTGGCTTTTTTAAAATGATATGTTTTAGTATACACCAAGTGCTTTTGCTTTTTTGAGTTTCTTTAAAAAATTAGCATCTAGTGGTCACTATTTCCCAAATGCTCTCCTGCTTGAATGTTGGTTAAGAGATCAACATTGTTTGTTATAACGAGATCCAGACACGCATCCTTTCTAGTTGGTGCTTGTACCAGTTGTGATATAAAGGTGTCATTTAACACATTCAAAAACCTGATTCCCCTTGCTGAAGTACTATTCCCTCTATCCCAATTTATGTACAGGTAATGAAAAAATCTCCAATAATTAACGTGTTACCCCGATTTGCAGCTTTCCCAATTTGCTCTAACAGCTGTTCCTCATTAATATTTACATTAGGTGGTTTATAACATATCCCAACCAATAATTGATTTACCTTTGTTTGCCCCAATCAGATATCTACCCATAAAGCTTCCACATTTCCTCTTCACACTCCACATGCCTAAGATTTGACTTTAACTCATGGTTGACATTCAAACATATGCCACCACCCTTCTTGTTTTTCCTATCCTTGCTAAATAGCGTGTACCCATTTAAGTTAACTGCTTAGTCATGTGTCTCATCCCACCATGTTTCTGTTGACTTCAGGTACTTTATTTGTGCTCTTAGACATAGTATGAACAGGTTATCATTGAGACAGAGTCCAGATTGGTGTTATACAGGTAGGTGTGGAGCAGACAAGTTGTATGGATCAGTCTGGTAGAAATCAGGTGGGTAAGATAAAGCATAGTTCTGGCTGGTATTGAGCATGGTTGGAAGTAAGCAAGATTGAGGAGTAGTTCAGGCTGGTATTGAGCAGGGTTGAAAGTAAGCAGGATTGAGGAGTAGTTCAGGCTGGCATTGAGCAGGGTTGGAAGTAAGCAGGATTGAAGCAAAGAAGGTAAGTCCACAGGTTGGTTAACAGGAGCCAGGATCTGAAGTATTTCAGGATGAGCATCAACTTCATTCAATGTAAAGGCCATGTGGTGAGTAGCCGTGTGTAGGTTGCTCAATTAGTCCTGGCAAGTGAGGATTATAAGGAAAGTTTTCAGAACTAGAGGCAAGGGAGGCCACTAGTGGTCAAACATAATCAGTGCAGGAACTTGGTTTTAAAGGAACAGAATAAACAGAACAAAAAGTATTGTTTGTCAGGATAGGATTTTGACAGTTGCACTCACTTGTGTAATTCAGTATTCTTCTTTGTAATTCAGTGTTTTTCTTTTTTACCTCAATTCTTTTTTATTAAATATTTTTCTTAACAAAACACACAAATATGTTAGGCAGCTATACCCAAATACATTTAATCACTCTTACATACATACATATTTTTTATCCTTTTAGGTAATTATTTTCCTTAAATAATGATGTAATATTAATATACCTTTTTTCGTTTATATTCCTTTCTTTTCTAGTAAAATTTACATTTGTTTGTTTTACCTTAATGTGACTATGTGTGGATAAAATACTAAAACATATAAAAGTGTTAAATAATATGATTAGAAAAAGCCCGACGTGCATTTCGGCATGTTAATACGCCATTGTCAGGGGCAGCGTAACTCATTTTATTTTAGTTTTGTACATTATGTATTTTGAGGTACTCTGGTGCAGGTAGGCACTAGCCTTGTGCGGTGCTGAGTTAAAAAGGGACAGTAGGAGATTCTCGCCCTTCTGATACTTATATATTTATCAGCCTTTTACCCCCTAGTATGAGAGCACAGCTTAGGTGACATCACTAGATTTAGGAGGTGTGAATAGAGTGGAAGCCCCCCTGCCCTTTGGTTTTCACTTGGGGTGGGAAACCACTTTATCTCTTCCTCTTAGATCTTCTATTTTATAAAATAAACAATATTATCGGGAGTCGTCTGGGTGGGAGGTTAGAGAACAACTCTCTATGCAATTTTTATTCTTTTCTGTTTTTCTTTTTTAAACATGTTGTTAAATTCAATATCCAGTTTGAATATTTTTCTTTTACACCATTACATACCAAACTCCAATAAAACTGTTCTTTTAATTTTGTTCTAAGGCCGATATATATATATACCATATATATATTGTGTTTATGGGAATGATGCCTTAACTCATATCAATTACTTAACTCATTAAGCAATTGATATGTAAATCAGGTTCAAATTCTGCTCACAAGAGAGGAATGACAAAACCAAAATCACATATATGATTAAAAAAAAGAAATAACAGGTTGCATTTGATTCACTTCTTTCAAAATGTGACAGCCTAAACAGAGTTATTAAGTATCTTACAGAGGAATCAACAACATGAATACTGTATTCTAATTTGCCTCCTGTACATGTAATTTTCTTGACTGAGATATTCTTACTTTTCAGCGACATTTTGAAATACCAAGAATTAATTAGAGTAATTTTAATTAATAGCTCAGAGGAACGTTAAACAGAGAAACACGCTTTTCCTTTTATCTTTTTCCAAAAGGTTGCATACCTTAAAGCTGTTTAATATTGTAAAACCGCCTTATAATTTCAAAGTAAGTTAACTCCACTCATGCTTTTTTTTGTTGTTGTCATCAATAGTACCTACAAACTGCTTGAACAATGATTTTCAACCAAATAATTAATTTTAGACAAATCAGTAAGATTATAAAGTTTTCTCCGCATTTAAGAAGAATTTAAACATGAAAATGAATTTTGAAAATATACACAATTTTTCATTCAGTCTGTTGGTCTTCAGAAATAGTTCAATCAACTTTAAGAGAACAGAGTGATAGGCTAGATAATGATAAACTATATCAATAGCAGAAGTCAGCATGGTTTTATTAAGGTCAGATCATGATGAAATTACATAATTGTGGTGTTCTTCAGAGCTATAACTGGAAACAAAACTCTATTTAACTTACTAGAAGTGATCCATTCAGATTAGCAAAGCATTTGGAAGCAACCTCAGACATCTCTGCCAGTATTTCTGATATGTTAATGCCATGATGTCATTGTCACACGCACTCTAGTTTTGAGTGTGTGACTATCAAATAAATGCCCCAGGCCTTTCTATGTACCGGGTTTTATAGTTCAGTGTCCTTTTGAGGTCTCCATTAAGTACATTACTTTGTATAAGTTTCTGATTTTCTGTTCATTGGCTCAGCTTGCTATTGACTTTGATTTTTCCAGTATTCCCTAATTCCAGACCATGGCTATGTTTGACCACAATTACCCTGTTCCTGTTTTGTGTACTAAACCCCGTCAACATTTGACATTCATTTTTTTCATATATGCTTAGTAGACCGTATTGTTAGTGACCTTGTGTTCCAGTTATTTCATACAGTGTTTGTTATTGTTCTTATTGTTCTCCTTCACCAATCTTCTTCTCTGGGTCTGAATAGACATATTATTAGTTCTCTTACTTCCTAGTTCCTGCTGTGCATTAAGCCCTTCCACTCTAAGGTCCGGTAATACGCCTATCTCATATTAGGTTGCCCTTGTCAGGATTGTTACCTCGTATCTTACTGAAGATCTTAACATACCCTTACACAATGCAAGTGAGTCAACATAGACAAATACAATGTTGCACATCTTGATAAAACATTTTGAAACATCTACTGCTAATGTACGCTAGGGCAAATAAATCAGATTTGGAAGTATTGGTAAACCAAATACTTAGGAAGAGTGAGCACAAGGCTATAACAAATATATTTAGATCTGAACAAAAATAGAAATTTGCCTCTTTAAATAAGATCTCATCTAGATTATGCTTTGTAAGGTAAACTATAAACATTTATATGGTAACTCATTCATTAACATGACTGTATAAAAAAGAGGTAATTGAATTAAATTTGAATTAAGTTATTTTCCCTTTCAGCGGCAGAATGGCATCTAGTGTATATAGTATAATATGTTGTATTGTTAAACCTTTTAAAACCTGGCTAAATACTTTTTGTACAAAATATATCAGAGTATACAGAGAAATTAGATTTTTTTTTTACATCAAAAAGGATCTTAACAAGTTTAAGGTGTTTGTATTATGTTAAAGAAATAGCAGGAACTGGAATATTTAAAATGTTGAACTTCATGGACAACTTGGAAGTTGTTGGTTTTTTTTCAAATATTAATTATGATATTAAGTGGCATTTGTAATAGACACGGTAAAGATCATGTGAATGAATAATAAGCAATTCTTTTGTAACCTGGAATATGTTTAAATCCTTTCCAACAACTCTGATTACTAAGCAAAGAAAAAAACAGACAGAAAGAGTTGTTACTTTGACATTTTTGGATGATGAGATACAGCCAGGAAAGTGCTAATGAAAGGCTGGATATTTCATGTAAGTGCTTTTTTTTCATGAGAAAAACATATGCTGCATTACAAGGGCTTTTATGTTTTAATGAAATCCCCTCGTAAGAACATTGCTATGTCTGCTAAATTCAAATTATAATTTTATTCTCATCTAACTAATAATTGGACGTGCTTTACCTGGGTTCCCCATGAACATTGTCAAACAGAAAAAAAAAAACTAACAGAAAAAAATCAACTAAATTTACAATTTTGGAAATATTCATTAGCTTGTTTTTTTTAGTTTGTTTGTTTGCAGTTTTTTTTTTTGTCTACCTTTATATTTTTTTTTCACACCATTTTATGTTTTGATACACAATGAAATGGCACACACTAAAATGGATGGACCACAGCCATCCAGACTGGAGCAGTGCAACTCCCCCAAAATACAACAGAACAGGCTAAGGCATACCAGGCCTGCAGATATTTTACATTCAAACAAGCAACGTGGAGCTATACAATATAGCCTTTAAACCTTTTTCAATTTTGACATAGCTCTTAACTATATAGGCTGGTGGTAGGCAGCAGATTTAACTCAGCCCTTCATGAGGCTTTATGTAGATAAAAGGAGTACCGTTAAATTGGGTAACCAGGGCAAAAATTAACATCTCCAGGACATACGTGGAAACCAGAGTAATCTGAATGTACCTTTCCTCGTTAAATATGTTATTACATCTACATATTGATGCTTACTCTTCAAAAGTGTACATTACATGTGATATTTTTTTTTTTTACTTTTAATTCAAAACTGAGCCTATGTTTTATAAGCATTTGTATAAATGATTTACTGTTGCTAAACAAATAAACTTCTAAAAAAGTATGTGCCATATTTTACAAGACATATAAAATGTTAATGTAGTACGGATGTAGCATGCTAAAGTTGGTGGATAATATGTCAGTTACAGAATAAATGCAAGATTTCATCAACAAGGTTAAGTCTAGAATTGTAACTGACACACCTTATAAAAAAAAGCTTGAATGAAGCTAGTCTATTCGAAGCCCAGTTTTAGACTAGCTAAAATATTCCATTACATAGTAGGATTGTAATAGCCTTTTGTTATACATAGTAGGATTGTAATAGCCTTTTGTTATAAGAAACCTCTGAAGGGTGTAATCTTCATTCTGTTAAAAAAAAATCTTAGAGCTACAGTGTATTATTGTTATGTTTTCTAATAATGGAAAACTGCTTGACTTAGGAGAATTGTGAATAGATGTGTTTAAGACTACATCTTCTTTTTTTGTCCTTGTTATTTTCATACTAATGAAAAAGGCTGTATCCATTCTTCCAAATAATGTATATACTTCATGATAGAATTGTCACCATTCTTGATAGTGTTGTATCGTTAGGACAAGTGGCTCACCATGTCATCATTAAGTGAACTACCCTAAACATATACAGTCTTCTTCATTAAATGATAACATCTTTCTAAAACCAAATATAATGTTGACATATACTGTGCTTTGCAAGTTTATTCAGATCCCCTGATAATTATTTAAAAAAACATTTTTTTTTTGCAAACTCATCTTTTCTGAAAGCATATTTAAAAGACAAAATTAGATATTTCTAGTTCATTATTTACAAACAAAAAAACCCAGCAATGTTGTTTATTTTATCTCATGTTAATATTTAGTTTCAAAACCTCCTTTTCTATACTATCACCTTTATGCCATTGGGTTAAAGGACCACTATAGGCATCTAGACCACTTCAGCTCAATGAAGTGGTCTGGGTGCCAGGTCCCTCTAGTTTTAACCCTGTAGCTGAAAACATAGCATATTTAGAGAAACTGCTATGTTTACATTGAGGGTTAATCCAGAGTCTAGGTGCTGTCTCCCTGACAGCCACTAGAGGCTGCTTCCGCTATTCTCACTGTGAAAATTACAGTGATGAGACGCTGGATGTCCATAGGAATGCATTGCAATGCTTTCCTATGGGCGGTTTAAATGAGCGCGCGAATCTTGCCACGCATGCGCATTTGGCGCTGACTTTGGCAGGAGGAGGAGTGGTCACAAGCGCCGAGGGAACCCAGTGCTGGATTAAGGTAAGTGGCTGAAGGGGTTTCAACCCCTTCAGCCCAGCAGGAGGGGGGCCATGTGGGTGGGGGGGACCTAAGGAGTTTTTTTTTCCTGGCACTATAGTGCTCCTTTAAGTATTTAACAACTTTGCTAACTGGCTGGTAATGTTTGTGCCCATTCATCTCTGCAGATTTGCTCCTAGTAGTTTAGGTAAGTTGGGTTCTGCTTGAGGATTGGAGTTTTCAAAAGGTACCAACGATTCTCAATATGACTTTCATTTTTGTTTCATCCAATCTTCTTACAATAAGAAGACTTTCCAATCTTGCTGATTGAAAGTGACCCCACAACATGATGCTGCTACCGCGACTCCCAGTAGGGAAAGTATTTGTTTGTATGTATATTATAATGTGTAATATATGTATATACATAAGTATGGCATCTATAAAACTCATTCATATGAGTTTCTTTTTGTGTCATTGATTGTGTCTTTTAGGATCACTATGCTATAGTAGATCCTGAAAATGACTCTGAGCTCTTTAGATGAATAAATATGTTTACTGAACCATACAATAATATTAATAGTGGATAAATGGTATCCAGCAGAAGTTAAGGAGAAAGAAATTGACCGGAAACTGTCAATAATCGATGGGCTTCTGCTGATAGAATGCAGTCTATAATATGATACTACATGGGCTTTTATCGTGAATACATTTATAAACCCTTTACCCAGAGACCTTGTTAATGGAACAACTACCCTTTATTACAGGAGTAATATCGGAATATCAGTTTTGATCTGAACTGTCAAAGAGAAAGTAACATATTCTAAAACTCTCGCAATGTCCAGGATGTGTTCAATGATGGTTTCTTGATTGAAATGTTGTGAAATACTTTGGGAATGAATTGTATTTCTCAGACATTATTTATAAAAGACATATATTTGGCACTAAATAAATTGCCTAGATTCTCAGAGGTGATTAGATCAGGTTGTGCTCAGATCAAAAACACCTGTGATAAAATATAATGTGGTTGTGTATCTTGCTTGGTGTAATTATTTTTTAATATATGTATGCACATAATACATGCTTTTTTATTAGCATAGGCCTTTGTCTAGTATAAGAATCATGTAACATGATGTTGGTTTGAGATATATATACACAAGGACAATTGAAAAATTGAGGAGTCCTAGGTTACCACAGCCAAATTTATATATATATAAAGATTAAAAAAATAAACCACACTCCAGTACTGAAGTCCTTGGAGTACAGTTGATTTTTTCAATCTCTATACTACTTTGCAAAACCAGCACCGGGCATTATCTTCATCTCCAGGAGTGCAAGCCTCTACATGTGTGTATATATATATATATATATATATATATATATATTATAATTTGGCTGTGGTAACCTAGGACTCCTCCAGGGTTTTTAAATATTTTTTTAGCAGAAGAGAAGAGATATTTAGTCCGAACACCCAATGAACCAAGTCATGTACATTCTTCGAGTGACTTCACATTTTCAATATATTGTACAAGTTTTCTAATTTCTATAGTAAAATATTTGTGTATGATTTTTGATAGTGTGTGTATATATATTTTTATATATATAGCAAAATATATTGCTTGTACACTAAGCTAGAAAAATGATAGGAATCAGTATATGTATAAGTAATATGAGTAATATACAAATATATTATTATATAATGGTTGTTTTCATTGTCTCCATATAGTGAAACAGAAAACAAAAGTATATTGAGTATTAAAAAATCATAAATAGGATTTATATTTATAAATAAATATTCATATACAGTGCAGTTCACAGTCAAATACAAAGTGGACAATGGGGATTGCTCATTTATATTTTATATTATTATTTTTGTTTTATTTTTTTATTGTACATTTCCCCCTGTCATAATATTGTAAAGGGCTGCAGAATTAGTTGGTGCTATAGAAATATCACTACTTAATATAATAATAATAATAATAATAATAATAATAATAATATTTTATTTTATATGAGGAAATGTACCCAGGTAGCTCATATGTTGCTAATGGTTATTAATTTGCAACACATACATTTTGAAGGAAAGTAATAAGTAACTGATATATTGTTCAAGACCTTAAAGGACTGCATCAAAAAAGCTGATGAGATTAAATATGTAAAACTGTTCATTATCCTGACTTCCAGGGAAGATTATTCTCAGCAAAGATAATCAGCCAAGAGAGAGGATATTACCGGCTGACAGTATCCATAGTTTAATCCCCAATCAGTTAAAGGAAAGAAAATGCTTCTCCGAAATTCCTGAAGAGCATCAACAGAACTCTGTCCATGGGTAGAGAGAAGGGACATCACATAGAAAGGCAGTAATATGCCATAACATATCCCCACCTCTCTCTTAGTGTAGAAGTCATAGAGTTTTCCTTTGGCTCAAGACCCAATTTTTCCTGGAAAACATATGTGCATAACATTTCTGAAGCCGGTTTAATGACCTATCAACTCTCCATTTATTTTAAGCTGTTTTATGTTTATATTGATGTCTATTATTTCTTGCTCGTTTTGTTCTTAGTGAATGTTTTCACAGATAATTTTGATTTGGGGTGCAGCATCCTCTTATTTTTTCTTTTTGTAGTTTAGTTATTGTCTTGGTTAGGATAGAAGAAATTCCAACTGGAGAGTGTTTGCAGCCTTTATTGCTTTTCAATATATATTTCTTCTTTTTGAACGAGAGATTCATTCACTGTCTAAATCCCTTTTCCTTTGCTATTAAACTTTTCTTTTATGTGTAAAATGATTACGGTGTGATCTGACGAAGATCTAACACCTACTTCAATATCCTCTTCATCTGACATTCATGACACTAGGAGGGATACCTCCAGGTAGGTAGAAGCCTTCAACTGTGAACTAACTTCAGTGAACTAAGCAGGTTATTACTTAACCAAAACTTTCTAAGCTTATTTGTTAAAATTATCGTGCAAGAAATAAAAGGAATCTCAAGTATAAACCACATACTTCTTCCTATAGTGTGGAAAACTAATTTGAAAGCATATAGATGCCTTTTAATCAATATTTGAGCATGAAACATTGTGTATAACATGTATAAATGTCTGTGGAAAACTGCACCTGCTCAGGCATATTACAATTCTGTGCCCTGGCTGTCAGATCATTATACTGACAACCAGGCTCATCATTAGGCCCCTAGCAATGAATTCTTGACTTAGATGATACATTAAAGGAACACTCCACAGTCCAAATAAAAAACACTATTTATTAGATATGTTGCCACTGAAAACACGCATACATTTAATTATCCATTTTTTTTCTCCAAATCATTGTGTTTATATCTAAAAACAGCTTGCAAAAGTGGCAAATTTCTTGTCTTAGGCCTTTGAAAGCCACCTCGTCTAACTCCACCCAGACTTTCTGAGGCTGCCCAGTCACATACAACTCAATGAGAAGTCTTTGCAAAACAGATGTTCTGGTCAATTAACTGCCTCTTGAATTTATCACTACTGAGCTAAACAACCAGGAAGTAACAGGACCAGTTGTCTGACAGCCAGGGGGTGTAGCAATGCTAATTTATAGAAGTGACAATATCGATTAAAATCTGCAATGTTGCAAGATGCTGTAGGAAGATCAGATAGAAGCAAGTAGAAGCCAGCATTAACCACACCAGGGTGTCTATTCAAACTCACCTCCCCATTCTAACTCGCCTCTATCTCTGTAGACTGGATGGAGATACCATGAAGTCTTTCCAGTCCTCAATTCATGTCTCATAAAGATGAGAAGAAGAAGAGTTAACACCAGGCAGATAGAGCTTTAAGAATCAAGATTGCATTTGGAATAGCATTGAATACTGAGTGGACATGTCATAAGTGAAAGCCTTTGTGTAAAACAACATGCATTGTTTTACTGTTATGTATTGGAGTGTTATGCAGTCCACCTTCCAGTAGATGGCAGCATAGTGAAGTTATGCACTTGTTCTGTTGTGTTAGTCTCTCTTGTGTTATGTTATTATGTGTGTGTACTGAAGTAAAGAGAAGTTCTATTTTACTACAATGTCTGAGAGCCATTTGTGAATATATAACATGCAAATACATTAAACTGGCGATGAGGATGGGATTATCTGTAAATGGACACTGCAGATTATATATACAGGAAATAAAATCACCCTGAGTGAGGAAGTAACACTTTTCTTTTGAAATTCTATTATCTACAAATATCTCCATCATGGTTTCTCTGGGACACATGGAGGAATTTGATCTGGCAAATCCAGCCTCATGGGACTCATATGCTGACAGCGTAGTGTTATTCCTGGAAGCTAATAAGGTGGTTGATGCTATTCAGAAGAGAGCTGTGTTACTGAGTGTTATTGGATCTAAGACTTTTGATACTGTCCGCTCACTGATATCTCATGCTAAACCACAAGACTACTCATTTGAAGAAATACTGGCACTGTTAAAACATCATTTAGCACCCACCCCTTCTGAAACAATGAGGCGTTTCCGTTTCAATAGACAAAATCAGAAACCAGGTGAAAGCATTGCAGCATACATTGCAGCATACATTGCAGAACTGCGCAGGCTCTCTGAAAATTGCAATTTTGGTGCCAGCTTAGAATCCTTGTTAAGGGACAGGCTCTCTGAAAATTGCAATTTTGGTGCCAGCTTAGAATCCTTGTTAAGGAACAGGCTTGTGTGTGGGGTGCAAGATGAAACACTGTAGAGGAGACTGCTTGCAAGACAGAATTTTACTTTTATTATTGCACAAGAGGAAGCGCTCGCAAATGAGGCTGCATATGTCCATGCAAAAGAGATACAATCCTCCTCCAGCAAAGAGAACTCACCTGAAATAAATCTAGTGAAGAAGACTGATGTTAAATCAAAAGACTTTTCACCACGCACTGATGTCATAGCTCCATTTAAAGGAACTTGTTATAGTTGCGATGGAAAACACAGGCGTAATACATGTCGTTTTCGAAATGCAGTTTGCCACACATGTAAACGTACAGGTCACATACAGACAGTTTGCCAAAGACAAGCCAGTGGAATTCAAACCAAATATAAGAATGTGAATAAAATACAAACCACAGCGCACTCTTTTAATACTCCTCATACCGTTTCAGATAGTGAAATGACTGCAGGTGTTTACTCAAATGACTATGTGAATAAAGTGGAAAATTCGCCATCAGGACTGAAGATTTACACTGAAATTGTCCTGCAAGATGTTCCATGCAAAATGGAAGTAGATTCTGGGTGAGCATATTCTTTGATTTCAGAAGAGACATTTACATTGTTTTGGCCTCATAATTCTCCTTCAATAGTACCTTGTGATATTCATCGGGTGGACTACAACAAACAGGCTGTGGATGTTAAAAGGGCTTGTTTTATACCAGTAAAATATGGTAAATTCAGAGGACACTTACGTTTAATAATTACTAAGGGACAAAGAGCAAGGTTGCTAGGTAGAGAGTGGTTTGAACCCTTAGGAATTTCATTAACTGGAGTTAATAATGTATCCACAGATATTCTACAGAATGTGATTGATAAATTTAGTGCAGTTTTTGAAGAAGGTCTTGGCATGTTTAAAAACCCTCCTGTTTCTTTTGTAGTAGATTCAACAGTACCCCCAATTCATATGAAGCCTTGCAAAATTGCATTAGCTCTCAGACCAAAATTAGATGCTGAGATTACACGTCTTGTGGAACAAGGTATACTTGAACCCGTAACACACCCAAAGTGGTGTACACCCATAGTTCCGGTGATGAAACCAAATGGGGATATCAGAATCTGTGCTGACTACAAATGTACAATCAACAAAGCGTTGCAAGAGCATCCCTATCAAATTCCAGCTGTTAATCAAATTCTTACTACTTTGGCAAAAGGAAAAGTATTTGCCAAGTTGGATATGGCTCAAGCCTACCAGCAGTTACCTGTGGATGATGAGGATGCTGATGCACAAACGATTATAACACATAAAGGAGCTTTCCGAGCAAGACGTTTGAAGTTTGGAGTTTCCATTGCTCCTGACATATTCCAGAATTTAATGGAGGACCTCTTATCTGGACTTCCAGGTGTAGTGCCTTATTTTGATGACGGTCTTATTGGAGCAGATTCTATACATTCATTGGCTGCACAGCTACAACTTGTTTTACAACGTTTTCTTGATGCTGGTCTAAAACTTAAAAAAGAAAAGTGTGTTTTTGGTGTAAGCAGCGTGGATTTCCTTGGTTACCGAATTGATGCACAGGGCATTCATGCAACTGATTCTAAGGTTGAAGCTATCCATAGAGCTCCGGTTCCAACAAACAAACAAGAACTGCAAGCTTCTCTAGGGTTGCTTAATTTTTACAATTCTTTTCTGCCTGATAAAGCGACTGTTGCTGAACCTCTGCATCGTCTTCTAGATAAAGATGCTCCATGGAAGTGGACTGACGTTCTTACTACCGTTTTCAGCACTGCTAAAAACCTGTTGTCTTCTGACAGTTTACTTGTATACTATGATTTGGAGAAACAACTCAACCTCGCCTGCGATGTTTCTCCGTATGGCATAGGGGCTGTATTGAGCCACACTTTGAGAAATGGGGTTGTGGCTTCAATTGCATTTTATTCACAGACTTTATCTACTACAGAGAGGAATTACGCCCAAATTGACAAGGAGGTTTTAGCTATTGTGTCCGGTGTAAAAAAGTTTCATGACTATTTGTATGAGTGCAGGTTTACTATTATAACAGATCATAAACCTTTACTGGGTCTGTTCACCAGCAATACTCCTCAACTAATTTCACCACGCATGCTCAGGTGGTCCCTTATGCTGAATGCCTATGATTGTGAGTTAAAGTATCGTCCTGGCAAGGATATCAAACATGCTGATGGATTAAGCCGATTACCTTTGCCTTCTCCTGAATTCCTTGTTCCTCCTATGTCTGAGGTCCTCATGTTGGAATCCATTCCAAACCCTCCGTTACATGCAAGTGACATTGCTTGTATGTCTGCCAAGGATCCTTTGCTGTCCCGTGTGCTCAACTGGGTTTGGAGGGGGTGGCCTAAATCAAAAGTGGAAGACAAGTTTAAACCATTTGTAGTGTGCCAACATGAACTATCTGTCTATAAAGGGTGCCTATGATGGGGAAACAGAGTGGTAATTCCAAATGCAGGAGAAGCTCGAGTATTGCATGCTCTTCATGAAGGACATCCTGGAATAGTTCGCATGAAAGCTTTAGCCAGAAGTTATGTTTGGTGGCCTAAAATGGATGAAGTTATTGAAAAGTGGGTGAAGAACTGTGTACCATTGCAATCTACTCGTCATTCTCCACCTAAAGCCTCAGTACATCCTTGGGAAGTGACTAGATCACCTTAGTCCCGTTTACATATAGATTTTGCTGGCCCTTTTCATGGACAGATGTTTTTTTTAGTTGTTGACTCCTTTTCAAGATGGCTAGAAGTTGTTCCAGTTACATCTGCTACCTCTAATTGTGTAAAGATACAATTGTGTCTGATAATGGAACACAATTTACCTCATCAGAATTCAAAATTTTCATGGCAAGTAATCTTATTCGACATGTTACGATTGCACCATTTCACCCATCATCAAATGGTCAAGCTGAGCGTATGGTTCATATTACCAAAGACTCATTAAAGAGAATTATTGAAGGAGATTGGAATCGTAGACTTGCAAATTTCCTTCTGCAACAACATGTGACACCGTGCTCAAGCACTGGTAGTAGTCCAGCAGAGCAACTTATGAACCGGCGTCTTAAACCTTGTCTGCATCGTTTACATCCTGATTTGACATCTGAGTTACAAGGGAAGCAAGAATTGCAATTCAATAAGAACTATAATGCTTCCACTGTGAGAGTATTTGCACCTGACAGTACTGTCTATGTCAGGAATTATGTTTCTGGGCCTAAATGGATACCTTCAAAAGTACTTGTGGCCACAGGACCTTTGTCATACAAAGTTCAAATTCCTGATGGTAGAATATTACGAAGGCATGTCAATCAGATCTGGGAACGGAGTGATGAGATTGTGCCTGCTGTCGGTCCCAGTCATGCCGGGTTTTCTGTGATACCAGATGATGTCGAACCACTGGGTGATACAGGTGTCAGTTCTCCAGGAGTTGTTGTTGCAGAACCAGTTCCTTGGGGTCCATTTGAGAGATTACAGGAAGAAGGGATGGGCACAACTGAAGGTCCAGGTGAAGCAGCTCCAAACATGGTTTTGGGGTGCCCAAGAAGAAATATTCACCCTCCCAGTTATCTCAAAGACTTTGAGGTCTAGGGGGAGGAGTGTTATGTATTGGGGTGTTATGCAGTCCACCTTCCAGTAGATGGCAGCATAGTGAAGTTATGCACTTGTTCTGTTGTGTTAGTCTCTCTTGTGTTATGTTATTATGTGTGTGTACTGAAGTAAAGAGAAGTTCTATTTTACTACAATGTCTGAGAGCCATTTGTGAATATATAACATGCAAATACATAAAATTTATATAATCCAAACACTGCTAAGAGGGATACTGGTTTTAGGATTTACAAATGAACCTAAATTCAGTGTCTGATACATTTGCAAACAGAAAACTGTGGATCACAGGATATCAACTTCCATGAACCTGACAATTACAGGAGACACAAAACATTTAAACATAAAAGTATAAAAGCAAATGGTCCATCATTGATAAATGATTTTCCATTGAGCACCTATTACATGTCTATAGATATGCAACCCTAAAGCATGTTAAAAATTATTATTGAAGCCACTTTTAATGCAATTTTGATAGGCATAATTATCTTAACATACACTTTTATTTAACAAAGACTTCATTGGACAAAACATTATTACATGCTCAAAATGAGAATTGCTTTGCTAATAATTAATGATGCATTTCTCTCAGAAAAAAAAAATTTTTTAGATGGAGAGAATTATTAAAACTATTATTATGCAGAAATATTATTATACGCTATACATTAATACTGTAGAACACAGGAATATGAACATAAGGGAATAATATATACAGTAAGTAAAGATTTCTGTTACTTTTACAGAATGTTTTAGCAATCACTGACTCATATATATATATATATTTGAGATTTTTTTTTTCCTATGTTGGAAATCAGACGCTTTTAACACTACTAATGCTGTTATTCAAATATCTTAAAAGACGGTCCTTTTTTGCCAATGTACAGGAACATCAGTTAGCCAATAAAGATATGTTGGTTTTCTTTTGACAAGATGACAGTTGTAAGAAAGGCTCATCCAAATAGGGAGCTACAAGGCAGATGGAAGTTGATGGCACAAATCCATTGTCATATGGGCTTGTTTTCCTGATCGTCTCATGAAATTAATGGCCCATGTTAATGCTTTTCCTGTACATGGCTTTCGAACAAACATTTTGTTTCAGTCATTTGGAAGAATGCTGTTTATTCACAGTAAGAAAGTAAGGGAAAAATACACACACAAAAAAAACAACAAAATACCTTAAGTGTGTGCTTTATATTTTAGAGAAGAAAAAAACCCTTGGAATGGAAATATTGACTTTGGTTATAATATTATAATGCATGCTTAATTGTCTTTCTATGCATGTTCATAAAACAGAGAATTTGTTAGCAGCTTAAACGCTAGAGCACATAAATTTACTGGCTTTCTCATTGTACACATCATTAGCCTGTATGTGATAAACTAATCTTGTACATATATCTTACAAAATGTAAAGTATGTGTCTAATTTCAGAAGGTACATGAACATCAGAAAGGGAGAGTGATTATTGGAGAAATGACACACACCAGGCAGTGGTAATATCTTTATTGAAACCAGACCAACCAATAATAATACCTCTACAGCTGTTTATTTTTCTATACATCTGTGTTCTTTACACATCAAATAGGACTAATCATTTGTGCTTGCATGTCTCTATTCATTAATGGTTACCTACAAGCTTAACCTTTCAACTCATGGTGCCTTTCTTGGAAACCTGTTCTTTGGAGGGGGAATTGGCTATCTGTTCTTTTATAAATGCGTCTATTGTTTGTATCCACTATACACTAACAACATTATTCATTAGTAAACTAAATAAGGATATTATGACTCTAGAAAAAGTGCAGAGGCAGGCTACAAAATGCATAAAAGGAATGGAACATATCAGTTATGAAGAAAGGTTAACAAATTTAAACCTATTTAGTTTAGAAAAATGTCGCCTGAGAGGTGATATGATAACATTATACAAATATTTTCCAATACAAACTATTGTGTGGAAATCTATTCACAAACCGGACTTTACACAGGACATGAGGTCATGCATTTAGACTGGAAGAAAGAAGATTTTGTCTAAGGCAAAGGAAAGATTTTTTTACTGTAAGAACAATAAGGATTTGGAATTCTCTGCCTGAAGAAGTGGTTTTATCAGAGTCCATACAGATGTTCAAACAGCAACTATATGCATACTTGCAAAAACAGAATATTCAAGAATATAATCTTTCAATGTAAGGTAATAACTGCTTGATGCAAGGATAAATCTGACTGCCATTCGGGGGTCAAGAAGGAATTTTTTTCCTAGCTTGTTGCAAAATTGGAAGTGCTTCAAACTAGGTTTTTTTGCCTTTTTTTGGATCAACAGCAAAAAACAAATGTGAGGAAGGCTGAACATGATGGACGCAAGTCTCTTTTCAGCTATGTAACTATGTAACTACGTAAATAGCTTAGAGGTCTTTTTTATGTTTGGTAATATATACCATCATAGAAAATGTTTTTGCCGTATTTCAATTTATTCTCGAAGAACCCTTTCTTAGCATATCTGTAGTTCAAGTCTGAGTAGAATATTTAAATACTTTGATTTTCTTCCTAAAATGCCTTTTAGAGCATAATAACAAGGATAATTTAAATACAAAAGAAGCGTAATCTAACTCTTTTATCACTCTGAGGTTGTTAATTTATTTTTTATTAAGTATTTACTTACAACGTTATGATATATATACCCTAGGACCTGGATATGCAACTTATGGTACTCAAGGTGTTGTGAAATGCATTTCCCATAATACTCCAGCAGCCATAATGCTGACAAAGCATCAGGGGAGATGTAGTTCAGAACAATCTGGAGTGCTGAAATTTGCCTACCACTGCCCTAGGATATACTTAAAGACTAGAAAATCAAAGTGTATCCTTTCTGTTAAAATACTTTGATGTTATTTCATCTTGTGTGCTGTTTGTAGTAGGGCTGTAGGAGGAATTTATATGTACTGCTTCCTACAGAGTATTACAGCAGCCATTGTTTCATTTAAATTAGCAAAATACTATTGAAGACCATGAGTGCAAGTAAAAAAAATAGCTTCAATGTGCCTGTTATAATTGAAATGTAATTCCATAATTCCAACAAAAATAAAAACAATTAAGAGATTAACAAAATTGTATGTTTGTACATATGTAGGTGCGTGTGGAGTGAGAGAGTTTATATAAAGTTTATTTGTTAAACAAAATCATGGTTGCACATAAAATAAAAATGTTACCTCTGGTAATAATCCCTGATTAAATACAATATTATTTTACCATAGTAAATTATTTGAATGCAAATCAATGCATAATGTATCAGCAGGTGACAATTTTAGAAAAACATGTGTTGGCAATTGTCTTGAATCTTTGATCAGCAATCAGAACGAAAGCAATCTTTGTAGTAATGACCAAATAATTGTGTGTTAATCAAAACATATTTAACAATAAAATATGTAGTCATTTATCTTGGTGAATAACAAATATTAGACCAAGATATAAAAAATGGTGTTAACAAATTAATCATAATACATGACTTTTTACTAGATGCAAACAATATAAATTGTATGTAATGTGATAGCATCCAAAACATTTTCTTATAGTGTCAATTGTTTCATAAATGTGAAAGGTAATTAAATCCTCCTACTCTCTCAACTCTTCTTTAAGAATTAATCTTAAATTGATCTTTAATGCAAAATCAAGCACCTTATTTTAACTATTCCCTTTCTTATTTGAGATTCCCTTATTCTTAAAATTCAATATAACACTTTGCTGATGTTTAAGTAACAATGAACTGAGTTGTAGTTTATTGTAATAGTAATAAAGCATTCAATTAAACAGGAGTTGATCAAAAAATGCAAAATTCACTTCAAGTGATGTATTCGATTTTGTAAATGGTTCTACGCTCTGTAATGGTTTAATAACTCTTTCGAGAATAGTTTAATTTGACATTTTAATTAAAATCTGGTTCTAAAGAGTTTGGATTTGAAAAAAATATTGAGAAGGCCAAATACATGTACTTTATTGTTTGACACACATTCACACTTACTATATAAAATAATACATAATAATAATAATATTAATAATAATAATAATATATTGTAATATCCTGTATTGTGACAATGCAGTCAACAAAATTAGCATTGCATTCCAGGATTTTTGTTATCCAAATGATAACAGAATGTTTTAACCATTATTCTATCACGGAAGTTAATGTGTAAAGATTGATAGCAAGTATAGCTAAATATGGTATTATGTGAGAGGATTACACTAAATTGCATTCCCTCCTCTATTGACTGTATTTTAGAAATCATTAAAGGTACACTCCAATCATCAGGTGCAATGAGTAGTCTGACACTGCCCACCTCCACTACATCCAACCGTGAGCCAGAAAGAGCTCACCTGATCTAAGCCTTGCAGTGCAGTGTTTGCTTGTTGGCCAAGCTAAGCCTTTCTCCCTAACTCTCCACACTTTAGTGTTATGGTGGTTGGAGTGTTCCTTTAATAAGCTCCCAAACCTGGAGCTTCTTTTAGAAATGGAAGTATTTGCGAAGTATGGCCATTGTCATTCATTTGCCTGAGCTTTAAGATTTCTGTTAATAAGCAATTAAACTGATTTACCATGAAGAAGCATCTTGTTTGAAAACATATTGTGTCTTTGCCCTCAGGGGCTGGCATTAAACAACATATGTTTTACAGGAATTACCACATACCATGGTATGATAAAATAGTATAATAAAATATTATATAAACAATATGACTAATTTAGACAACCCTACAGGAACTACTGTATGCAACATAGTGGTACTAAATAACAGTTTCCTATTTTTAAAAGAAAATATAATAAAAGAAGAAATATTTAACATTTATCTGTTTTGTCCTTCAGCTGTTTCAACGATTATATTGTGAATATTCATGCAATTTCAATGTGGATCATTAGTTTGACTCCTGTTAATATATCATATGAATTGTCTTTAGCAATGCCAGTGCCCCAGACTGAGTTATGAGCCATTTCCATTCAAATGAGGCTCATTCGTTTATGACAACAAGGATTTTGAAGTGACTGATGCTTTCACGTAGCCTAATGGTACTGGTTTGCATCTAAGATAGGTATTTTGAATGCTTATTATTATTGCTTAGGCATTTGTTATCTTCCCTGTGGAGTTTACATTCTGATTCTGATGTTGAGAGGAAATGTTTTTATATTTCTATGAAATACATGTAGCATTTTGGTAAAGGGCTCTAAACCATTTCATGATACAGCCCTACTCTTGGGTCTGAAATTGTCTGTTTTATCACATGAATTTATTGAACCTTGATCTTCTCCTTCTCCGATGATGGTGGCAGCACCACTTTAGTTTCCTACCGAGAAACAATAAAAGTTACATGTATGACATCATGTCACTAAAAAAAAAAGAAGCATATTTTTTTCAACATATTTAAGGACTTACCAAACAAACAAAATGAATACCGCACTCATCAAAATTCACTGCAGAAAAAAAAATACTTTTAATGTGTTGTTATTGCATAGAAGGGGCAAATAATAGGTATTATCCAAAGGTAAAGGATGAAGAAAATGTATATTGTCAACTATACCAAAGGTCAAGCGTATGTTGTGTCAATTTATATATATATATATATATATATATATATATATTTATATAGAAGAAATCCAGGATGCACACATAGGTCTTTCAATTTAGTACGATGTGATTTACTGAAGTGAAACAACATACAGCAAAAAAATAATCGACGTTTCGACCCTGCCGGGTCTTATATTTTGGACGCATTTGGATTTGCACCCAGGCACATTTACACAGAATTCTGGTAAGGAGAGATCCAAGCCATCATCCTTTATATATACATATCCATTATCACAAAAGGCAACCACAAAAAAATATTTTGTACATAATGCAAAGAATTTATGAAAAAAGTAAAAAATACACAATTTAGACTCTGTCTACATTACCCGACCGTTATGTTAATGTTATAATTTTGCAAGGAATTACTGAGAGCATGGTACCCGACTTTACAGTGATGACTTAAGCCTAAGATTTTCATTGCTTTTACAGACCCCAATTGCCATATCAATATTCAAACAACTGGATAAAACCCCCCCATTTTTTTTTTATTCTTTTATTTGTTAAGTTACAAATGCGTTGACAAAACCGCCTCTGCATAGGCAACAAAATGCATACATCTTCCAGTACCGATGCCTATCCCCCTGCATGGGTGATCACATGCTCTATTACAAACAAGTTCGCTAACGGTGTGATGTTGTGATAACAATAAAAATATTCAAAACAGATAACTACGCCTCTGCGCAGGCAACAACTTGCATACATACTCATGTACTGATAACTACGCCTCTGCGCAGGCAACAACTTGCCCATTTACTCATATACTGATAACTACGCCTCTGCGCAGGCAACAATTTGCATATGTACTCGTGTACTGATAATTACGCCTCTGCGCAGGCACTTACCCGCTTAAACACAAATACGTTTGAATTGGAATTTATGTTGTGAAACCAATAAAAATATTCAAAACAAAAAAGTAAAAAATAAGGTCAAGACAAAAATTTTAAAAGAAATAAGGAAATAAGGAGAGAAAAGAAAAAAAAGAAAAAAACAATCCTATTTGTTTTCTTTTTTTTCTTCTTATTTCTTTTTACATTTTGGGCTCTTTTTTTTTTTTTACTTTTTTTCATTATTTTTTTGCTTTATGTACAAAACAATTTTTTACATATAAATCCCACAGGAGTCTTCCCCTTATTATGGGAATTGCAGCTTTATTATTATAATTTCATATAATAATGTTATGTGGATCCACCAGAATCTTTTCATTGTTAATATTGTTGTGGTTGCCTTTTGTGATCACATATATATATATATATATATATATATATATATACAGGGAGTGCAGAATTATTAGGCAAGTTGTATTTTTGAGGATTAATTTTATTATTGAACAACAACCATGTTCTCAATGAACCCAAAAAACTCATTAATATCAAAGCTGAATATTTTTGGAAGTAGTTTTTAGTTTGTTTTTAGTTATAGCTATGTTAGGGGGATATCTGTGTGTGCAGGTGACTATTACTGTGCATAATTATTAGGCAACTTAACAAAAAACAAATATATACCCATTTCAATTATTTATTATTACCAGTGAAACCAATATAACATCTCAACATTCACAAATATACATTTCTGACATTCAAAAACAAAACAAATCAGTGACCAATATAGCCACCTTTCTTTGCAAGGACACTCAAAAGCCTGCCATCCATGGATTCTGTCAGTGTTTTGATCTGTTCACCATCAACATTGCGTGCAGCAGCAACCACAGCCTCCCAGACACTGTTCAGAGAGGTGTACTGTTTTCCCTCCTTGTAAATCTCACATTTGATGATGGACCACAGGTTCTCAATGGGGTTCAGATCAGGTGAACAAGGAGGCCATGTCATTAGATTTTCTTCTTTTATACCCTTTCTTGCCAGCCACGCTGTGGAGTACTTGGACGCGTGTGATGGAGCATTGTCCTGCATGAAAATCATGTTTTTCTTGAAGGATGCAGACTTCTTCCTGTACCACTGCTTGAAGAAGGTGTCTTCCAGGAACTGGCAGTAGGACTGGGAGTTGAGCTTGACTCCATCCTCAACCCGAAAAGGCCCCACAAGCTCATCTTTGATGATACCAGCCCAAACCAGTACTCCACCTCCACCTTGCTGGCGTCTGAGTCGGACTGGAGCTCTCTGCCCTTTACCAATCCAGCCACGGGCCCATCCATCTGGCCCATCAAGACTCACTCTCATTTCATCAGTCCATAAAACCTTAGAAAAATCAGTCTTGAGATATTTCTTGGCCCAGTCTTGACGTTTCAGCTTGTGTGTCTTGTTCAGTGGTGGTCGTCTTTCAGCCTTTCTTACCTTGGCCATGTCTCTGAGTATTGCACACCTTGTGCTTTTGGGCACTCCAGTGATGTTGCAGCTCTGAAATATGGCCAAACTGGTGGCAAGTGGCATCGTGGCAGCTGCACGCTTGACTTTTCTCAGTTCATGGGCAGTTATTTTGCGCCTTGGTTTTTCCACACGCTTCTTGCGACCCTGTTGACTATTTTGAATGAAACGCTTGATTGTTCGATGATCACGCTTCAGAAGCTTTGCAATTTTAAGAGTGCTGCATCCCTCTGCAAGATATCTCACTATTTTTGACTTTTCTGAGCCTGTCAAGTCCTTCTTTTGACCCATTTTGCCAAAGGAAAGGAAGTTGCCTAATAATTATGCACACCTGATATAGGGTGTTGATGTCATTAGACCACACCCCTTCTCATTACAGAGATGCACATCACCTAATATGCTTAATTGGTAGTAGGCTTTCGAGCCTATACAGCTTGGAGTAAGACAACATGCATAAAGAGGATGATGTGGTCAAAATACTAATTTGCCTAATAATTCTGCACTCCCTGTATATATATATATATATATATATATATATATATATATATATACATATATATATATATATAGACACACTATATACTCTTGACCTTAGTTGACAATATACTTTTTCTTCATCATATACCTTTGGATGATACCTATTTTTTGCCCCCTTCTATGCAATGACAACACATTAATATTATTTGTTTTTTCTTTAGTGAATTTTGATGACTGCAGTATTAATTTTGTTTGTTTGGTATTCATTTTGGAGATTGTATATTGGAGGGTGACCTCATTGTCTGCACCATTATTTAAGGACTTAGTGTAACACTATTAGAGACTTACTGAATACCTCACTCACCAAATAACCTAGGTGATCCAAAGACAAGAGTGTCAAGGCCTCCCACCCAAGATATGCATAATAAATAACAGTTCAGGCACTTTGGGATAACAAAAGCAGCAATGTTTCGACCATACCAGGTCTTTATAAAACTTGGTAAAGACCCGGTAAAGTCAAAACATTGCTGCTTTTGTTAAAGACCCTATAGATACCTTATATATCAAGTTTGTTAAAGACCGGTAGGGTTGAAACGTTGCTGCATTTGCCCCAATAAAGCTGCTATCTTTGTTATCCCGGAGTGCCTGAATCGTTATTTATTCAGCATATCTTAGTCTCACACTATGACTTGTTAAATACGACTTGTTAAATTTTTGCCTTCCTGTCAAGGATTTTAACCTACAATCTGCATTCAATTCTGTTATTTATAGCTATTACTAGGTTAAAAAAAAAAAAAAAAAAACAAGCAAGAGAGAGAGAGAGACAGGTAGAGAAAGAGTGAGAAAGAGATAATAGCTGTGAATACTGGAACCCAAAAAATATTTTTGCCATTTCCACAGAGGTTGATTCTGAAACATACTATATAACAACCATCATCAGAGTTACTAGAAAGTTTACCATGCATCTGTACTCTTATTGTCTGTAACTGCATGCAACCTTATGGGTGATGGAAAATGGGTAATAATAGAATGGAATGATACTCAGATTCTCCCAGCTGCCCAACTAATAACCTCTGGCATGAGAAGGTAATAGAAATAGTTTTCAGTTGTATTTCTATTAATTAGGTGTTACCCTTGTCTACTTTATGTCCTTTCTGTCTGAATGTTTATGGCATAAAATTCTATAGTCAAGTTACCACAACTTGCAATCCAGTGATTAAAACCAACATATGTATTTTTTAAAAGCACAAAAGCTCATTTCATACAGGAAAAAAATATATAAAACTGAAATGTAATTAGCTGGAATAAACTTATACTTGTGTAAATCACTTTAGCTAAAAAACTGTCAAATGTTAAAATAAGTAGAAAAAAATAAGGTTTGATTACAATTAATCATTTTTCTTTTCAAAATTGCTTTCATTTTTGTTGTTTCATAACCCCTTCACTACTGAGCACTTTTTAATTTAAATGATCACTATAGGGTCAGGAACACAAACATGTATTCCTGATCCTATAGTGTTAAAACCACCATCTAGACCCCCTGGGCCCCTCATGCCTACATAAATATAGCAAAATCTTACTGTATTCCAGCCTGAAGCTGTGACTCTGCATGCTGTTTGTCTCAAAAAAACAAGCAGTCTGCTGACATCATCAAAAGTGGTGGCCTGATCCAATCACAGTGCTTCCCCATACGATTGGCTGAGACTGACAAAGAGGCAGATCAGGGGCAGAGCCAGCACAATTCAAACACAGCCCTGGCCAATCAGCATCTCCTCATAGAGATTAATTGAATCAATGAATCTCTATGAGGAAAGTTCAGAATCTGCATGCAGAGGGAGGAGATACTGAATGTTTGGATGCATTTTCGGCAGCCATGACCCAGGAAGGATCTCTAACAGACATCTGAGGAGTGGCCAGTGAAGTTATCACTAGGCTGTAATGTAAACACTGCATTTTCTCTGAAAAGACAGTGTTTACAGCAAAAAGCCTGAAGGTAGTGATTATACTCACCAGAACAAATTCAATACGCTGTAGTTGTTCTGGTGACTATAGTGTCCCTTTAAAAAAATATTAGGATACGATTCATTTAAAGCAATAGATTCATGGCTAGCATATTGCTTTCCAAGCAAACTTAAAAATTCAAATTATGTACATTTTCATAATTTGAATTTCTCACTTCATTCTTTACAAACAATATTTGGTAAATTAAAAACTTAGACAGTATATAGTGTCCTTTATTTTGCAATATTTCACACATGTACTGAAATGTTGGTATAAAAGCAAAAATTTAATTTTTCTCATGATGTGACAAAAATATATTTAAAAAAAAATGTCAAATCTTGCTTGCCTGAAGCCATTTCTAGCAGTGCAGTTTACTAAACATTTCAACAGAATGTAAAAAAAAGTCTGCAGTTCAGCATAATATCCACATAAACTAAATACAGTTAATTCATATATTCCTAAAATAAAGGTACTTAAAACTGCTGTTTCAATCTTTATCAATTTCTGGACTGCTAATGTTGACAGTGACAAGGCTATTCATGCTAGCTTCCTCTCTAACTGCAAAAATTATATGACCCATTGAAACTTGTTCAACTGTTTGAAAGACGAAGGTGGTAGGGGGGGAGCTTACATATTCAATAACTTTACATATTAACTGATCATAGTGACTTCTGGCAGAGAAATGCCGACTCCTCTCACAGGCCTTAAAGGTAATAGGCTCCCATATGAAAAGGGCGCTTTTGCTTTGTTCTTTGCCCTATTGTGGTTCTTAAAGTTCCCTCTAGTATTACTTTTTCTATCTCAGTGTTTCCTTTTAAAATTTGACACGGCTTGGCTATTGGCTATTCTATTCTCTGGTTTCCTGACTTGGCATTTGTCTTTACTTTTCTCCTTTCTGGTATCCTGACCTGGCTATTCTTGTATGGCCCTCCTGATTTCTGGCATCCTGATATACATTGGCTATTCTCTGATGATTATTTTCTGACCGACATTAAGCCCGACCATTCTAAGGTTCAGAAACCGCATGTTGTGATTTTACACAACCGTGATATTCATTTACTAATGTACAGGCTATTAACAATAACTAGAGTATAAATGAAGGTGAGTGAGGCTTTATGGACTAGATTTTATACTGCAAAATACATACAAATAAAAATTCAATTTGGGTATTGAATGGGGTTAAAATCTATTATCTGTTATTAAACATATATTAACTGAATGCCAATCAAATATTTCTAAAATATATCAAGAAATATGCAACAGTGAAGAAGGGTCTAGTAATACAGAATGATCTCTAACAGACAAGGAATGTTGTTGATTGTACTATTAGAGATGCTTTGTTACAAATAAATATGTGCTTGATTTTCTCTGAATGACAACAATAGAAAAAAAAAAGAAAACGGCAAAGAATCTAACATGGAAGTTATATCATCTTTTATACAAAATGTACTGTACACTCTGTATTAGCTTTTCAACAATTTGAGGTATTGTTAGTAGACTTTAACTGCATCCTAGATACTTGACCTTTCATTTTTTTCAACTTGCTGAAAACTAAGCCGATCCAGTGAAGCACAAAAGAATTGAGATCTCAGATAAATGATGCCCTGCTTTAAATCTAATGCCTGTTGCCTTTTTAGCTACAGAAGCATTTTTTATTGGGCTAAGATAATGCAAACATTTTTTTTTAGGGGGGGTAGGGGGTGGGAGTTATGCTCCTATTGTATAAATGAAAAGATGGAAAATTAACTTTAGGGAGAACAACAAAAAAAAAAAAAAAACAGGTGCAAAAGAATACTGAGAACGGACAACAGGTTCAAGTTGCTTTCCCTTGGGTGAGTCCCTGCTCAGATCTCAAGCTAGTTTTTGGTCATCTTGTGCCATTACAAGGAGAACCTAGGCCAGTTTCAAATCATACAGATCCCACTGAAAAGAGATACTGCAAATCCAGATGATTGTTTTAGCTTGGTTAGGCCTTGTCAGAGAGGTACAGCCAATATCCATGTAAGCACTGTGAGTCCTTTAAACTTTTAACTATTTTGAGAACTGAGCTGGGATTTAATGAAGGGCAAGCTATTGAGTTTCTCTAAGCTTTTGTCCATTCACAAAATTCTTATATTCTTTTTTTGTTGCAATTCATTAACTTGGTTCTCCCCAAGTTAAAAGGATATTCCATATGTGGATCCCAAGCTCACTGTGCTTAGAGGGGTATCAGCTACCAGGCCCAAAGAAGGCCTAAATGACCACCTGATGTTGCTGTATCTCCCGAGAAAACTTGCCACCATTTCAGTCAGATATAAAGTGGAATAGGTTTACTCTATGATGACACAAGTGAGCAAAGACTATTTTGAGACCTGACCAGTTACAAACCGAAGTGTAAGCTATTGAGTTTCTCTAAGCTGTTGTCCATTCTCAAAGCTCTTATATCTTTTTAGTATAGAAAAGATCAGAAGGGAGGATCAGCACTGGTATGTCACAGGAAATATAAAAATGTAAGGTATAGGCAGCACACCTATAGAGGGAAGGGTCCCCTCTAGCCCCCTCAGGATAAGTGTAGTGAGAGAAAAATAAGAAAAGGGTCCACCTAAATAACAAATAGTATGAAATAATACTTATAATAATATGTAACTCAAGGATATGTAGAGTTCCTCTGATTTTCAGGTGTATTCATCAGCGGAGTAGTCCAGCTCGGAATGAGAACAAGTAAAATATAGTGCTCCCTGTATCTCTTATTAAAATGATAAAAAGTATGAAATATACTCACAGTATATTGAGCAGGTTCACTACTCGATGTACAGCGTATGGGTGGTACAATCCCCACCTTGGGATTCTTTGTCCTTTGCCTTTTAGTAGATACATGTTAAATTACATGGAAAGGACTAAATAAAGATGGAATCATGGGTCCACTGGTTACTTCCTCAGTGACTATTGCAGAATTACTTGGACTTATACATATTATTATAAGTTTTATTATTATTATTTGTTCTTTAGGCGCACCCTTTTCTTCTTTTTCTCTTCTCATATATTTTTGTTGCAAAAATTTATTTTATATCCGTTTTATAAAGGGCTGCATTTACCTGAACATACATACATTCTAAGTGTGCTGCTGGGACCAAGTGATGCAACAGAACCCAGCACACTCATTCAAATATACATGAGCTCCATTAAATATAATAAAAATTGAGATTTAGTCACAGCATGTGATCATACATTGCATGTGGACTGCAGTGTATGATCACACCATTTTTGGCAGGTGCTACTAAACAACCTGAAGCTTGCTTTTATGAGATTAACCCGCTTACTTGGAAAATCCATCTTACTATAAATCTCTACAGTGCAAGGTTAAACTAGAGTTGGAGAAACAGTATTAGAAAAATTACATATTGATCTTCACAAGCATTATTAAATTTTTTAATGTGGCACACAATTAATCCCCTCGACATGGACCTGTCCATTTCAGCAGATTTTTGGTTTTCTGAAAAAATGTGGCCAAATTCATTCATTCAAATTCAAAAAAGATTAATTCCTTGTCATGCTGATTCTATGGACGGGTTCAATCCCATGTTTTGAAAGGTTTGTCACTGAACTCAATGTCAATGACATCAATCTAAAATTGACACATGTCATTGATGACAAGGAATTAATCTTTTTGAACCTCAAGATTCTGTTGACTGAGGATGGAACAATTGCTACACAATTGTACAGAAAACCAACATCCACTATTAGCCTCCTCCACTGGTACAATTATCACCCCTTTATATTGAAAGCCTCTATCTCTTACGGGCAATACCTCAGAGCAAGGACAAACTGTTTGGATGACCTAACTTTCTAACAGGAATGTAAACTCCTGAGACAGCGTTTTAAAACATTAGGCTACCCTAAAGTTTTAAAAAGAGTATAGCTGTAGAATATTGCATATTCTATGTTTCTATTGCTTATGTATGGATGTCTGGATTGACATAAGTAACGGATGGAATCAATAAGTCACAAGGCTTTCTTTGTCTGGAATGTGGATTGAGGGTCTTGTCCTTATATGGCTAGGGTTATATTCAGACGTCATTATGGTTATATCTATATAGTAACTGAACAAAGGGACACAAGGTCTCTCTTTCTCTCCCGACTCTTCTTCCTTTACAGCTATGTAATGATGTAACTCTCCCTTGAGGAGTCCAGTAATTACCATCTGCTGTTGAACATCCATGAACATGTAACATCCTTTATTGTTTTATTATGTATCCATAACTCTAAGAATAAACCTGAAGAAACCGTAAGTCAGATTGCGTATTAATACTTTTCATTGATATAGACGTATGTTAATGTGGAGAGCCTTTGACCCAAGACTATATTTATGTAAAAGACGTATATATCTATCAACTGGAAAAAGACACAGAAAAAAAAGAAACAAAAATTATTACAGTATCAACGAGCCATACTGATTAATAGACCCTCTAGCTTGAGCTCTACTAGGAAAAACCTCAGTTAATGCATCATCCGACACTTATAGCCCGGAGATCACCAAATCTACAAAATTTACTTTAACATAGTCACTTGGAAAGTATCCCCCATAAACCCAACTGTCTCACTAAAACCAAATGGACTTTTAGATGCAGGCATTGCAAGGCATGCAAGTTCATCAACCCATCGACTACAGTCACATCTACACAATCTAAAATCAAGGTACACACGAATGCATTAATTAATTTTAGCACCACACACATCATATATCTCATAACATGCAGTTGTGGTGCTCAATATATAGGCAAAACCATCAGCAATTTCACTGTCAGATACTCAAACATGTAGGCTCTATTACAAATGTCCCCACTCCAACTCCAGTAGCGAGACATATACAGAATTTTCATGATGGAATAGTAGAGAATCTGCGCTTTCAAGCAATTGAAAAACTGACCCCTAAACCGAGAAAAGGGAATTTCAATAGACATCTATTTAAAAAAAAAAGAATCCAAATGGATCTATTCATTTCAGACATTAACTTCCCTTGGATTAAATTAAGAATTTAATTACACACCATTTATCCATAATTGAGTTCTTATATGGTGAATCTATTCTAATTGACATATTTTACTTCATCCACTTTATTCATCAAAATACATAACACAATAAATCATCTTTTAATTTTTTTTTTTTATAATTTATATTACAATCTTACTATCATTGTAGTATGTGCCCCAGGTATACTGTAATTTAATACTTACACCAAAATTACTCAAACTCATAATAAATTCCTACTAACAAATTATGTTTTTTCTCTGATAGTTCACATAACAGACATCTTCCAAACTCAGACCTCGGCAATGCTTTTCATACCCACATCACCAGTCAGCTTGCAGCATTTAAGCGTATTTATGCTTATTTAATTTAAGTAATTTTATATCATTCATTAGACTTATGTTTGTTGATTATAAGAACCATATATCATGTCACTTTAATTCTTTTATACTTCATTGGTCATTGTAACCGCCAAGTTTACATTACATTTTTTTAGCTTGTTTGTTCGGTCTACCTTCAGTCTAAACCAATTAGACATATTGGACACAATACAGTAATAATTTCAAAACAGATTCATTTTGGTCCATATACTATTACAATGAATATTTCTTCCATGATTAGATCACAAGTGAAATTAATATCGCTATCTCCATTCTTGTAATGAACAATTTTACATGACGTCATCAGCATTCTGGTAGACCAATCAGACCAAAGGGTGCATCATTTAAACTCAAAAGCCCGGGACGTGGTATCCCCTTTGAAGAGCAGCTTACTGACAAACGCGAGTCGGGGCTCAGTGTCAAACTCCTACCCTACTGACAGATATTGTCGCTCCAGATTGATATTATCTGATATTCGTATTTATTCTATCTCGATACTTTAATTACAGAGGCCAGCAGGGAAAGGGTGTATTATACTATACCTTCTGTATAGATAGCAGTTAGTAAGTTTCAGCGTGCCCTCGAAGGCACAGATTTAGGGTCTTACTTATAACTAGTTAGTATTGGGTGGTTTCACCATCAGGAATATTTGTAGCAGACATTTAAGTACCCTTGAAGATACAAATTTAAGGATTACTTATTGCTAATTTATGCCTTAGATCTGTTCCACCTCATATCGTTTTTCTTTTCTCAAAGTACCCTATGCACATTCCGCAATCTACCTACTTATCCTAAAATTGCTCTCTCTGTACACTTTAGTACATTCGCTTTTGCTAATTTATATACTGCTACTGTAGGGATATATAGCCCTTTTTCAAGACATTTAGGTGATAATTCCCTCCTTTTTAAGGTTCATCTAGTACAGTGGTTCTCAAACAAGTCCTCAAGACCCACCAACAGTCCAGGTTTTGTTAGTATCTCCATTGGAATAAAACAGGGAAATACATAAATCCTGGACTGTTGGTGGGCCATAAGGACTGGTTTGAGAACCGCTGATCTAGTACTATAGTTTCTTGCTACTAACGAGATATGATGTAACTTCACAGATTGCTGCTTTGTTTATTTTCTCTGGGTTGCACTTCCTATTTAGGGACATGGTTAAATTATTAAATACTTTTCATTACACATGTCTCTAATATAGCAATTCAACAGTATACTCTCTTTCTAGATCCCAGTGACTTTACCATTCAGATTTCCTTTTTCTACATAGTAATGATACAGCAACTTCTTTTCTTTTTTTCCCATTATTTTCCCATGACTTTCAGTTACTCCTTTTTAATTATACCCATTAAATGTTACATTTTAATATATTCTGTCTACTCCAGTGGTACTATTAGGACAGATCACGTTTTTCTGTTTTGCAATTTACAATTTTCTCCAAGGTTTACCCCCTAGTGTTTGTCCTAGATACTTTTGATATAGTATTTCGCTTCCACCTGTTCTCCTTCTTTTATGTAAGATTATTATGTTTTAGTATGTATGGTTTTATATATTTTTTCTCTTCTTAGTAACTATCCTTTACTGAGCTATTGATGGATGTCTCATAAGTGAGGCAAACTCAAACCATTAATAAAGGGTATCAGTAGAAAAATCTATCTTTTAAAACTATATGTTATTAATATTATTTATCAAGTGCCAACAAATTCTGTAGCACTGTACAATGAGTGGACTAACAGACACATATTTGTAACGTAATGAGTTGGCCACACAGGAACAGAGGGATTCAGGGCCCTGCTTAATGTGCTTACATCCTAGAGGGAGTGGGGTAAAGTGATACAAAAGGTAAGGGTAGGGTAGAAAAGTAGGCTTAGTGTTTTATTTTGATGACAGTTGCATGAGGGAAAGCTGTTGACAGTTTAATTGATGTGCTTTCCTGAAGAAGTACGCTTTCAAACATTTTTTGAAGGAGTGGAGACTTGGGTGAAAGTCTAACAGAGAGGGGAAGGGCGTTTCATAGGAATGGTGCTGCCCTAGAGAAGTCTTTAAGGCGAACATCAGAAGTAGGAGTAGGAAGAGAGGTTAGACGTAGGTCTTCGACGTAGCATAGGGGCCTTGACGAGACATATTTGTGTATTATTTAGGGATTAAGTTATGCTGGAATAAATGCAAAACAAATGTGCCAAAATCACTTAAAGGAAAACTAATTTATCCTAATTAATGTTTTAATTAGATGTATTCCTTAATTATTATAGATTGAGAGACATATGATATTTAATTACAAAAAACCAAAACAAATTAAAAGCCATAGAGCATGCCTCCTTCATAGTCCTCACTACAAACCAATATTTTTCCCAATGACTATTAGTTCTATTGAATTTTGTCAAATTAAATGCTTCTTAAAAAGGATTATCATGACTCACCAATCCAGTGCTTCTCTGTAAGAAGCACGGACTCCAATGCTTCTTTGAGAAGTGTTGGATGCACACAGTGTCTTGTGTTAACACACCTTGTATACTGATGCTAGTCTGGAGCCCCTGGTGACTTTCTGACATACACTAGAGACTTGAAAACAGCAAAAAATGAAACCGTGTTGTTTTTCAGAAATGAAACAGTTTTCATTTGTAAGACTACAGGTGTAGTCATGTAATTAACATAACATGTTTTTGGTGTTTAAGCTATCCCTTTAAAAAGAATAGTAACTTTTATTTTTAAATTACACCGGTCAATAAAACATTAAAAATGAATTGTGTTAACATTATTTTATATGATGCTCTATATTCAATCAACGTCATATTAAAGATATGCTAAATTATATCACAATCAAATTAACTCCAGGCACAGCCAAGGCACACATTGCAAATGAGGAGGATAAACAGAAACATTATTACATTTTTCCTCATTTCTATATTGTTTGATTTGTCTATGCTGATTGCCAGATGCAAAAGACGGCGCCCAGTTGCAAGATAAAGACGTGATTTAAAAGACATGTGAATTAAAAAAACTCTACTAAAATAAACTGCTAGACAGTAAATAAATAAAATGTCTGTCACTAATATGTTAAAGTTCACATTTAATAATGTATTATTTATTTTATAGTTCATACTGCACCTTGAACTATTATTCAGTAGTTGGATATTTTATACCAGAGGCAACACCAGGTTTAAATTAGTTCTGTTATCCTACATCTTTAGAACTATGCATTAACATCACCGTCGACTGGTAAATTTTTAAAGCCTCCAGGATTAAGTTTTCCCTTTCAGTTTAATATTTTCAGTACACATACCAAGATCATTTTTAAAGCTGTGCTAATTCTAAGATTTAACCCAGGAAGCAATGCCCCAGCATTTGAGCATTTGAGAGGAGTAATTTACTTTGGGCATTTCCCCAGTTCAACAAAACAGGATTACTTGAATGCATAGGTTCTTGGATGAGTGTAAAAGCTAGTGAAACTACATAATTATGCTCTCTCAGGGAACCTCATGAAAGCTTAAAAAAAAATAAAAAAATTACAAAATGGCCCAGAATAATTAAATACAACGTTTCCATGAATCTCTCAACAGGGGAGCCAATTTAAACATAAAACATGATCTATTATATACCTCACATCTTGAGTTTGTATGTCAAAGACTAGCAAAGAATATTCATCTGTAAATCTTACTCTCTCCCGATCCCTCCTGACAATGTTATTTTTCTTTTCATTTTTTTTTTCTAAAGAAAGCTTCTGTCACTATTGGAGCTTTCATCTTCAAGGTGAAACCCTTGTTTTAAAAGGACATCACAATTAATTATCTCCTCAGACAACTTCTCTGTTTTATTGATAAAAGGGCAACGATGTCATTGTTACATGTTCTACAGATATACAGAGAGATAATACCTGCAGTAGCACTTTTGCAAAGTGTGTGTTATATACAGCATATGCATAGTTTATTCTTTTGATCTTAGAGCATATTAGGGAACATTCTCTCCATAATTATAAAAATAATAATTAAAATTGTTATTGTTTTTACTAATACAAACTGTTTTGAATAGTTACATCTAGTGAGCAATAAGATAATATTAAATTTTGTCTGATTCTGTAAGGTGGATATATTATGTATAGCATTACATCGTTTTTGACAATGATGTTGGCTATATGCCAATACGTTAATCAACCACAGATGGGGATGATATACCTTCATGCACAAGACACATGTAATCCACTTAGCATGACATATTGGAAGTAAAATTGATGTGTGCGTTTTGAATGTTACCGTTTGATCTTGAACTGCTTTGTTCTATGAATGCTTCACTAATATTTATAATCAATGCTTCAATAACATTCATAATCAAAAGAAATATACATCTGGAATTGTTATACATTGAAATAAGAGAGGATGTGTTAGTTAGAGAGTTCATGATCACTGTATGTTAGAATCTGACAGACAGTAGCCCACAGGTAATGGCTAATGCACCTTTGCGTATGAAGCCTGTGACAGATCCATCTGTGTGACTGGTATTGTTGGTTCATCTATTTTGCCTCCCTTCGCGGAATTGCCTGTCCGTATGCCCCTGTTTGTTATTATAGACTTATACCTAACAAAACTACCGAACGGGCGGCCACCCAGAAGAGGAGTGTGCTGCTGGTTAACCTCTTGGCCACAATTAGAACGTTGTGGTTATACTTATGTTATTATATATATATATATATATATATATATATATATATATACAACAATACCTTGCACTCAGGCTGCAAAACTACGTGGCCGGGTGCAATACCAGGGCTCCAATATCCAATATACAAATAGATGGCTACACTCATGGTCTTTAGATAAAGGATCCTGTTTTTAACTTTTTTGGAATAAAAGCAAATTTTTATTGAAAGACAGTGAGTGCAGCCATCTATTTGCATATTATATAATAATATTATAATCAATACTATATTAATAATATAAAAAATAAATTTTATAAATATATATATATATATATATATATATATATATAATACCTGATATATACTGCTCAAAAAAATAAAGGGAACATTTAAACAACACAATGTAAGTCCAAGTCAATCACACTTCTGTGAAATCAAACTGTCCACTTAGGAAGCAACACTGAGTGACAATCAATTTCACATGCTGTTGTGCAAATGGGATAGACAACAGGTGGAAATTATAGGTAATTAGAAAGACACCCCCAATAACCCAGACTACTTCATCTCATTGAAGTGGTCTGGGTGCACTGTCCCTGTCCCCCTTAGTTCTGCAATGTAAAACTACATTGTCTGAGGACATCCAGCATCAGTGAAATCGCCATAGAAAAGCATTGAAGCAAATGTATTACTCTTGTGGTGCTTGTGGGCCATGCACGTTAGGTCCCTCTGTTGGAGGAGGTGGAGCGTGACCCATTGCCGAGGGACATTGGTGCTAAAATCGGGTAAGTGACAAAATGTTTTATTATCCCTTTATCTACTACGGGGGGACCGCAGAGGGCACTATAGTTTTAGGAATAAATATTTATATTTCTAACACTATAGAATTTTTTTAAGCACCTCCTAAAACCAGTTCTATACCATGCCCTAAATCCAACTCTAATCCCGAACATAATGTGTGCTATAAATCACATTGTGACATTCTTTGAATTAATTCATAGTGTAACATGAATATACATTTATAAACCCCACACCTGCTGTAATGGCCTATCATTTCTCTCTATTAAAAAGCATGCATACAATGCAATATCTCTCAACTGGGCTGTATAAATAACTCACAATATGGTGGACTATTGTTGCATTGTCACAAAATATATAATTGGAGATGTTATTTAATTCTCAGTATTACAGAGGGCATGGGATAACAATTAAATAATGCCAAAATTAAATCCAAGGATAGTCAGGATCCCACTCGTGGCTCCAGTCCCCTTAGCAACACCCATGTAACTACTGACTCTAAGATGCTGTAAGAGCACAATTAAATATAATAATTTATACATGGTTTCCTTTTTTCTTTTCTTACAGTTTAAATTTTTTGGCTGTAACATGCTCTGTTGTGCTTGTTATTCAAACATCCGATGGATAGAAGGATATCATTCCTTGTCAAAAGTTAATTATTTGCAGACTCTCTGCATGTCTGGTTTTGAAATTCTTAGACTACTTTTTCCTGGCAGATGTGGTGTCACATTTAGCAGCCGGTGATACATAAAGACAACTACAAATGTCTCTGCATGACTTTCTGTACCATTTGATTAGTGAGGAGGATTCTAAACTGGATGTCATTTTACCAAGAAAGAGGGCCATCTTTACAACATTATAGGCCCCGGGGCAAAGCAGTGCAATGGGGCCCTGCCTAAACAGCCACTCACAGTAATAAAAATGTAGATGATCAATAAAATGAAGCTTATATTTATTGGTATCTCCAACAAATACAATACATACACACAGACTGCTGAATACATTCACAGGCTACCGAATATGTACAAACAGACTGCTAAATACACACAGACACGCAGGCAGCTAAATATATACACACACAGACTGCTGAGTACCCACAGACTGCTCAATACACATATACATACTGCAGTGAGGGGTGCAGTGTGTGTGTATGTATATGTGAGGGGAGCAGTGTGGGTGTGTGTATAAGGGTGCAATGTGTGGGTGTGTGAGGGGTGCAGTGTGTGCATGTGTGTATGTAGGGGTGTGTTTTTGGGGGTGTGGACTTAAAACTTTATAAAAAGTGTGCCTTTTGCTTTGTTCATTGCCCTATTGTGGTAAATTGTGTTCCCTGTAGTGCTACTTGATATTGTCTGTGACTACTAGTTTTATTTGTGATGTGACTCGGCCTGGCTTTTGACTCCTCTGTTCTCTGGTTCCCTTACTCGGCTTGTATCTTAACTTTTCTTCTTTCTGGTATCCTGACCCGGCTATTCCTGATTGCTGGTATTCTGGCTTTTGGCTATTCCATGACTACTCTTTTCTACGTACGTTAAACCCGACCATTCTAAGGTTTGGTAATACATGGTTAGGTTTTCTGTGGGTTTACACACTGCATGTTGGATTTTTAAGCAACCGTGGTATCTAGTAAGCGGGGGAGATGAAAGGATGAAAAGATCTCCCCTATCTGTCTCAGAAAATGGCCATTGATATGGGGCACCTGCCCAGCATGCCCATGCAACAGCATGAAAGAAGGGTAAGAGCCTGATCCCAAATTTGGGAGGTTGACTGCTGAATTTCTGTCAGATTTTATTTGTAGAAAAGGGACATATTCATTTGCATTCAATACATTATCCACATCTATATGCACACATACTCAGATGCATACATATGGCCAAATGCACACATATACAGATAGCCACATAGATCTAAATGACCACACTGAGATAAATAAACTGATTCATATATACAGCATGGCTACAGGCATTTGATTGGGATAGTCATTTATTCAGACCCTGCTCCTGGCCAGCCATAAATGCTCCTGACTTCTCGATGGGAGGATTTCTCCCTGTGATCCCCCCTGGATCTGCCAGTGGATAGAGCCACATGTGAAGAAGCTGATTATTCTGCACAGAGATTCATAGAAGCATGACTAGACCAGGCTTAGTGTGTATAGATATATCCCCACAAAGTGCTGCTTGTAATCCCTTTTTCTGTTAGTCATAGTAAGCAATAAGCAGGATTATCTCTAGACAAGAGACCAATTTTCTAGTCACCATGGTGACCTGGCATCTTGGATCTATGGAACCTGTATTTAAACCTTCCTATTATAATTGCATTCATGAATTTTTCATATGCAGCACAAATAAAATATATCAAAAGCATGGACATTTATGGTCTTTCTGTTTTTAGTTTCTAAGAAGCAACATCTTTTATAAATTACTGACATGAGAAAAGGGTAATAAAATAGTAAAAATGCACAAATACATTGTAGGCTGAATGCAAAATGGTAAAGGGGGAAATATTTTTAGAAGCTGTACAAATGTAGGGTTAAAACACTATCATTTAAATCTTGATGGCTGATTATTTTTACATAACATAATCACTTAATTTCAGATTTGTACCTGTTCAATTGTGATTGAAGTTGTTGAACGATTTCACCAAGGTGACCTTTCACAGATGAAGGGTATTATACAATTAATGCATTAGCTTTTTTTTGTGAATAGACTAAGGTCGAAATAATCATGCGTATCTGTTGAAATGCTGTTGCACAGTGGTGCACGAGATACATTTAATGGAACATTTAAAAAGCAGTTGTAATATTTTGCCATTTGGTTGCATGCGTCACCTTGAAGTCTAATGCTTGGAGAATTGTGGTGAAAACTATGTCCCATACAAAAAGAGGAAAGTGGTAAAAACTAGCACTTTTCATCTCTTATGGGAATGCATGCAGAAATACTATTTTAATCTAGAGTTGAATTCTTTCTTTTTATTTTTATGTTGGATACGTTTTTAAAAAAGACACTACCGTTATATTTTGGGCACCAAGGCAACTTAGCGTATATTATGTACTTCAGCCTTATATTCATACTGTGTTTTTCTTAACATCTAAATCTCATTAGTCTTTGTATAAAAAAAGGTTTGACAGCTTTCTGCAGCAAAACTCTGTACCTTTAGCAATGTGCAACTTCCTTATTAGATTTATTTGCAGCACGGAGTTCGGGAGCTGAGCTGCTGACATCTCTCCACCCTATAGCCAATCACAGTCCTCTTATTATTTGTACCCTTTCCCCTTATCACAGTTTTGAAATACTAAAGAGATAATAGTGTAGACAGGGGACATTGATTGGCGGTGGTGGTGACATCAAGTCGGCATCTCATCTCATACAGATCTAAGTTGCTTTGAGTAAAGATTAATCATGACTAAAGGTACAGGGTTATACTGCAGACAGCTTCAAAACATTTTTTTTATTTTCTTAGGCAAGAATTAAAAGGCAGAAAAACACAGTCTAAGTATGAGGCCAAAAGCATAGGCATGCACAGTGCATGCATTAGGGTGTGTACCCATATAAAACTTTATTTAACCCCTTCGCGACCGAGGACGGTTCAGGACCGTCATCGGCATTTTTACATTGACGACCGATGACGGTCCTGAACCGTCCTAACGGTCAGAGGTACTTACCTGATCGCCGTCGTTCCCCCGGCGGCGATCAGCGTGGCTCCGGTTGTGGGGAGACTGCCTGCAGCCCAGACAGTCTCCCCACACTGATTTAGGAACCCTGTGGCCATGTGATCGCTTAACACAGCGATCACATGGTCACAATAGGTGTCCATAGTGCTGCCTGCAGGGGGACTGTCTGTGCTGACAGGCAGTCTCCCTGCATGTGTAAAATCAAAAAATAAATTAAAGTTAGTGTTAATAAAAAAAATTAAAATAATTATATATGTGTATATATGATATATAGACATATATTATATCTATATAATATATGTCTATATATCATATATATAATGTCATACTAAGTGTATTTTTATATTATAAAAATACACTTATAATTAAATTACACACGTATATATATAATATATATATAATAACTATATATATTGTATATATATATTATTATAAAATATAAATAATAAGTAATTTAAATTAAATAAATTTTTTAAATAATAAAAAATTAAAAAAAAATTATATATCTATATGAAATTTTATTCTAACTGTATTTTAAAATTAATATATATATAGTTATATCAAAATACACTTAGAATGAATTTGTATATATATCTATGTATATATAAATAAATAAATAAAAATAATACGAAATATACATATGTCCATATACAAAATTACATAAATAATTATATAAATATACACGTAGACTTCAAATATATAAATATGCATATATATTTAAATTCTACGTGCGTATTTATGTAATATTTTTACATAATTCAGTAATTTTATTGATTGCAATTTGAGGGACCTGCCTGCCAACCCAGGCCGAAATTCCAGAGAATTTAATTTGCTAGCACTGTATTTTACCCTGTAACGTTCTACGACACCCTAAAACCTGTACATGGGGGGTACTGTTTTACTCGGGAGACTTCGCTGAACACAAATATTAGTGATTCAAAACAGTAAAACATATCACAGCGATGATATTGTCAGTGAAAGTGACTTTTTTTGCATTTTTCACACACAAACAGCACTTTTACTGATGATATAATTGTTGTGATACGTCTTCCAGTTTTTAAACACTAATATTTGTGTTCAGCGATGTCTCCCGAGTAAAACAGTACCCCCCATGTACAGGTTTTTTAGCATTTTTGAAAGTTACAAGGTCAAATATATGGGTCAAATATTTTTACATTGAAAATGGCCAGGTTGGTTACGTTGCCTTTGAGAGCGTATGGTAGCCCAGGAATGAGAATTACCCCCATGATGGCATACCATTTGCAAAAGAAGACAACCCAAGGTATTGCAAATGGGGTATGTCCAGTCTTTTTTAGTAACCACTTGGTCACAAACACTGGCCAAAATTAGCGTTCAATTTAGTTTTTTTACTTTTTCACACACAAACAAATATGAATGCTTACTTTGGCCAGTGTTTTCGACTAAGTGGCTACTAAAAAAGACTGGACATACCCCATATTGAATACCCTGGGTTGTCTACTTTAAAAAAAATATGTACATGTGGGGTGTTATTCAGAGATTTATGACAGATAATAGTGTTACAATGTCACTATTGATAAATTTTAAAAATGTATGTTTTGAAACCGCAATATCCTACTTGTACCTATAGCCCTATAACATGCAAAAAAAAGCAAAAAGCACGTAAACACTGGGTATTTTTAAACTCAGGACAAAATTTTGAATCTATTTAGCAGTTTTTTTCATTCGCTTTTGTAGATGAGTAAAAGATTTTTCAAGTAAAAGTAAAAAAAACATGTATTTTTTTCAATTTTTCATCATATTTTTTTATTTTTTTTAAATTAAAATACATGAGTTTATATAAATAATGGTATGTAAAGAAAGCCCCTTTTGTCCTGAAAAAAACAATATATAATTTGTATGGGAACAGTAAATGAGAAAGCAGAAAATTACAGCCAAACACAAACACCACAAAAGTGTAAAAATATGCCTGGTCGCAAATGTACAACATCGCAAAAACAGTCCAGTCCTTAAGGGGTTAAAAAACCAAATACAACATTTTGCTCTGATTATTGGGTGTATACAAAGATAGTCTCATATTCTTTTTTTTTTTTTTTCTTCAAGTCTGTACAAATCTATGTAAAGAGGCCACAGAGATCTAAAGATGGGACAGGGAGGACAAATTGGCTCTGCATTAGAGGGTGCCTGGGCACACTCCTTGCACACTCATATGATCAAACCGTACCAAAAGGTATTATAGGTTGATGGCCAGGGAGTTCCTAAAGTTTATTTTTGTATCTGCAATATCAAATGAGAAGGAAATTTGCCCAAATACAATTTTCCAATTTTTATATTCAATATTCAATATATGCTATGGCTGATGACCTGAAAAGATAATGTAAAATTATACCCTAAGAAATGTTTTAAACATCATTTATCTTATTTGAATAAATTAAACTGTTACCTTTACACAAAGACACGTTGCTTGTTATATCAACAGTCTCTGCAAATTTTCAGGAAAGTTTCATATTCATTTATTTGTTAGATAGAAACTACAAATGTGTTTTTTGCAACCTTTCCTTTTTGCAATGCAATTATTACATTTAGTATTAACAAAGATTTTCACGTAGCATATTATGTGTTATTAACATTATAACAAATGCAAAAACAAGTGTAATTAATACTTACCTTAAAATTAACCTTTCTTTTCTATTTAAAAGAATTGAAATTACTCCAAAACTATAAAATAATGTTTCAAAATAAACATTGCTGTAGATGAATGCAAGTTCTCAAAGATCTCTAGGTAAATGTTCTTCTTTATTGCAATGAGCCATGTGGACACTTCCACAGCTTACCAACCAGGCCTTTGATGAGAGCAGTCTTCTCCCATATTACAAATGATATTCTTTACATTAAAAGCTAACTCTTTGGAGTCCCTGTAGCTGGTTATGTATGTAGCTGGTTATGTACATGAACAGGGATAGATTTACCCACCTTTCTTCCCTCATTATGCTGCTGTCTCTGCGGCCGCCCCACCTCCTTAGCTAAGATCATCAATCTTGGTGATCTTGGCCAATGCAATGATTCCCCAATGAAAAGCATTGAGAGACCAGTGTGCATGTGCTGCAAATTTCCTTGTTGTGCTAATAGCTGTAGGAGCAGTATTTGATAAAGAACCAAGTTTTACTTAGTTCTTAATACAAAAGCTCTTCTAGTGGCTGTCTGGAGGAGTTTTAATCATGCAATAGAAACATTGACATTTCTACAAAACTGCAGTGTTTAACGCCTTAAGGACACATGACGGAAATATTCCGTCATGATTCCCTTTTATTCCAGAAGTTTTGTCCTTAAGGGGTTAAAACTGCAAGGCCACTGCACCCAAACCTCTTATTGAGATGAAGTGGTCTAGGTCCCCTTAGTGGTTCTTTACTTCTTTTTAAGTTTTTTATTTTTCAGAAGTCATTATTTAAAAAAAAAAATATTTTATTATATTAATAAAGATGTGTAGTTTACAAATCCTTTCTAGAGGAATAAGATGAGTCCTATTTTGGATTAAAATCAGATTTAAATAAGGCAAATATTAATTGCATTTTTTTTGCATGCATTCTAATTCTATGAAATCTCCTTTCATGTTAAGTTCTATAACCACCACAACCCATTGTAGTTGTCATTTAGTTGTGTGTCAAAAGAGACAGCTTTTATGGATAACGCAACGTTTCGACCTGTACCCAAGCTTGACAAAGACCTGGGTATAGGTCCAAACGTTGTGGTATCCATTAAAGCTGCTTAATCGTAAAACGTGAGTGCCTGAGATTTTTTTTTCTTAAAAGATCACTATAGGGTCAGGAACACAAACATGTATTCCTGACCCTATAGTGAAAACCCACCATTTAGGTGGCTTGCCCTTCCCTTAGCCCCCTCAGAATGGATTAAAACTCACCTTGTTTTCAACTCTCCATGGATCTGCCGGCGCTGGCCCCTTGGTGACATAATCAGAATTGCAGATTTTCAGCCAATCCAATGCTTTCCCATAGCATTGGATTTGATAAAATTGGCAAGTAGTTGGGGGCCAAACACTGTTTTGGTGAATCAGCACCTCCTCATAGAGATGCATTGAATCAATGCATCTCTATGAGGAAAATTCAACATCCCCATGCAGAGCGTGGGGACGCTGAACATCAGGGCTGCCTACTGTGCAGCACTGAGACAAGAAGCACCTCCAGTGGCCATATGAGGAGTGACCACTTTGAGGTGTCCCTAGGGGCAATGTAAACACTGCCTTTTCTATGAAAAGGCAGTGTTTACATGAAAAAGCCTGAAGGGAACTATTTTACTCACCAGAACAACTACATTAAGCTGTAGTTGTTCTGGTGACTATGGTGTCCCTTTAACGATAGTTGTGTGTCAAAACATTTTCGAGAGGTTTAACAAACCAAAAGTCCACCAGATGCCCATGGCCTAGAAACTCACTCTCTATATTACTAATTAGCAATATCAGTATTGACTACATTTGGATGGCATTGACTGGCTGCATAAATTAGCAGGCATGGAAAGCAAGTTATAGTCGTTCTAGGTCTCATAAATAAGCAGCATTTATATAAACGTCCACATATTCTGATATCTCCTGTCCTACTGTGTTTTACACCCCACCTCCTATAGACTGTAAGCCCATTTGAGCAGGGTCCTCTTCAACCTATTGTTACTGTAAGTTTTTTGTAATTGTCCTATTTATACTTAAATCCTCCCTCTTATAATATTGTAAAGCGCTACGGAATATGTTGACACTATATAAATGGCAATAATAATAATAATAATAATAATAAAAAGGGGGAAAACAGCATAATTAGATATTTATTTGCTAATTAGACTAAATATCAGTGTGAGGCTAATGCACAGTGACATTTAAAAGAAAGCAATATCTTAAATACCATAGAAAGCCTTACTGCTGAAAAAAAGATGCTGAGTCAAAATATAATTTTGTTCTTATTCTCTCACTGGAAAATTGACCTATGGAGCATATGTAAATTGCATCTGGGTGCTTGTGTTTCAAAATTTTATACATTTTATACATTACCGGACCAATTATTCATTTCTAACTTAAATTGCTGTTCAAATTTCAGCCATACCTAAGAGCAGTTTTAAATTAAACAATATATGCTTTTCACAGGTATGGAACATGGAGCTTTGAGAGATTTGTCACTATGACAACTAGGATGGAGCTATGTTTTTATAAAACTTTATTTTAGACAATATTTACTATATTATAAAATGTGACAATTTATAGGAAAAAAAGGAAATGATTAATGATAAATCAATTATTTGCTTCATTCACCAGACAGTCTCAATATTGATATGCATTTTTGACAATAACAATTTTATGCAGTTTTACATTAATTCTTCACAATCTTTAATATGATAATTGATGGCCTAACCCCTTCTCCCCTTTAACAATATAAGGGAACAAGCACTCTATCTACCAAAACCCATACAGATAGGTTAATTAAAGGAGAAGGGGGCATGGATAATATAAAAAAGTACCAATTGGACAAATTAATGGGGACTCTTCACAAGTAACAGCGTTTTGAATAAAATCTTGTTTTAAAAAAAATATTGTACATGCAATAAAGACTGGATTATTCCCTAAAGTAAGAATTGTTGGAAATTCAAAGATAATTTAAAGGGACACTACAGGCTCAGGAACACAAAAATGTATAATGTAAAACTAGCCAATCCTGCCTCCCACCTTTCCCCCAAATTTTACATTTATTTCAGTCTGTTGCAGCTGTTTTTGACCCTGATCTGCCTGCTTGGCTGACATCATCAGAAGTGGGAAAGCATTGGATTGGCTGAGACTGTCAAGGAGGCAGATCAGATGCAGAGCCAGCACAAGCCAGACAGAGCCAAGGCCAATACACATCTCTACATAGAGATGCAATGAATCAATGCATCTCTATGAGGAAAGTTCAGTGTCTGCATGCAGGGGGTGGCCAGAGTTTGCAGCACTGCCCCAGGAAGCACCTCTAGCAGCCGTCTGAGGAGTAGCCAGTGGAGGTATCCTTAGGCTGTAATGTAAACACTGCATTTTCTCTGAAAAGACAGTGTTTACTGCAAAAAGCCTGAAGGGGATGATTCTACTCACCAGAACAAATGTATTAAGCTGTAGCTGTTCTGGTGACTATAGTGTCCGTTTGAAGTGAATTGTAAAATTTAAAGCCAAATTTACTAAGTTGAAACAATAGCTGACTTTGATATTTGTTTTCATAGTTTGGCTATTTTGGCCTTAAATTTCAAATACACTTTGAATTAATTTTGACAATTCACTGATAATGGTGGTGGTGGTACTAGGAAATTATCCAAGGAAGTTTAGAATGATTCATTTCCATATTCTTACACCCAAATCCATAATTTATCATTCTTAAAAAGTAGAGACACTCAGATCCCTGGGAGAGTTGATGGGATCAGTAACAAGGAGGACTTGAGGTTTAATATTGAAATAAATCCTGAGAAATTGACACTAGAAGATATGCATGTTTTAACTTTTTTACTGTAAAAGTATTTGATTTTTAACTATAAAAATAAAATTACAAGTTTGTGTTGAAATCCAACATATAGACTACATACAAAATGAAAAAGAGGAAAAAGAAATATCTCTCCAAAAAAAAAAAGGGTTGTTTTGTTTCCGTCTGGGGAGGACTGTGGCCTGGTTGAAAGAAGTAATAAAAACTTCACAAAAGTTCAGCTTCAGATGATCTACAATGGCATTCTGCACTCTAGAGGACATGCTTGAGAACTTATGTAACACAGAAAGTTAGAAAGACAATTTATTGAGTGTAGATGAGAGTTTTGTGCAATGTCCAATAAACAATAATAAAATATTGAATCACAATAAAACACATAGTTAAAGACATAATAACAAACTATTATTTCTTCTACAAAGTTCCTAGATTTTGTTGCAAAAAAAATATTTTCTTAAGCTCGAGTATGATGGAGGCTGCTCTCCTGAGATGCAACCTTCCTTTCGTTGTCCTCCGCACTAACATTGTCTGTGAGGTTTGTGCGGAAAATAAAATCATATGAGGTTTAATTGCTAATTAGCAAATAGTAGTGAATCAAAATGGGACTGACAAATGTTGGCTAAAATAGTCACGCTGTAATTACAGCGGAGCTCTCCAAATGCCAACATTTTACAAATAACTACTATTTGGTGTTTAGTGAATAAACAATAAAGGCAGCAGCTTATCTGTCATATCAGAAGGAGAAGAACAGAATTATTAGCAGCAAACTCTGAAGCTGAAGCTTGCAAGTGTGACTTCCATCATATATGTAAAAGTGACTCTCTGAGAAACAGCAAGATAGCAACTGTGTATCTACATAGGATGTGTATATGAATAATAGCTGGAATGGTAGGAAACAGACAATCTGTGCTGGTCTTGTTGCTGTAGAGTAAAACTTAAAGGGATGCTATACGTGCCATACAAAGCTGTATTCCTGGCACAATAGCTCCCTCTGCCTCCTTCCTCCCTCGCACCCCCAACCAACACGAATAAAGGGTTAAAAAACCTTTATTTACTTCCCTTATCTGCGTGTCGATGACCCTCAGCGCTGGGTTGCGGCTCTGCCTCCTCCGACATCACGCAACGTGCATGCGCAGCAAATGTCCTATGGGGAAATTGCTGACTGTGGATGTCATCATGGAGAGAGTCATGAGGGGGCCCAGTCATGAGGGGGCCCAGTGTCATTTACCAGACCAAAAGCTCATTAGCAGTCAGGAAGCGTCTCCAGTGGCTGTCTGAGGCAGACTTAGTGCTGCAATGTAAACATTGCAGTTTCCAATTAACTGCAATGTTTAACATTGCAGCACTAAGTGCAATAGGGACACTGCATCCAGACCACTTCATTGACCTGAAGTGGTCTGGGTGCCTATAGTGTTCTTAAAAAAATATATATATATACTTATATACATAATTGCCAATAGTTCTGTTTTTGCAACGCTCCTGTCCCAGCAAAATCAGGTCCCAGGACCTGTACCACATACCTACAACTGCTATGCAGCAGGTAATTGAAACTACAGGCTGGCCCATTTCCCTGCCCCATGGGTGTCAGATTTTTTTTCACAGCTGCTTGTAGTAGCACAGTGACACTACATCTGTGAGTGTATTAGTATGTATTTGTAATAGTATGTATGTATGTGTAACAGTTTGTGTGTATACCAGTGTTCATATCTGTGAGTGTGTAACAATGTGTGTATATAAGTGTGTGCATTTGTGAGTGCATGGGTGTGTATACATGTGTGCATGTGTATGTATACATCTGTGTGTATGTATGTATCTTTGAGTGTTTAAGTATGTGTAACAGTGTGTTTATATGGGTAACAGCATGTGTTTAGGTGTGTGATTAACCCCTTAAGGACACAGCTTCAGAAGCTTGACTTACGCTTAATGACACAAGCAATTTTTGCATTTTCTTGCTGTTTGCGTTCAACTGCAATTTGCATCTCTCTCATTTATTGCACCGACACATATTATATACTGTTTTTTAAAGGACAGAAAGGGCTTTAATTTGATATAACATATATATATATATATATAAATGCTTACTTATTATAAAAAAAAATACAGAAAAATGCAAAAAAAATGAAAAATATTGTTTTTTTTTACAGTTTTTGCAATAATAATGTGTGCATAATTAGTGCAGGTTAAGGAAAGTAATTAAAAATAAATTTATTTATTTGTTCTGATTTACAGAATATATAATGTGTCTGGGATTTTAAGTTTTTTTTGGTAGTTACAGGTCACAAAGCACAAGGAGTAAAATAAACTTTTAATGTGGAGCGATTTTAGAATTTGGTATGTTTGTCTTGTAAGCTTAATAGCCATAAAAGAAAACAAAATTGCCACACAAAAGTATATATTTATATAAAGTAGACATCACGGGCTATTTACCTAAGGTTGTTTTGACACTTTCTACGTAGCCATTTCACCGCCAACCTCTGCTAAATATTGGAGTAAAATTGTGTTCTTTTTGGTTTTTGGCACACAAACTTATAACAGAGAAATTCTCGTGTATATTTTGTAAAGTTGGTGTGTGCTATTCCTGTATAAAGTTTTATTTTGTGTTCAGTTACATCTGCTGAGTAAAATGACACCCCCATTGTATGTCTTTTGCACTATTTCGTGAAGTTACAGTGCCATACAGGATACCTGTCCTTTTCAGTATTCACAGTAGAATTTTGAGAGATGAATTTAATGAGCCTTAGCTTCCATTTGGGGTATTATAACAGTTTGACTGTTCAAAAAATCCCCACAAAGGCCTACCATTTGTAAAAGTAGACACTCCAGGGTATCTTATAAGGTGCATATTGTGCCTTAACATGCCCCCATCTTTTCACCAATATATGCCAAAGTATGTGGTAAAAAATAATTTTGTGCATTTTTTACATACGGATTGCATTTTTGCTGGGCGTTTTGTATATTTCATATGTGCCACTAAGTTCAAACCCCCCAAATTATGCTCAGCTAAGTCTTCTGAGTAAAATGACACCCCATATGAATGTCTTTGGCACTATTTCGTGAAGCTACAGTGCCATATAGGAGACCTGTCCTTTACAGTATTCACAGTAGAATTTTGAGAGATGGATTTAATGAGCCTTAGCTTCCATTTGGGGTATTATAACAGTTTGACTGTTCAAAAAAAACCCACAAAGGCCTACCATTTGTAAAAGTAGACACTCCAGGGTATCTCATAAGGTGCATATTGTGCCTTAACATGCCCCCATTTTTTCACCAATATATGCCAAAGTATGTGGTAAAAAATAATTTTGTGCATTTTTTACATACGGATTGCATTTTTGCTGGGCGTTTTGTATATTTCATATGTGCCACTAAGTTCAAACCCCCCAAATTATGCTCAGCTAAGTCTTCTGAGTAAAATGACACCCCATATGAATGTCTTTGTCACTATTTCGTGAAGCTACAGTCCCATATAGGAGACCTGTCCTTTACAGTATTCACAGTAGAATTTTGAGAGATGGATTTAATGAGCCTTAGCTTCCATTTGGGGTATTATAACAGTTTGACTGTTCAAAAAAACCCCACAAAGGCCTACCATTTGTAAAAGTAGACACTCCAGGGTATCTCATAAGGTGCATATTGTGCCTTAACATACCCCCATTTTTTCACCAATATATGCCAAAGTATGTGGTAAAAAATAATTTTGTGCATTTTTTACATACGGATTGCATTTTTGCTGGGCGTTTTGTATATTTCATATGTGCCACTAAGTTCAAACCTCCCAAATTATGCTCAGCTAAGTCTTTTGAGTAAAAATACACCCCCAATGAATGTCTTTGTCACTATTTTGTGAAGCTACAGTGCCATATAGGAGACCAAGCCATATCCGTTTTTACCAAACTTTGAATTTTGACGCTGTGCCTATGTGCAATTTCCAAGCATCTTCGCAGGTTTTAAATTCAAACTACCCCACAAAGGCCTACCATTTCTTAAAGTAGACACCCCAGGGTGTTTCAAAAGGTATAGTTTGAACCTTAGTGTGGGATCATTTTTCCGCTAGCTTGTACCAGATGTAGTGGTAATAAGCGTTTTTTCTGCCTTTTTGACATACAAAGTGAGTTTGCACAGTATATTTTGCAAACCTTATGTGTGCTACGACTGTATAATACTTCATATGTTGCTCAGCTATGTCGGCTGAGTACAGCAATACCCCCGTATGTACCTTTGCCAGGTATGTGTGGACATCGGAGGGGCACATTTGGGACACAGCCATTCCAGTTTTTTTTCAAACTTTGAATTTTTATGCTGTGCCTATGTCCCATTTTAGAGTATTTTACCAGGCTATATAATCCAAATTCCCCATAAAGCCATACCATTTCTTAAAGAAGACATCCCAGGGTATTTCAAAAGGCATATTTTGAACCTTAGCGTGGGATCATTTTTCCGCTAGCTTGTACCAAGTGTAGTGGTAATAAGCATTTTTTCTGCCTTTTTGACATACAAAGTGAGTTTGCGCAGCATATTTTGCAAACCTTATGTGTACTATGACTGTATAATACTTCATATGTTGCTCAGCTATGTCGGCTGAGTACAGCAATACCCCCGTATGTACCTTTGCCAGGTATGTGTGGACATCGGAGGGGCACATTTGGGACACAGCCATTCCAGTTTTTTTCAAACTTTGAATTTTTATGCTGTGCCTATGTCCCATTTTAGAGTATTTTACCAGGCTATATAATCCAAATTCCCCATAAAGCCATACCATTTCTTAAAGAAGACATCCCAGGGTATTTCAAAAGGCATATTTTGAACCTTAGCGTGGGATCATTTTTCCGCTAGCTTGTACCAAGTGTAGTGGTAATAAGCATTTTTTCTGCCTTTTTGACATACAAAGTGAGTTTGCGCAGCATATTTTGCAAACCTTATGTGTACTATGACTGTATAATACTTCATATGTTGCTCAGCTATGTCGGCTGAGTACAGCAATACCCCCGTATGTACCTTTGCCAGGTATATGTGGATGTTGAAGGGGCGCATTTGAGACGCAGCCATTCAGTTTTTTTCTAACTTTGAAGTTTTACGCTGTGTCCATGTTCCAATTTGGAGTAGTTTAGACGGCTGGTTATTGAAACTTCCCCACAAACACATACTATTTATTAAAGAATACACCCTGGGGTAATTCAAAAGGCATATTTTGAACCTTGGCGTGGGATAATTTTTTCTCTAGTTTGTTCCAGGTGTAGTGGTAATGAGCGTTTTTAAAATGTATTTTTTTACTTTTTATAACTTTTTTACTTTTAAAAACTAGTTTTTAAACTTTTGTTTTGCTTATAAATTATTTTTAAACTTTCCTAAACTTTCTTAAAACTTTTTTACAGATTTAACATTTTTCTAAGCTTTTTTTTTTACCGTTAACCCCTAACTAGCAGTATGCAGCACTAACAGTAAATTCCCCATTTTCCCATAACTCCCACCCACCCCAGCTAGCAAAATATATAGTTATAAAATATTTAAATTAATTAATTAAATAAATTGAACCCCTGAGGGTTAAAAAAATAAATAAAAGTTAATCCTCAGGGGTTAAAAAAAATTAGATCACAGTATAATACTGTGATCTCTATTTGATCGCTGTAGGCAGTGATCGACTGGCAGGGAAGGGGTTAATTTTTATTTGGACTAGGTAAAGTGTGTTTTTTTTGTTTTTTTTACTTAAATGTTATTAAAACATTTTTTAAGTTTAATTTTTAACTTTTTAAAGTTTCTTTTAAAACTTTTTTTTAACGTTAACCCCTAGTTAGCCTAACGCCAAATCCCCCAATTCCCCACTAACTTCCACCCACCCCAGCTATCTAAATATATAATTATAAAATAATTTAATTAATTAATTTAATTAATTTAACCCCTGAGGGTTAAAAAAAAAAAGAATTAACCCTCAGGGGTTAAAAAAAAAAATCAGATCATAGTAAAATGTAATCCCTGCCAATTGATCACTGTAGTCAGTGATCAATTGGCAGGGAAGGGGTTAATTTTTTATTAAAATGGGTAAGGGGGGGGACACTTTAAATAAACTTTATTTTTTTTAACAGCAGGGGGCAGGATCAGCACTGATCCGGCTCCCTGCACTTCACACAGAACCCGGAAGTGCAGGGAGCCGGTAGGTGAGTATACAGAGCACATGTGCTCGCTCAGACTTGTGGTCAGAGCGAGCACATGTGCTGGGCAGCTTGACCGGGTGCTCCCGGTATGCCTCCAATGCAGAGGCATACCGGGAGCACCATTAACCCCGCGATCGCCGCGATAGCGGCGATCCGGGGTTAATTTTACCGCGTGACGGACGAGGTCCGTCACCCGTCGTTAAGGGTCTCCCCTGCGTGACGGACCTCGTCCGTCACCCGTCCTGAAGGGGTTAAAAAAGAATGCGTGCATCAGTGTTTGTGTCACTTATCACTTCACTCATAAAACAATGCATTATTTAGTTGTAATAATATTCTGATAATGGTATACAGTCACAATTTCACCATGTTTCTGTGCCATTACCGAACACCAACGTAATGGATCTGGAACATTGACTGCATACTGTCCCACATCTGCATAAAATAAAGCAGTTATTTTGTGTATTTTAGTTTTGGATTGTGCTCCTTCTTGTTAGAACTTCCCATTTTATCTATACATTTTTAAACCTGTACAGGCACCATGACACCTGCTATTGAGGCTGGGCTGAAATTGTGTGGCTGAAAAAAGAGACGTTAAAAAAAAAAAATTCTGTCAGAAAAAGTGTCAGAAAGATTGATAAATCAGTTGTGTCACCTGAAAATGGTACATTTTCAAAAATAATGGTTAGGATCCAAAATAAGTCATTAAAGTATCACTTTACTAAATCTCCCCTTGTGTGTCCCTGTATTTTATTTATTTTTTTGCTTTTAAAATGTTTAGAACGATGAATATGTAGAAACATATACATAATGCTGATATGTGTATTATGAAAAATTACTGCCATTTTGAGTTCTCTAGACATTTACAAACATGATACACACTATACTTTATATTATTTAACCCCTTAGTGACCAGACAATTTTTCAATTTTCTTACCGTTAAGGACAAGGGCTTTTTTTACATTTCTGCTGTGTTTGTGTTTAGCTGTAATTTTCCTCTTACTCATTTACTGTACCAACACATATTATATACCATTTTTCTCGCCATTAAATGATCATTCTAAAGATACCATTATTTTCATCATATCAAATAATTTACTATAAAAAAATTATAAAATATGATGAATTTTTTAAAAAACAAACAAACACTTTTTCTAACTTTCTCTTAGAGCGGTCACATGGGCCCTGGGGGTCCTAAACTGGAGAGGGGGGGACTGTCTGGGCTGAGCCGGTTATCCCTAAAAACAGCTTCCAATAACTATCCAATCATAGACTTTCCAAAGCAGCTCATTCAGAAGTCTTTGCAAGGCAGGTGCTCTTGGTTTCTTGAGTAACTTCACTGAACTAAACAAACCAGGAAGTAATATTTTAGTTGTCTGACAGCCATGAGTGAATAGCAAGGTTATCTTATCAAAGTGCTAATTTCTATAGGATTTTGTACATTTACTAAAATGAAAAAAAGAGGACACACTCTTCAGATCTCTAAAGTAATTTAGGTGTGAAGTGTCCCTTTAATAGTGTGTGTGTGTGTGTGTACACACACAAAGGTCCCTGCTGATACAGAGAAGGAAATCTGCACTCTAGGGTAAATACAAAAGATGATGCCTGTTCCTTAATTCAGCAAGAAAAGTATATTTGAAATAACAGAACATTACTCTAGGATTTTGTAAAAATAAAATACTTCAGTTTCTCATATCTTTTATGCATATCAGACATGATAAAACTCCTAACAATTTGACAAACATAGAAACATTACTGTTCACCATCACCTGAATATCTCAATATTAGTTGTACTTGGGGAAGTCTGTTTGTCTGTCTGTATCTCTCATTCTTTATAAATAAGCCCTAGGTCTTAGATATATCAAGCCAGCCAGAGTATTCCTACTGTTTCAGCATCAAGATCCAGACACATATGCATTTTAACAAGCTAACATACTCCAAAGAACTCACATTTTCTCTGTTTTATCCAGAGAATTGATGAAACGATCTGAAAGAGCACTGCAGGAACCTAATATCTGAGGAGATTGTAATTTACTACATTTTGCAATAAGAAAAATCCTTTCCTGTATTTGAAAATCTTTTGTAATAACTTCTCACCAATGTGAGATATAATTTAATCACATCACACTAGATTCTGCTAAGGTCAGTAAGAGACATAGCTTCAGGTTGTTCTCATTAAAAAAAAACAAAAAAAAAACATAAATGTGTGTGTGTATGTGTGTATATATATATATATATATATATATATATATATATATATATATATTGTGATAAAGTGAAGGAAGATGGGCCTATAGCATTTAACCCCAGGGGGAGTATATGTAATATATATATATATATATATATATATATATATAGTTTAGATTGGATTAGCCGTATTAGTCCAGTAGACAAAATGCCAAAATGCCAGAGTATTGCAGTATGCAATGATACCTTTTTTATTGGACTAACATAATATTTCAAAGACAACCTTTCGAGATGTTTCCTCTCCTCTTCAGGTCTGAAGCAATACTGATCAATCTGAAAGAGTTTAACACTTAAAACAACTGATGTTAGAGAAGGGGGAGGGGGGGACTGGGGTGTCATAAATAGCAGATGTGCCTAAAAGTGAAAGATTCAGGTTGGCTGAGAATAGCCAGAAAAAGTAAACAAACAGGGTAGAGTCAATAAGCTAATTAAAAAGAAAAAAATAACCAAAACAACCTAATAAAGTTGTGTTCGTTTACACAATCATTCATATACCTAATGTATTTAATAATAATAAAAAAACACTATCATCAATATCACATGCTGATCCCATGACAAAATTGAGGGAGGGTAGGGAGAGAGGAAGGGGTCCGTTATGGGATTACCAGCATGCTCATTATGTCTGATTCAAGGAAATAGTGTTTTTCCCATCCGTTTCATGCTGCAACAGCTCGTGCTGCTAGTGTGAGCATTATACTTTATTCGTGCACCCAAGAAACCAATAAGGGGGGGGGGTGCAGCACAGTCTAGCTGATTCGTTAGAACCACTCTTTAGTGAGGACTTAGCATGGAGTACCAAAGTAAAGTCCCCAGTGTCTATTGTCGATGATGAGGTGGCAGTAACAAATTTGGTGATGAGAATTCAGTTTCCCCCACCACTGTAGACATAGCACTTTTACTTCTGGCCCAGGGGATACTTTACGATTAGTATGATGATTCAGAGGAATTAGAAGAGGAGAGCATGGAGAGGACATGCATCAGCCCGGTATTTTCTTCAGCAGTAAGTGTGTACTTATCTGCATCTTCACTACCAACTTCATATCCATGTCTTTCTGCTTTAGAATCGCCTCATCCAATGGTAACAGTTAAGACACTGATACAACTAGCTCACCCACTGTCAATGTGACCATCATCAGAACCACCACCACCAACTCCCATCAACATCACCTGTACTTGTGCCTTTAGCATGTCAAGTAATAAAATGTGTACAGAGTAGTGTTGTAAAAGCCCTTTTTGCAATGATATAAATACACACACATCTTCATCAGTCTCAAGGAAGTACAGCAAGGAAGTGAGTTGGAGTCTTCTCACTAGTGTCCCCATGAAACAACAACTGCAAAATACAGGTCTGTTTTACTGAGGAGAAGCAGAACACGGAAGTACTGATGTAGACAGCAGGTCTACTGGTGCTGTCACAATCTACCACCAGCACTTCCTCCTTCACTCCTACTGCACCACCATCCTTAGGCAGACCAGGGAGAATGCTAAGGATAGTGCCAGTAATTGACAGAGGCAGGCTAGACAGGAACAGTCAAACCCTGGTGAATTAAAAAAAAAAATAGAAAATAAAGCTCCTCTTGCCTAGATGCTAATGCCAGTGCAACCCACTTTGATACACTGATTTAGAATTATTTTACTGATTTGTGATATATTTATTTTATGTCTAGTAAGAGGCTGATTATTTGCTTTGCTGTGTGCTTTTGTGCCACTGTTTGTGCTGTGGGAATTACAAACTTCTTCCCTCATTAATATACACAGTGTGTGGCTGCAGATTACTGCACAAATGACCCTTGCCTACACTGAGTGTTTTATTTCTTAACTTTTTACCAAAAAGTATTCTAAAAGGTGTTGGCGGTGGTGGTCTTCACCTTGTTCACCACCTTAACAACAACAAAAATAATTAAAAGGATAATATTCTTGCTAATGCTGCCCTACCTTTTTTCAAATGCGTTTCATTGTACTGGTTTTGCTTTGCATAATTGAGTATTGCAGTGTCTGTAAGCACCACAGATGCAGTTGGTTTAAGCTTATGCTTTCTTCTTGTCTAATTTTGGCAGAATTGGCATTGTAAAAGGCCTGGTATTGTGTAGCCATTAGCAATACTATGGCCATGTCTGCATGTCAACACAGTCATGGTCATCATTCCTCCTGCTTCTTTGGTCGTCTGAATTGCTTTCTCATTTTTGTCTCGGTACAAAAATTGAGCAGAGCCAAAAGGCAACATGAACTAACTTATGTCAAACTCAAATGTATTTATTTTTTTTATGACAAATTGAGAAAGAACAGACATTTTCTGCCCTGCCGAAGTCTACTCTCTCTCTTTTCCCTCACTCATTCTCTCTTTATTCTCACCCTCACACATCTTACCCCTTCTCGATCAGCGCTCACAAAAATAGTGCTGTGTTCACTAAAAACTGGAGACTTCCCAGATGCTCTAAAATAATCTGTGGTAAAACCACTCCTAAAGAAACCTTCATAAGACCCAGACAGCATCTAATTACAGACCAGTATCTAACCTTCCATTTCTGGGGAAAATAATTTAAAAAGTAGTGGCAACTAAACTAGAGGCCCATCTATCAAGCTTGAACATCTTTGATCCTTTCCAGTCAGGTTTCAGAAGCCGCCAAAGCACTGAAACAGTGCTAGACCAAGTCGTAAATGATCTCTTTATGGCAAGAGACAAAGGTGATTACTCCATCCTAATCCTCTTGCATCTTTCAGTTGCATTTGACACCATTGACCACAGGATTTTAATACAGCGTTTGCAGCACATCTGTGGTCCAGGAGGCACAGTCCTTAACTGGTTTAAATCTTTCCTCACTGGTAGATCACAGAGTGTAACATCAGGATTAAGCTCATCGGCACCTACAGAACTGGCCTGCAAAGTTCAGCAAGGATCCATCTTGTCTTCCATGCTATTCACAATTTACTTGCTACCACTGGGGGACATCATTTGGCGACATGGTTACGCTGATGACACACAACTTTACTTCTCCTTTGCTCCAGATACCACAGACCCAACATGCCGCATCAATAGTTGCTTAGCAGATCTCATAGAATGAATGAATGCTAGTTGGTTTAAAAAGACCCCGCACAAAACAGAGTTACTCTTGGCCTGGAGCTTGGAGGCTCTGAACTCATTAGTTCATCAAAGGTACAAAACCTCGGAGTGATGATTGACTCTGGACTATTCATACATCATTTAAACAGCAAATTTCCTCTGTAATAAAATCTGCCTACTTTCATCTGAAAAACATAGCCAGCATACAACACTTAATTCCACTGGATGATATGCCAACATTAATCCATGCATTTGTATCCTCTTGGCTAGATTACTGCAATGTACTTTACTTGGGCCTCCCAGAAAGAGAACTCCATCGCCTTTAGACTGTACAAAATGCAGCAGCCAGACTACTGACCAATCAAACTCACTCCTGCCACATAACACCTGTTCTCCACTCCCTGCATTGGCTTTCAATTAAATGGCGAACATATTTTAAAATTGGCCTGCTAACCTTCAAAGCCTTAAACAATCAAGGCCCACAGTGACTGATAGAGCTCCTGACACCCTACATTCCATCCTGTTCACTTCAGTCAGCCAGCAAAACCCTCCTGTCATTGCCAAGAATAAAGACAGACTCAGGCTCCAGGGCATTCAGCCACACTGCCCCTACCTTCTGGAACTCTTTACCGTGCGCAATCAGAGAGGCACCGTCTTTACAGACTTTTTTTTAAAAAAGCTAAAGACCCACCTCTTCTATGAGGCATTCAGTCCGCTCAGCTGACCTTTAGAAACTCCTAACTTTTATGTCTTTATGTTTGTATATTTGTAAAGTGCTTTGAGTCTCACAGGGAAAAATCGTGAATTATTATTATATTATTATATAAACGGTGCCATGCTCTTTGTGTCCAGTGCTGTGTTGGAGCTCCCGTCTTGCAAATTCAATATCTTTATTTGTCAGGGGTATTGACAACATTACATCCCAGAATTAACTTTGTTTTGGACTTTTCCACAAACTACCTCTACCAGAGCAAGCAAGTATACTATCATCGGCTGTTTGAAAAACAAACCATAAAATATGAATCCATAATACTTTTTTCAACACTGTTTGTAAAGAACATTAATCATAAAATCTATTAAAGTGAGCCTGTCATAGTTATGCTCCCATGAAACAGCATAAAAAAAATCTATATATTATGCTAGAAAAACTGATGCAAGGTTTTCTTAAATTGCAGTCCATCAATCAATTCTCAGCACAGAGTTGTCACAGCCCTCTATACAAATAAAGTGACAGGGGGGAACACGAGGTGTGATTAGTATCATTCTAGGATGTTATGGGATGTATAAGATGTTAACATTTCTTTTACATTTTATCCATGTTCTTGGAAAACAGAAAGTTTGGTGTCATGGTAATTTAAAAATAAAACAACCATTGCTTTCCTACAATGCCTGGGACCCATCCATGACCTTGTTTGGTTCCACAATGGCTCTCTGAAGCATACAGGCATGCATTAAGGTACACAACCAAAGGACACACGTATTACACATTTTTATTCATCTAGTCTACTTATAATAATGCCATATATTAGGTAGGATACACTTGGTATCAAAATAACTAACACGGTGTTAAGACCTCATTAAACATATCTAAAAAAACAAACAACTGTTTTCATAATGGTTTAATGATTATAATGATCAAAAAGGTGGAAATGTACCTCTGCTTAATTATAATGATCAAAAAGGTGGAAATGTACCTCTGCTTAATTATAATGATCAAAAAGGTGGAAATGTACCTCTGCTTAATAATAATGATCAAAAAGGTGGAAATGTACCTCTGCTCAATATCTCAGAATGGAGGAAGCCAGGAAAATGTGACTGATATGGTATGCAAGAATTGAAGTAACGTACAAGTGATGTCATTAATAATAGGATGAAAATCAGATTTTGCCAGGCTATAACTTTTTTTTTTCTAAAACTTTCCCTTCAGCAAAAAAATAAAAATTTAAATATCTTGATATACTGGCATAGTTATAATAGGCTTTCTGTTAAAATCTCTTGTAAAAATTTTTTGCAGTGTATAATTGTGATAGTTATGGATACTTTTTAGGTAAATTCCACTGAGATTTCTTTTCATGTTCATAATAAACAGTAATTTATTCAGTATACCCTATATTTAATAATTGAGCTCCATTATCAAGGTGATGTAGGAATTTAAGCAGAGAATGTTGTGACAATAGCAAATTTGTGCTTTATATGTTTTATAAATATGGGGTCTACAGGTTTTTTAGTTGATGACTTTTCATTAAATTGTCCTCTTGATGGAAGTAGTTAGAAATATATAAGTGTTGGTATCAAGAAATGATAATTGGTATTTTGTCTAGGTTTATAACAGACTAGAAAATGTGTTTTGTTAACCCTTGCACACCTTATGCACAGGTTCTATGTAGACTCATTATGACAGGTAGTGTAAATGAAAGTGGTCAGCCTTATATATATATACTGTTGATCCAAATAAAGGTGTAAAAATATTTTCAAGTTATGAGTTATTATATTACAAAAAGGCAAAATAATCAATTTTTTGTTCAAAATGTAAGTCAGATTTTTGATTGGATCTTATGTTATTAACATTGTACCTGTGTCCTTTCTTCTGAATGTGTCGATACGGTCAAAAGAAAATTTCTTCATTTGACAAGTTTGACATTTGTTATGCATCATAGACATAAGTTGATCAGAGTGTGTTTTTTATTTTCATGCCAAGTATCGCCAAACTTGTGGACTGTACTAAACCAATGATTCGTTATCAATTTACTGTCATAATATTTCAGACATTTTATTTTTAATTTGTCCAGTGAAAGAAATGTTTTCCTTCTGTTCTCCAGTAGAATGGATTCAAAACATCCATTTAAACTCTAGGTCTAAAAGGTCATTGACTTATTCAGTTTTTTAAAATGTATGTTATATTACACCTAAAGACAATATTTCATTTTTTTCTGATGTCTCCTGTTTCTGTCATGGAAGTTATTAGGAGAGAACTGTCATTTATTTTCTTATATAGAATATATTCCTGTATTTAGTAACAAGAGTTGACTGTCAAGTGGAGCTAGCTTGTTAGCGTGAGAACTTTACCTTGACTTGATGTGTGTCAGAAGCATAAACAAGAGTTGGTTAAAACAAAATATATTTATCTATCTCTGTTTATCCAGCTACCATCTATCCCAATCAAAAATAATAAATATAATTTTGCGCATTTAAGAAATACAGACAAAATTGTTTGGTAATAGTGAAAATGTCAGGGTTTATTTAGGGGCAATATGATGCTGTGTACGGAGTTTGATAATCACATATGGGCTATTATAGTAAAATGGTGAGTAAGGTAAATGGTGTAAAAAAAAAAAAAAAAAAGGCAAGATTTACTGACCAGTCAATAAAAGAGATACAGGTATTGTTGTATACAGCTATTTGACTGTATTTAATCACATAACCAAAGAAAGAGCATAGAGAAAATAAGAATGTGTTTGAACTAAAAACTGCATACCAAAGACAAGCAATTTCCTGATGGCTGCAGTGGTTTGAGAATGTGTTATCTTTTTGAGATGTAATTTTTAACCCATCCACCCATCGTAATCGTGTTAATACGTTTGGTATAAACCTTTTGTGTGTTAAGAAAAATTAAAAAATGTAATAATAATTTTGAAGATGTAGAACAGAAATTGATAAAGAGATCATTGTTAAATGTTAATATTGAATGACATTACCTTGCAAAACTAACATGTCCACCCATTGCGCAATTCTTTTGGTTTGCAATTCTGCTATATTTCCGCTCAGAGATCGTACGATCATTTGAAATTGACACTTTTAGAATCTTTTTGTTTAGGTCAGTGGAGCTCATCTCAAGAAGCAGGTAATTGCTCAGAGCATCGACCTTGAACTGCATCGGGAAGTCTGTGATTGGACAGCCACAGAAAGTATGGGCGGGGTTAGAAGGGGAGGACTTGTAAAGGCTTCAGAAAAGATATTTGAAGTTTTGCAAGCTGTTTTTAGATTATAAGCCAATAAAAAGAATGTATCATTAAATGTGGATATGTTTTCATTGAGTTATATTTACTATAGAGTAATATGTGTTTGTTTGCATTTGGGCAGAGGAGTATCCATTTAAGAAGCGATTAAATATATCATATCCTATTTAAATTATCAGGCTCTTTTATTTTGAAGTCTGTGTAGGATTATGAACTCAAATAGTCAATGTAGCATGCGAAAGACTTTAAAAAAAATGTTAGTGTATTTACTTGGGTAGAATCTTGCAAGGCAGACAGAAAATATATCTGTGTTAAACGCAAGCATAAAACATGTGAACCTTCATTTAAAATAAATCAATACGCATCAATTTTAAAGCATGTTAATTAGGAAATTGCAACTCAACATAACATTATGGTGTGGGTCTTCCTGTAACAGCACAATTCCATAAGGTAATTATAACAATACTAATTAACACAGGCATAAAACATCATTATAAAGTAATAATTAATCTTGGTGAAAAAAAAAATCTTCATCATAACGCTATACTTCTAATACATTCAGTAGAATTGCAATTTTATTTCAATTTTTTTTCTAAATTGGATACAACTTAGGCATTACACATAATGCTCCTGCATAATATATATATATATATATATATATATATGTATATATATATATATATAAAAAACCTGTATTAAATTATATATCATATTAATGTGATAATGTAATCTTCTTAAATGTGAACATTTTGTGCTTTCATATTCAGCACCTCGCTTACATAAAGATGTGTGCAGAGATTGATCTCACTAGAAAATCTACTTTCTTTGCAAATATCCATGTGTATTCAGCTCTTACCAGGTTTTACATAATCATACTTAGTGATAGTGGACTCTGCTTCTTCTGATTATAAATTCCCTGAAAGCATTTGAGATCTTTGACTTTATCGTAGCGCACTCTGAGTTATCTTTTCCATTCCATACACGTACGCCATAAGCAAATATTCAGAAGGTACAATATCCAATATTCATTTTAAAAAGGCATGATAATGTGTTTCACTGTTTCTATTAGACTATCTAGTAGGGATGAGCACCATGTTTTGCAACACACAATTGACACGAAAAGGATAACTGGAACTTTCGAAGATTTAATTTACACACTAAATAAATAATTGTTGTGTGTCTTTTATTGCAAAATAATGCTTTTTTTGGAGATCTGGAGATATAATCGATGAAACACAATATCAGGAGGATGTTTTCAGAACCCCAATATGTCATAATTTTCCCCTTATGCATTTTTTTAGCATGTGTTTTACTGTATATTGTTTTAATGTCTTTATTAGAAGACAATGTGTTTAAAGGGACACTATAGTCACCAGGACAACTACAGCTTATTTAATTTGTTCTGTTGAGTAGAATCATTCCCTTCAGGTCTTTTGCTGTAAACACTGTCTTTTCAGAGAAAATGCAGTATTTACATTACAGCCTAGTGATAACTTCACTGGCCAGTCCTCAGATGGCTGTTAGAGATCCTTCCTGGGTCATGGCTGCCGAAAATGCATCTAAGCATTCAGTGTCTCCTCCCTCTGCATGCAGACACTGAACTTTCCTCATAGAGATTCATTGATTCAATTCATCTCTATGAGGAGATGCTGATTGGCCAGAGCTATGTTTGAATTGTGCTGGCTCTGCCCCTGATTTGCCTCCTTGTCAGTCTTAGCCAATCCTATGGAGAAGCACTGTGATTGGATCAGGCCACCACTTCTGATGATGTCAGCAGACAGCTTGTTTTTCTGATGCAAACAGCATGCAGAGCTACAGCTTCAGGCTTGAATACAAGAAGGATTTAGCTATATTTAGGGAGGCATGAGGGGCCCAGGAGGGCAAGATGGTGTTTTTAACACTACAGGGTCTGAATACATGTTTGTGTTCCTAACCCTATAGTTATCCGTTAACCCCTTAAGGACCAAACTTCTGGAATAAAAGGGAATCATGACATGTCATACATGTCATGTGTCCTTAAGGGGTTAATGTGTCTTCACTGTTTACATTTAGAAGTTTTAGTAAGGATTTAGAGCACATGAGACATATAGTACATATCTAAAATAGTACTGTACTGGAATTTTCTTGTGATATTGTTGTATAACAGAGAAAACACATTCTGGTGATATATTGCCAATAAAGGATATGAAACCCTAAGATTGCATTTTTACCTGTAATATTTTTAATTTTAATTTAATTCATTTTTTTCTAGTTTTCAAGTATATCTTGGCGCACTGATGCTTTTATTTCCACCTGATAGAGTTTATTTTATTTTATTATTATTATTATTATTATTGCCATTTATATAGCGCCAACAGATTCCATAGCGCTTTACAATATTATGAGAGGGGATTTAACTATAAATAGGACAATTACAAATAAACTTACAGGAACAATAGGTTGAAGAGGACCCTGCTCAATCGAGCTTACATTCTATAGGAGGTGGGGTGTAAAACACAGTAGGATGTGAGAGCTGGTCAAAAATTACTGGATCTGGCTAATACCATTAGCCAGGTACTAGAAATAAGACTGACAGAGCACTAACCACTGAACTATCACACTGTTTTATTTTGTGGAATTATAAAGAAATTCAATACCTACTAATGTTATATAATAGAAATGGAACACACAATTTTCATGTCATACTGGCCAAACACTGATTGGAGAAACTGCAAGAAAAATGAAAACATTATGACTGCAATAGAAATGCAAATTAATTGATAAATCTTTCATTATTGTATACTGTAACAGTGTAGATTGCACGTAAGACAATAGCCTGCTTGGCAATCTAGCTTGACGGGTACATGCATGAAAAAGCAAGGATTATATTATGTGAATGTTTTTTGCAGTCCGTCGTGCTTGTGAGCGTCTCATAAATCCTATCAAAATATATAATTGCATAGGAGGAAAACTGGTAAAAACAATCTAACTATGCTGCTTTCACAATTCGAATGACTAAAGCAATTATTTATAATTTTAGTATTGTTTGGCATTGATATTTTAGATGTAATGATATACTATGGAAACAAAGCCAAGCACAAAAGTTACCAAAAGAAACATAGAAATTGTAACTATAGTAACATATTTGTGGAACAAAAAGGTCTTTATAAAAAGAAAGTGCATAACTTTATCCTTTAAAATGGATGTCTTTATGCAGTATATCCTTTAACAACTTCTAAAAGCATTTCATGTTTGTTTTTATTCTCGGCATTTCAAATAAATAAAATGAGCTACCTGCTCGAAGTTAATGTGACTTTTTGAAGAAAAGACACAATAAGGAAGGTTAGCAATGAAAAAAACAAGATAATAAGGTAGAGATAATTCAAGAAGCCCATCAGTTCTGGGTTTGTTTAATCAATAGTGATGTCCCGAACGGTTCGCCGAACGGTTCGCTGTGGACGGCAAACATATGACCCTGTACCTCACAGTCAGCAGACACATTCCAGCCAATCAGCAGCAGACCCTCCCTCCCAGACCCTCCCACCTCCTGGACAGCATCCATTTTGAAGCTGCATTCTTAGTGAGCTGTCCAGGAGGTGGAAGGGTCTGGGAGGGAGGGACTGCTGCTGATTGGCTGGAATGTGTCTGCTGACTGTGAGGAACAGGGTCATATGTTCGCCGTCCGCAGCAAACCGTTCGGCGAAGCGTTCGGGACATCACTATTAATCAACAATAAGGGGATTAAGGTCGAGTTGTTTTCTACTCCGTGTAAAAAGACCAACGCATCTCGAATTATACTACACTGATTCATGCCTCTGTAATAGAATTAATCAAATTACTAACAAGATGAGCAGCTTTAAATGTGCCTTGGATTTGTCAAGTAATTATTACCTCCAGTGGAAGTAGAAATGGACCTTTGCCTGACTTGAGTTAACTTCAAAGTTAAGTTCAGTTTAAGTGAAGTTTGCTTGAGTTGAGATAACTCAGAGGAGATACTGTCATATTTTGTAATGAACTGGGTTGGGTTCCGGTATCTGAGAAAACCCAATTTGGTTTAATAACTGGCTTATGATGATTTGACGGTTATTAAATATACAATTATGTAGACATTATCGCTCAGGCACTTGTCCATTATAACATCCTTTAATAGGGATAAGGGCAGAAACTCAAAAAAGAGGAATACCAAATGGCACCTCAAAAAATAGACTGCCCAGGATGTGTTGCAACTGTTAAACGTGCTTGGGCTTTCAGGTACTAGAGTCCTTGAAATCTCATTTCAGGAACAAAATCATATTTCCAACTCAACTTAATATTGTTGGATAAGCTTTTCAAATGACTTACTATTTTAAAATAAACTTTTAAAGTATTTTTTTCTAAATATTAAAATATAAAAATATATCAAATATACAAAAATACCATTTTAAAGATTCATCCAAAAATCTTAAATCATTTGAAAAGCCTATTTGCCAAAAATGTAATTGAGGCCTTATTCTGGAACTTGGTCCTGCAACTGTGTAGAAATAGAACATGAAGAAAATGAAGGGGAAATGACTATAGCCCTTGGATTGGCTTAAACATTTCTTGAACCAATAATGGTTGTAGTGTTTTTACTCATAGATTACACATCATACAGCTATGTTAATCTAACCCACATAATAAAGCAAACACGCACAATATGTCCTCAAAAAAAAAAAATCGATAAGAAAGGAGACCCTGGGTTAATGCTAGGAGGAAATATTAGGAATATTGTTAAAGGCTGCTAAAATTAATAATTTAGAAATATAGTGTAAAAACTGTACAAAAGACCTAAAATAATAATTTAAAAACTAAAATAACTTTGAAAATTGCACAAAATGAGAGAGAGAGACGTATTATATTATGCATTTCATGCATTTTGTGTGATTTTCAAAGTTTTAGTTTTTACATTATTAAATTTAGGCCTTTTGTACAGTTTTTACACTGTATTGCTAAATTACTTATATATATATATATATATATATATATATATATATATATATATATATATATACTCTTGAAAAGGACCCGGCAGGGTCCAAACATCAATTTTTTGCTGTATGTAAACTCATTTCAATAAATCACATCATACTTTACTGAAAGACCTGTGTGTGCATCCTGGATTTCTCGTGTGTGTGTGTGTGTGTGTGTGTGTGTGTGTGTGTGTGTGTGTGTGTGTGTGTGTGTGTGTACAACTACTACTGCAAGTCTCTCATTTAAGGTTTTTGTCTCCCTTTTAAGTTCTGTACCAAAAAAAAAAAAAAATGGAATCTTACATTTTGTTCAGACGAAATAGAGTTTTCTTTTCATATCAAATATTTATATATGCAACACAATTTAAGATGATTTAAATCTAAAAAAGTGCAAGAAATTAAGACTTTTTCATGTTCTCAATGGCATTTTAACTGTGAATGCCATACTATGCTTAGCTTTTACTACAATAAAATACACATATTTCTGTTCAGCGATGTCTTATGAGTACAACAATAATCCCATGTACAGGATTTATTGGGTTTTGGAAAGTTACCTGGTCAAATTTAGAGTTTTCCCCTTTTCAGTTTATACTGGCTGCAGGGGACTTCCTCGGGACCGTCTCAGTTGTCAGGCAGTACCCTAGATAGGATCTCACAATGATAGTGAGTATGCTGGCTACAGGAAGTGCCCAATTATTAGGGTGGCATTGTTAAAGCCATCCTTTAAGAAAGCCCTCTTTTTGTAGGATGGCATACAGCACATAAGCATTGAAACAGAGTTAAACTAATTTAACTCAGCCTTGGAGCAATATTTTGTATTTGTGGTTGTGCAATATTATGCTGTGGGTAATATATATCACTGTTGTAGGGATAGAAATGTATAAATAAGCCGCATCTTGCTACCCAAGATATTGAAATTTTGTTAAATACATATCCTATAAACTCTAGAAAATGATTTTAGATTCAGCTATGTTAATTAAAAAGTTGTGTATGCATAGTTGGTTTATGTTTTTTCTTTACAATAAACGTTTACATCTAGGGAGCATAGCCATTAACAAAAACGAAATATGACTGTGAAATATCTTGTTTCTGAGTCATCTCCAAAACAGAACAGTTGTTTAATTGAACCGTCTTGCTCTAAAGGTCTAAGGCAGCACTTTTACTTTTGAATAGTTAATTTCATTCTGATCTGACAGACCCAGTGGGGGGTTGTGCAGTTCTAACATTATGTTCCAAGTTGATTCAAAATACCATAATTTAAATGTATTTCAGTTTGCAAGCAGATGTTTGCATTTTCTCTTGATAGAGGTAAATGAAGTAAATCCAAAAAAAGTTCCATTTGTTTCACACTGTCATGGGATAAAGGAAGGCGTAAAAATAATGAGAAATGGTTATTTACTTGCTCAATCCCTTCTGTTACTTGAGATAATGTACGGCTGGATTCTAAAGCTCTAATTTAAATGCAATATGTGAAATATGTATTGTGCTGTTACAATAACATAGAAATATACTGAAGTTCCATACCCTGAAAAAAACCTCAATTAAGTTTAACCTTCCATTTGCAAGTGTTGGATTCTACATTATAAGCTAAGTAAGAAAGATACCTCTCATCCAACAATTAATGCACAAAAATTTGTAGCGTGGAATAAAAGATTGGAATCTGGGTATTTTCCCAAATTATAACTTGAGCAAGCAGAAATAACTGAATGGATCCTCCAATGATGCCATTTTATATGGGTGCTTTCTAATTTATCATGTTGTCTTCATCTTGTTTTCATGGGGTTGAAGTAGTTAGGAAATGGGATGATCGATTGTCACTAGGAAGTGGCTAAAATGTGCAAATGTCCCTTGCCTCAATCTGTCAGTGTGTTCCCATGGCATGTAATACGTATATGGACGTATCAGGGGAAATTTAAATAACTAAATCTGTAAATTCTGCCGGCTTATTGTAAGGGTCAATAAGCCAAAAAATGCCCTTAGATCATTTGGTCCAATCATCACACCTTTAACTACAGGGTCCAGAAGTTAATTAGTCATCTAATTCAATACCTGTGCTATATAACAATACAGGGAATACCCAAAACCTTTGGTCCTGTATCCTGGCTATATGTGAATATAAAATACCGCCAGCTGTCTAGCCCATTCTTATAAACCAGTTGGTTATTTTACAAATAACACTAATGAAACTTGTCTTCAGTAGGAAACATAATATATAGCAATGCACCATTGAACCATGTAAGTGGACCTCTTCACATTCTTACGATGCAAACTGAGATAGACCTGCTCTTGCTAATACAGTGTTTCCTGTGACTCGTTGCCATGAATCTGTCATCTAGAATACCTTATTGGCATTATTCATAACATGTCTGCTTGGAAATCATCAAACCCTGAACCTGACAAGTTTAAAAATACTTGTTTAGGAGCATTAGTCTTGCACTGTACTGTCCAAAGATGAGTTAACTTTCCAATAACATGTTACTACTACAATATTACTAGGCGTCTCCAGGCTAAACGTTGGCCTCCGTTATTATATATTATATAATATGTTATGTAGATATAATATAATAATTATATAGGTAATATATTAAAAACCATAAAAATAATTAAGAACAATTATATAAACAATAACAAAAGAGAGACTCGCTTATGACTTTCATATCTTGCTGTAAATCCTTACGACCAGCTGCATCTTCAATGTGCTATTCAAAGTCTATGAATTTGATTAAAAAAAAGCCCTTGTCCAATTCTGGAACTCACATGTATCACAGATCTTATCCAATACAAACAGCAAGAAAGGGGCATGTAGTTTCATTAAATAAAACATATGAATATATGTATCATTTATGCTATATATGATAAATTTACTTTGTAAGACAAAAACAAGCATTAGACACAGATTCTATCAATTTGCAGATTTTTAAAAAAACTGAGCTAAAAGGGCCACACGTACACACTGTGACAATACGGGTTCTCTTAAAGCTAGTTTTCAAAAACCTGTTATATTGTGTGCACCCATGTAATATTAGCATACTGTGATTCCAGATACAATATACATAAGTAGTACCGTATGGACATTTGGTTTATTTGGGTGAAGATAACTTCACTCTATCAAACAATAGTGTCTGTACATGTTCACATATGCATGTGCAGGAGAAAGATTCAGTTACATGTTATAAAAGTTACAACAGCTAACACATGTTTTACCTAGCATGATACAGTGTTGTGTCTCTGTTTACACATTTCCAAACCTCAATACAGTGGGATTTTTAAATGCTTGGAATGCAATTCTTCACCTCAAAATTCTCAATTCTTAATTCCAAGTTCTCTTCCATAAATCCCTATAGACGTGCTTTGTGTTGCAATCAAAAGGTTGGAAGATAGTACTAATTAATGCATAGTGTGAAAAGATGTAATATGATTAAAAGAAAACGACTGCTGTTGGCTAGATATTAATCACTGTAAGTACTAACGGACAATAATAACAAAACTCAAAGGCAAACAAAGTGAGCATTGCTCGTTATATTTATTTAAATAATTGTAGAATCAACTGCAAAAATGTTTGAGACACCATTGCATCCTTCTGCTTGGAAGTAGGGAACATCCTCATGTGATTTGGTACGTGATTTACAGCCTGTTTCGATATGTTGTCAGATGGATTTCATCAGTTGCATAACATGTGGAATGGGACATTCATTTTGAGAACAGAATATGTTTTCTATTGCTTTCATGTTGCGATATTGTTTTTATACTTTTGTCACATCAGCTGCAAACTCATGCTTTTCACAAGGATGCTGTCTTTGTCCAGCCACTAATTCTCTCAGCTTTTTGGCAGTGGTAACACAGTACTACTATAAAAGTCTATATCATAGGCATTAAATCCTGTATGCTGTATTATCCAGATGGTTAGAGATCACACCACAGGGCTCTGGATGAGCTGTCTACATTAAATGTATTGGTAGATGGGTCACACATAAATGAAGCAAGTGATTTGGCTGATAAATTAAATAATTTGAAATAAATTTGCAGGTTAAATAGAGATATAATTTGGTGGTGTTCTAAATACATTTGAAGGTCACTTTTATAAGGTATTTTTCTTTGGAAATGTGGTGTCAATTTCTGTAAAGAAATATTGTTAAGAAGGAAAATAACTCAAGACAGTGTTCATAATCGTTTCCATTTAACCCCTTAAGGACCAAACTTCTGGAATAAAAGGGAATCATGACATGTCACACATGTCATGGGTCCTTAAGGGGTTAAAAAGGATAACCCAGTGATTACAATCATGTGTAGTTCATTATGGTAGAGTATCCACCAAGAGAAAAATACCATCTAAACTTTACTCACAGTATACTAATTCAAATGGATGCTCTGAGTACAATAACCAACAATGAGCTTATGATAGCTTCACTGAGCAATTTTACCAGGCAGGGCCAGCTCATTGGCTGAGAGCATCACTTGAGCACTCTCAGCTAATAAGAGTGTCCCTATGTGGCTGGGCTTAGTTCAATGACAAAACCTTCAGCAGTAAGGATGGTTGAAACTAGGTAAGTGGTCAAACTATTTTTAAAAGGATGGTGCCAGAGCACTCTTAGCATTGGTCCCCATTACAGCAGGTTTGTATGATGATTGCAGTGTTCTTTTTAAAAAATAAATTACAAAATGCACTTGATTAGAACTAAAGACCAGTAGACTTTGAGATTTGCTTTGGTCTGGACTACAATTCATCAAAATTTTAACTGATCAGGTAATCAGTCTAATTCACGAAAGAATTATAAGAAATGTACCTGAACCATGAAACTGAAATGCGCAGTGGCCGAGCATATTTGTTTTGGGTTGTGATTTTGAATACCACCCATGTCACCAAAATAAAGAGATGATAGATGGCAAATAAGTAAATTAATGGCTAGGGGACAGTCACTAAATGTTGATTTTATTCACAGTTAAAATGAGAAGTGAACAACAGAGAAGAAAAAGGAGCAGTAAAAAATTTATAGTTATAAATATATAATACATAAATAAATATAGATTACTGCAAAATATAAAGATGAGATCATTTTCACACTTTCTGACTCTGTTACTGAACTGGGAACTGCAGCTGAATTTAGGATGACCCAAATTTTTTTTCCGTTTTCTGGAAAAATGGTTAGCCGAACACATTTTCTCACAGTACACAAGCCTAGAGACCAGATGTATGCAGAGACAGATGATATACAGAGATGGTTTCATCCTTTAAAATATGACATGCTAACCAAAACTCCCAAAAGCATGCCTGAAGAGACATCAACAGAACACATTGAAGGACACAGGAGAAGGATGTGACACTCATTTTTTACACGTATACCAATGTGATATAGGTGCTATGATTATAACTAGTAAACTTGCTTAGTAAGTATACAAATATAGAAACTTCAGGTAAAAGGGAAATAAAATGAACCCAAGATCCATTATTAAAAAATTATTCCTAAACAATAAATCATCCGAAAATATCAAAATGTTGACCCAAATAAGCTGGAAAACTAGCAATATTGGAAATGTTTTTCTAATCGAGTTATTTCTGTTTAAAAGTTGTATTTATATAGTGCGTTCCGGACAATTTATGATTTAGTGCATTATGCTAAGAACATTATCTTTAACTTTTTTTGTTTTAAGCATGAACTCTGCCAGAAGTCTCTCAGACAAAACCAATATAACAATTAGGGTGTCTATGAAGGAACTTTATTAAAAGGAACACAGTCAGATTGTGAACTGTTATACACATCTAAGAATAGAGCTTTTTAATAGATCATTTAAAAAAAAAAAAAAACCCTCTTAAAACACTCAAAGGAATAAATGTAAATATATATAAATATATATATGTGTGTGTGTGTGTGTGTATATATATATATATATATATATATACACATATATAAATATTAATAAAAACATACTTTAAAAGAATCTGTGATACAGGAGACCTTTGACCTCTACATTGAGTTCTTACCATATTAGCAGGAGGTTGACATTTTGCAAGAAAAGGATTCTATAAAAGGTGACTCGTCACCTCCTATTAATGATTAATAAATAAATGAAAAGTAGAATTGCCATTGCTGTAGTATGTTTCAGTTACCCATGCCAAGCTACCTATGTTTCAAATAGACATTATTTTATTTTCAGTAGAAATAGCGTTGTAGTGAAAAGGTTACATGATGAGATGATGCATGTTTATTTTTGAACAATTACGAAGCAATCAAAATTTCCTTTTGGCATTACAAAAAAAAAAAAAAGAAAAGAAAAACAAGACAATAATAACTTTTTCTTTGCTTCATTCTCTTGGTAACATTCCCGAAGCAGTGATTTCTTGTTATCTACAGCCTACATAAAGCATTATCTACAGATGACTTATTCTCCAGACCACATATGGAGAAGTGTAACACCTCTAGACAAATGTCTCACCTTTCCTTGTGTACAAGAGAGTCTTATTTGTGATATTGATTGTTTTCCACAGTTCTGTACTGAATGAAAACCATATGAGAAAATCTGATTTTCAATCTATTGCATTTTAGCTATAGAAGAATAGGAACATGTTCTGGAAAAGTGGAAGAGAAAAATAAGCTTGTTGTGGGAGAAACAGACATCGCTTTACTATTATATTTCTGTTAACTAACTAAAGTGTCAACAGGCAGCCTAATTACCTGAATGAGTAATCCTTTCTATCAATATAGTGTAGTAGATATTAAAATATACTAAGATTTTAGCTCATAAAGCCCGTCTTATCATTCATGTTTGCTCCAATATTCAGGGAAATTATAGTATTCCCAGAAAGATAAAAGGTTGTGGCACATGCACATGTATACATTCTAATACTTACTCTTATGAGAGAGCCAACTTTGAAATATTCTCAGATAATGTTCTTATGGTAGGTTTTCTTGAGTATGGAGGTCCACAGCAGGATAACACAAAAACACAAATACAAAGAAGATTGACAGTGTAGTATGTTGGAAACAACTGGACTAGGACTTCAGAAAATATGGCCATTCACATTTGATAGAGCTTATTGAAAGCTCAAATGATATCTGTATACAGCAGCACAATCCCGTTTTACAGATGAATACTCAATATACTCAATATAGAGTATGAAATTAGAGGAACACTAACACCGGGAATCCAATAGTGCAGTATAGCTCACGATAGTATAGATGTAGAAATAATAAACAAATTGTCCACTCATGTATGTGGAGCTGCTTGCACACTCAGATATCTCTGCATACAACTGTATAATTCTTCTTTCAGGATCTGAGCGGGGACACACTGAAGGGCAGGCTATTTGAGCTGTTGTCCATTCTCAGTACTCTCTTGCGCCTTGTTTTTTGCTCTCCCTATGTTTAAAGTGTATTCCAGACGTGGACCCCTTGCTCATGTTCCCTAGAGGAATATTGGCTATACCTCACCGACGATGCCTAATAAGGTTGTAATGATCGTCTGGGGTTGGTGTATCTCTTGTGCAGAGAGAGACCGCCTGTATTTTGGATCTGAACCACCATTTTAAATAGGATCTGTCTGATATGCAAATGGCCTGGTTCTTTTTGTAATGGCACAAGATAAGCTAAATAAAGGTTTGAGCAGGGACCCATCGAAGGGCAGGCTATTTAAGCTGTTGTCAGTTCTCAGTACTCTCTTGTGCCTTGTTTTTGTTGTCATTAGGGTTTGTTGTCATTCAGCATCTTCAAAAACAGCAGTCACAAATAAAACACAAGAGACAGTGTGCCCAGTGCTCACCTTATCACTTTAAAGTGGATGACAAAGGATGGTACTAGACAACTAAAAAAAGCTAATTTAGGACCTAAAGCTTTTCTTATTGTTTGCTTGTTTCGCTATTTAGTAGCTCCCTAGGTGGTACCCTGTTTCACATACATTCTATATACAATCTATATACAGGCATTGAAGAAATTCTATATACAGGCAGCATATACGTTCTATATGTATGAAGTATCAATCTGTACACATGCAGCATATACATCATATACAACATACATTATATAGATATATTAACCAAATTAGGGAGGGCGTTTTCTTTAGTCGATTGCTCCCTACTTTGGTATCTTTAAATATTTCAATCCCATTCATGTTTTATGTACACAGAATGTATATATGCTGTACGTGTATAGAACATGTGTCGAATGCATATGACACACAGGATACCAAATTAGAGAGCCATCTTCTGAAAAGCTTATCTTTTATTCATAGCTAAGTCCCTAATTTGGTACCCTTAATTATGACAATCCCACATAAGGTCACAGTTCAAGTTGTTTGCTGTCCTGATGAAAGTTCCCAAGCGGAACTGAAACGTTGACGATTGGAGTAAAAGAAAAGTTTTTTTTTTCAACAAATCCTGGGAGTGCTGATTATTTTTGGCTTTTATTTATCAGTGCAATCGAGCACCGGGTCATTTATTATGTGAGTAGGAGTGCAAGGTTTTTTTTTGTTGTTGTTTTTTTACATATATATATATATATATATATATATATATAAATAAAGGGAACACTTAAACAACACAATGTAAGTCCAAGTCAATCACACTTCTGTGAAATCAAACTGTCCACTTAGGAAGCAACACTGAGTGACAATCAATTTCACATGCTGTTATGCAAATGGAATGGACAACACATGGAAATTATAGGCAATTAGCAAGACACCCCCAATCAAGCATTGATTCTGCAGGTGGTGACCACAGACCACTTCTCAGTTCCTATGCTTCCTGGCTGATGTTTTGGTCACTTTTGAATGCTGGCGGTGCTTTCACTCCAGTGGTAGCATGAGACGGAGTCCACAACCCACACAAGTCACAAGTGGCTCAGGTAGTGCAGCTCATCCAGGATGGCACATCAATGCGAACTGTGGCAAGAAGGTTTGCTGTGTCTGTTAGCGTAGTGTCCAGAGCATGGAGGCGCTACCATGAGACAGGCCAGTACATCAGGAGACGTGGAGGAGGCCGTAGGAGGGCAACAACCTAGCAGCAGGACCGCAACCTCCGCCTTTGTGCAAAGAGGAACAGGAGGAGCACTGCCAGAGCCCTGCAAAATGACCTCCAGCAGGCCACAAATGTGCATGTGTCTGCTCAAACGGTCAGAAACAGACTCCATGATGGTGGTATGAGGGCCCGACATCCACAGGTGGGGGTTGTGCTTATAGCCCAACACCGTGCAGGACATTTGTCATTTGCCAGAGAACACCAAGATTGGCAAATTCGCCACTGGCGCCCTGTGCTCTTCACAGATGAAAGCAGGTTCACACTGAGCACGTGACAGACGTGACAGAGTCTGGAGACGCTGTGGAGAACGTTCTGCTGCCTGCAACATCCTCCACCATGACCGGTTTGGCAGTAGGTCAGTAATGGTGTGGGGTGGCATTTCTTTGGGGGGCCGCACAGTCCTCCATGTGCTCACCAGAGGTAGCCTGTCTGCCATTAGGTACCGAGATGAGATCCTCAGACCCCTTGTGAGACCATATGCTGGTGCGGTTGGCCCTTTGTTCCTCCTAATGCAAGACAATGCTAGACCTCATGTGGCTGGAGTGTGTCAACAGTTCCTGCAAGACGAAGGCATTGATGGTATGGACTGGCCCGTCCGTTCCCCTGAATCCAATTGAGCACATCTGGGACATCATGTCTCGCTCCATCCACCAATGTCACGTTGCACCACAGACTGTCCAGGAGTTGGCAGATGTTTTAGTCCAGGTCTGGGAGGAGATCCCTCAGGAGACCATCCACCACCTCATCAGGAGCATGCACAGGCATTGTAGGGAGGTCATACAGGCACGTGGAGGCCACACACACTACTGAGCCTCATTTTGACTTGTTTTAAGGATATTACATCAAAGTTGGATCAGCCTGTAGTGTGTTTGTCCACTTTAATTTTGAGTGTGACTCCAAATCAAGACCTCCATGGGTTGAACAATTTGATTTCCATTTTTAATTTTTGTGTGATTTTGTTGTCAGCACATTCAACTATATAAAGAACAAGGTATTTCAGAATATTTAATTCATTCAGATGTGTTATTTTTGTGTTCCCTTTATTTTTTGGAGCAGTGTATATATATATATATATATATATATATATATATATATATATATATATATATATATAAGCTATAGCCAGCTTCATTTCCACTTGCAAGCTATTAGAGATGACTTTGTCTTAACCTTGACATCCAAGCAGCACACATAAAATAAATTTGTGAACCTTTGCAGAAAGAAATACTTTTACAGTACTCAGCACTTTTAACATATTTGATGGACAAGAGTGTGTCAGAAAACATTATTATTTTAATATTTTGACAGACGCAATACCACATCTTTTTGAACTCAACATGATTTCCAAGGACAAAATATAATGCATTCCTTCTATTAAATTGTTTCTAAATTGATAATGTGTAGCTTTGCTATTGTCCACGTTAGATCATGATCCTAAATTTCTGAAATTAAGCAATCGTAATTAATTTCTTTATATATAAATGCAGCCACTAATAGAAGTGCGCTGTATCTGTTGTCAAGCGTGCATCGTGGAAGGAATTTCCCACAATACTCCTGGGATGAAAACTCCATCTTGGATGATTTTTATTACATACCATCGGTTGAATGCCACAGCTGAAAAAGTTATTAGTAAATTGCATAATTCTAGATACTTGAGATACAATAGAAAAAGTAGGAAAAGATTCCTCAGAAGTACTGCTGTTCTTTTGAGAATAAAGCTTGAGAACTTAATTTGCATGTCTGAATTGGATTATGATATAATTTGCCTAATATAAATTTAAAAGAACACAAAGCATCTCATGAAAGAAAGGTCACCACAAGTTTTAGGTGATTTGCAATGATTTATTCAATGGTGTGAATTTCAGAAATTTTTTATTTCCCCTTAAAATAAAAGTATTTTAATAATGTATAGCATTTAATCAGTATCAGGGTCATTCGCTAAAGTCAGAATTCAAAGTGAATTTTAAATTTAAGGTCAAAATAATGGAACTGTAAAATAAAAAAAAAGCCACTACTTTGGCTTTAAATTTGAAATAACCCTATATGATCGATTCATTATGTGTAGATGTAAAATCTAAGTTACAAAGCATTGTTTATATTGGTGGATAAACGAATGAAGAATGCATAAAAAAGTGCTATGCTTTGATCTATCTCTGATAAACACTATAGCTTACACATAGTGTCTCATATATTAGGTTCAAAGACTAGGCCAAATGAACACAATGTGTATCTTCTAAGTTGTCAAGAAATTATTGCATTTTAGAACATAAATTTCAAATTACTCCTTTACATAGTTACATAGCTGAAAAGAGACTTGCGTCCATCAAGTTCAGCCTACCTCACATTTGTTTTTTGCTGTTGATCCAAAAGAAGGCAAAAAAAAAAACAAGTTTGAAGCACAATTTTGCAACAAGCTAGGGAAAAAATTCCTTCTTGACCCCAGAATGGCAGTCAGATTTATCCTTGGATCAAGCAGTTATTACCCTACATTGATAGATTATATCCTTGAATATTCTGTTCTTGCAAGTATGCATCTAGTAGCCGTTTGAACATCTGTATGGACTCTGATAAAACCACTTCTTCAGGCAGAGAATTCCACATCCTGATTGTTCTTACAGTAAAAAAACCTTTCCTTTGCCTTAGACAAAATATTCTTTCTTCCAGTCTAAACGCATGGCCTCGTGTCCTATGTAAAGTCCGGTTTGTGAATAGATTTCCACACAATGGTTTGTATTGGCCCCGAATATATTTGTATAATGTTATCATATCCCCTCTCAGGCGACTCTTTTCTAAACTAAATAGGTTTAAATTTGTTAACCTTTCTTCATAGCCGATATGTTCCATTCCTTTTATTAGTTTTGTAGCCCGCCTCTGCACTTTTTCTAGTGACATAATATCCTTCTTTGCACAGCATATTCAATATGGGGTCTTACCAGTGATTTATAAAGAGGCAAAATTATATTCTTGTCCCGAGAATTATTATTATTGTTTGACTGTTAAAGTATGATGTTGTGCCACAACGTCATCTCAATTTCTGAATACATAACCCCATATGCAAATCAACATTTACCTATGTATACATTAAAAATGCATTATTTGATCCTAGGTTAGGTTTGTTATAAAGGTTTTCTTGTGCTATGTTAGTATTCTTAGATTTACATGTTTCTTGAACATACACTGTTTTTGTTTAAGTAGATGAACTTTCAACATATTAAAAAGGCTCATGACTATGAAGCAGAGAATTGATTATATCATAGTACCAGATTAAAATGTAATATAGAAAGTATTGCTCTAGACCTCGAGAGCCTGTAAACATTTCACAATAGCAAATTGGATGTCCTATACAGCTCATACAGAGTAGCCTAAGGGTATAAAGTCTGTTCTTTGTGATTATTTTTAAATCCATAGAAGTCACGATAACTTAATTACCAACATAAACCTTTTCAACAAAGATTACAAAGAAAAATTATATGCAATAGTAAGTCTAGGTGTCACAAACAAGATTTTCTAACTAAGGATTGGATAAAAAAAAATATATAAGTCTCTAATTTTTTTTTTGCTAATTTAAAAAAAATATTTTTCATACTGAGGATGTACATTTTTAGTTACCCATAATAAACTATGTAATTGGAATACCAGTAACAGATGGATTATAACTAGGAGACAGTCACTATAATTGGCAAAGTAATTTGAAAAATCTAAATCTATTTATATTACTTGTATTTCGAATTTAGTATGGCTCAGTGTGTGAATATTAAAAAAAGGTTTATGATTGTATCCATGAATGTAATTGATCAAACAAGTTGCATACATTGTTCACTAAATGCACGAGAAGACACATCATTAGTTATAAATACTTTTTTATTTCATTATCTTCAGTGCTAGTATTTATAGCTATAGCCCAATTACTTTTCCCAATGGCATGGATTGTCAAGGGGAAATGTTTGCCCGAAGCCATAAGAAATTATTCGTTAGTGTCTTCCATGGGGAAAAGACAAAAGATCACCTATGTTTCTACATTCATACTTACTACTTTGCTCGTGAACTGTTATAATAAATGCTACCTCCTACTTAGTATTGTATGTTAAAAACAGCTAGTATGTTAAATAACTTATATTTTGGAAATTAGCAAAATGGTATGTGTGAGAGGATGTAACACCCCTCTCCCCTCCCCCCCCCCCCGCATCTGTAATTTCATACTTTAAATCAATCATTTTCTTGTTGCAATATCCCGATCTAAGATGACCTTGTTTTTACGGCGGACTCTGCTTAGCCATTTGTTGTGTCACTCGAAAGTAACTCACATTAAGAAATAATACAATTAGCTTTAGCAATGTCATTTAGAAGGACAACTTGTTTATGCTGGTGAACAGGTGTTGGCATTTCCTTCAGATATGACATCTGCATTTTAAATTATCTTCACAGCTTTTATATTTTTTTATTTTATTAAATTTTAGTGGTTGCTGTTTTCCATAGTTTGTTCTTCCGAACAGTTTTTTTTGTTGTTGTTATGGTTTATGGCTAATTGGTGCTGCTCATAAACCAACCAATATATTAACAAAAGGGCAAATGTCTTGTTGATGTTTCTGAGAGCATGAAGCATCTTCCTGTTACTGAAGGTTCCTTCAACATAAGGCAGTTTTGTTAGAAATGTGTGGTTAAAAATAGAGATGGCCCTCAACATGTAATCACTTCTATAATGCATATGGGAATCACAGGGCTCATCCCTCACCACTTATAGTTACTTGTTTTGTTATTATTTATTTTTATTATTTAAAAATGAGGTATGAACCACCAGTGCCTGTACCTGAGATATATGTGTTTATCTTGTTTACATCCTCGTACTGTCTCAAAATATCACATTACTTTTACCTCAATAAAAAATGAGAATTAAAAAAAAAAAATACAGATAGGTTAAAATAAGTATTAAACTATAATCAGTATATTATGCGATGGGTTTTTTGTTTTGGAATTTTCATTGTGACAGACACAATTACAGGTAGTTTACAGCAGAACTAGTGATGATCACATATTTATTTTAAAGGAAATAGATAAAATAAACTTAGATATGTGTTGGGTCTGATTTTCTGAAATTATTAGTAGCAATTTCTTTTCTACTACTTCACAGAAAGGCCATCGAGGAGGCATGGCATACATTACTTATCATTCTTGTACTCAAATCAGCAGCTGATTAGTTTTTCCAGAAGGAGAAGAAAATAATCGCAGTTATATAAAATTCTGTTTTACATATTTCAAGACGTATTATTTGCTAATCATTCCGTTAAATTCTCTGTCCTGAAATTAGTTTCTTCCTTACACTTAGACTTGGTCAACATAGCCTAGAAAAATGTATTGGGCTAAGAAGTTTTCTAAATCTCAATCAATGTACTTGTAATTCAAAAAGGGGACAGAAAATACAAAAAAAATCAGAATTTTTGTAGGAATTTCTTGTTTTAAACTGAAAAATAAACACTAAAATGTAGATAAATTAGTAATTCCCATCTTTGGGGATATTTATGTAGCTTCTGAGAATGCTGGATATTTTGTCTTGTGGTTACTTCGTTGTAAACGCTAGACTTTTAAGAAAACAGAAATTTCACTCCAATCACATATTCACTGGTGCCTATATTCTTAAATCATTAGCTGTAATACCCAGTTTTAATTTCTAGTAGATATGAAATTAAAACAACAATTTCATGTTGAGATTGGTGTTTATTTATAGAAAAAAACACATTCATGCAATTTTATGTTATTTTTGATCCTCTATGAAAAATGATGGAGAGAGAAACGTGCAGCAATATGTTTTAAATTCCTTATTAAATTGTAACAATGGCTGGACTGGATACTAAGAAAACTAGGCAAGTGTGTTCTAGGCTGGAATGGGTCGGCAGTAAATATCAGGAATCTCCATAACCAGCCCAATAAATCATAGAATGATATAACCTGGAAGCCACCAAGAAACATACTGACAAGAAGCAGTTGTTTTCCGCTGTCTCTGCTGCCAAAATGTTCGTGAGATACAATGGTAGATACATAGGTTGTCCTATTAATTATGTCATTGTGTATCCAGTTTGTATTTCCGTTCCTCATTTATTCTTTACAGAAATATGGAATTTGACTCATATTTGCAGGATATCAATTTACTTCATATAACAGGAACACAAGCTGCACTACTCGTGTCTCAGATTATGTGGCAGAAGTTGAACAGGCTGTAAAACCCTTGAGGATAATTAAATAAACCAATATATTGTAGTTTTTCCATGATCCATATTCCATATTTAATATGCCTGTTTAATCAATGTATGATCGCAGGTACTATGCCACCTGAGATGCTACATGTCCATGTAGTAACCCTCTTAAAACCAAGGGAGCCCCCAATATGATGTGCAAATATGATACTTATTTCATTGTTAAGTATTGACTATAAGTTGTACGCAAATATTCAATCGACCTTCCTACCTCATGTGCTCCATTAAAATCAGGTAGGATTTGTTCAAGGTGGGCAAGCATCAGCTGCCACAAGGTGAGTAATCAGCTTGACAGAACTGGCCTCTCTGAGAGCTGTCAGATGTCTTCTCCTGACCCTGGATGCGGAGAAGGCACTCTATCACCTACATTTGGGGTATATGAGGTGAACATTAAGGGCATTTGGTTTCATGGAATCTCTTATTCAAGCCATCATGCTCTTGTACTCCACTCCAATAGCTTTGTTTCTTACATGGAATTCCTTTTTGAACACTTCTTAATTAGCAATGGAATGAGGTAGGAGTGCCCCATGTCTCTACTTTTGTATGTGCTTGCGTTGGAACCTTTGTTCCTCCTAATGCAAGACAATGCTAGACCTCATGTGGCTGGAGTGTGTCAACAGTTCCTGCAAGACGAAGGCATTGATGGTATGGACTGGCCCGTCCGTTCCCCTGAATCCTACATTAGTTTGAGTGGATAGATATGGAAGATACACAGGTATTTTCTGGAAGAGTGGAATATATACTATGGCCAGGCAAACTGACTGTTACTCAGGGAGTTCTTTTTTCGGTCTACTCATGATGTAATCCAAACATGGAATAGACTGTCAAAAACTCTCCCAACATTAAAGTTTATAGCTAGGAAGTTGTCCAACATTATGGGAATCTGTTGTAGATTCCATTAACCCCTTAAGGACACATGACGTGTGTGACATGTCATGATTCCCTTTTATTCCAGAAGTTTGGTCCTTCCTTAAGGGGTTAAAGACAGCATGGAAGTGGTCTTTCCTTTTCTGCCTGAAAGCGTGATTCTAGGGTTATATCCCACTAATCTTTTACTTGGGCAAAATAAAGCAATTAGCATTATTCTCTTAGCAATGAAATCATTAATAGTTAAATCATGGATTTTAGCCCTGACTTTTCTGCAAGTTAATTAAATAAAGCAGATAGAGCGTATGAATTCCTTAGTCTTGAACTCATTCATGACCTGTTAAAGAACATGCGAACATATTTGTTTGACTGTCTCTGCTACTGGGGCTACATCCTCAGTTGGGTGAGACACAGACAACTGTAAGGTTTCAGTAAATACAGAGATGCATACACATTCAAAGCGGTGTATGCTTCATTGGAGTATATTGCCTATATACTAGTTGTGCTGTGTAGGATTAAGTTGAAAAATGGTGTTCTATTTAGTTGTATTTGTTTTCCTGATTTTTATTATTGTATTGTATTATGTTCTTTAGTTTTATTGCCATAACAACTGATATGAATTTGCACATGCCAAACTGAGAAACTGGTTATAACTAGAGTTAAGCGGACACCTGGATGTTCGGGTACGGCGGGTTCGTCCGAACTTCAGAAAAAAGTCAGGGTTCGGGCTAGAACTTGACTCCGAACCCCACCTAAGTCAAAAATGGCTCTAAAAAAGTCCTGGAAAGGGCTAGAGGGCTGCAAAAGGAAGTAAAATGGGGGTAAGAGTAGAACAAGTGCCCTACAAACAAATGTGGATAGGGAAATCACTTAGAATAACATAAAATACATACAAATTAAAAATACAGCTGAGCCATAAAATAGCACTAGATGGAATCTTTGATTTTAGCTTTGGAAGAACATAAATCAAAATCTAAAGCATGGCTGTCAGGAGGGTTGGAGTGCAAACTGAGCTCAACTCCTGATGCATGGAGAAAAGGCCTCTGCTATTGTGTACATAGTTTATACTAAGTGACCCATAGGTTGAGGAGGTGGTGACCGTGGCGGTGTAGGTGGAAGCGGCGGTGGAGGAGGAGGAGTAGCCAACACTATTTTTTGTTGTTGTTGTTTTTTTTTTAATTGGCCCCCAAAATATTGGGACATATAAGAAAAGAAAACATGTGCGGCTTGCGGTGCATTTCAAAGGTCAGGGGGTACTTCCTCTTTCTCTCCAGTGTTTGGGAGATGGACAGCTGAACGCTTACATTGGACAGTGTGGAGATGCTTGGGGATGGTGGCGGACGTGGTGGAATTGTTACCACATCCTCTGTTTGCGGGGTGGCAGGTGCCACTCTCTCTCTCCAGAGGTGGAGAAAGAGGCCGAGACAGCAGCAGAAGAGGAAGCAGGAGGAGCCTGAGACCTTTCTTGGTTTTTGAGGTGCTTACTCCAAGGCAGCTCGTGCTTTGCATGTAGATGCCTGGTCATGCAGGTTGTGCTCCGGTTTAGCATGTTTATGGCTCGCTTCACGCTCTGATTGCACAGCGTGCAAACCACTAGTGTCTTGTCGTCAGCACAGTGTCCGAAGAACTGCCACGCCAGGGAATTCCTTGGAGCTGGCTTTGGTGTGCTCGGTCCCTGGGTGCGATGGACAGTAGCAGGTGTACTGTCTAGTGGATGGCCACTCCACTTTTGCACCCTGCTCTAGGAGGAGGAGGTGGATGTGGAGTAGGAGGTTGAGGAGGTGGTGACTGTGGCGATGTAGGTGGAAATGGTGGTGGAGGTGGAGGAGGTAGCCAACACTGTTTTTGTTTGTTGTTTTTTATTGGGGTAGCCCCCAAAATATTGAGACATAGAAAAAAAAAACATTTGCGGCCTGCAGTGGATTTCTTGCAGTCCAATAACGCCTCAGGTTTTTAAAACTGTCCATCTCCACTAGACGGAATGACATCATTTCAAAAGCCAGGAATTTTGAAATGCTGGCATTCAGGGCCAGGGATCGCGGGTGGGTAGGGGGTACTTTCTCTTTCTCTCTAGTGTTTGGGAGATGGACAGCTGAACGCTTCCATGGGACAGTGTGAAGATGCTGGACGATTGTGTACCTGGCCTATGCTGGTGCAGGAACCCACCCTGCGAGCCACTTGTGAATGACTGGCCTGATAACCGTGGAAATGACCTCTTCCTCTTGTGCCACATCCTCTTCCATCATCGCCAGAATCATTTTTTCAAGGAGACATAGAATTGGGATAGTAAGGCTGAGAATGGCGTCAGCGGCACTGGCCATGTTGGTGGAGTCCTCGAAACAGCGCAATATGGCACACAGGTCTCGCATGGAGGCCCACTCATTGGTGGTGAAATGGTGCTGTTCTGCAGAGCGACTGACCCGTGCATGCTGCAGCTGAAACTCTGCTATCGCCTGCTGCTGCTCACACAGTCTTTCCAGCATGTGCAAGGTGGAGTTCCACCTTGTGGGCACGTCGCATATGAGGTGGTGAGCGGGAAGGCCAAAGTTACGCTGCAGCGCAGACAGGCGAGCAGCAGCAGGGTGAGAACGACAAAAGCGCGCACAGATGGCCCGCACTTTCTGCAGCAGCTCTGATATATCTGGGTATACACCGTGGCGGTGTAGGTGGAAGCGGCGGCAGTGGAGGAGGAGGTAGCCAACACTGTTTTTTTTTATTTATTTTTTTAAATTGGGGTAGCCCCCAAAATATTGGGACATAGTAAAAAGAAAAAAAGAATAAGTGCACTTGAGTATAACAATGGCTGGGTGGGGTCGGTATAAATGTCTATTCTGCACAAGGTACAGACAAGTCTGGTGGGATACATGCCTGGTTCATTTTAATAAACGTGAGCTTGTCCACGTTGGCCGTGGACAGGCGGCTGCGCTTGTCTGTGATAACCTCGTGCCGATCGCACGTCCCCGTGACGGCGACAACGCATTCTGATGTCTGCCCTATCAACTTTCGCTGCAATTTTCCGGGCCTACCATGGTGACCACGGGTAACAGGGAATCAGGGTTCGATTCCAGAGAGGGAGCCTGAGAAACGGCTACCACAGGCAAGGAAGGAAGCAGGCACGCAAATTACCCACTCCCGACGTAGAGAGGTAGTGACGACAAATAACAATACACTACTCTTTTGAGGCCCTGTAATTGTAATGAGTCCACTTTAAATCCTTTAACTTGGATCAATTGGAGGCCACTATCGCCTGCTGCTGCTCGCTGAAGCTGCATCAGGGTCCTGGTATGTGGCCGCACAAACGCTGGTGCTCAATACCAGGGGGCGTGCGGTTATCCTGCACCAGACCCTGCTAATCCATTCCACACTGTGACTCCTAACTTCAACATCAGGCATACTGGGTCCTGGTCGTCCGACCGCCGCCCCGACAGTGTCTGGGCCCCAGTCACCAGACTGAGAAACTGCGAATGGCTCATTAAATCTGTTATGGTTCCTTTTATTGCTCCATCTGTTACTTGGAACTCTAAAGATAATGCATGCCGACGAGCGCTAGGGGACGGCTGCTGCGCTTTTGCACTCTGCTCCCTCTTATGCTGTGCTGGTGCCTCTGTGCGACCAGCGCCTCTTCCTCCAAACTGCACACGTTACTCGCATGATCTTCATTCCATGTTGTTTTGGTGTTTGGTTTTTAACTTTGTAGTTGTGTCTTTACACAATGTAGAAATGTATATTAATGCTTCTGTAAATGAAGCGATCAAAATAACACTTATTTTTCACTTTAGACTTTCTTGAGAAGCGGTAACTAGCCAGTGTTGCACACATACACCAGATATGAAGTGCAGACACCAAATTGACTATTTAGCATCTAAAGAATTTGAATGTTTAAAAATGCGCTGTAAGCACAGTATTTGATGGTTTGATTTGACTCTCAGTTATGAAGTCCACCGCAGGCCGCAAATGTACTATTTAGCAGCAAAGAAATTTGAATGTTTAAAACTGCAATGTCACCGTAGTATTTGACGGTTCTATTTGACTCTCAGATATGAAGTGCAGGCACCACATTGACTTTTTAGCACCTAAAGAATTCGAATGTTTAAAAATGCGCTGTAAGCACAGTAATTGATGGTTCTATTTAACTCTCAGATATGAAGTGCAGGCACCAAATTGACTTTTTAGCACTTAAAGAATTTGAATGTTTAAAACTGCAATGTAAGCACAGTATTTGACGGTTCTATTTGACTCTCAGATATGAAGTGCACTGCAGGCCGCAAATGTACTGTTTAGCAGCAAAGAAATTAGAATGTTTAAAACTGCTATGTTACAGTACTATTTGACAGTTCTTTTTGACTCTCAGATATGAACTGCAGGAACCAAATTGACTTTTTAGCACCTAAAGAATTCGAATGTTTAAAAATGCGCTGTAGCCACAGTATTTGATGGTTCTATTTGACTCTCAGATATGAAGTGCACCCCAGGCCCCAAATGTACTATTTAGCACCAAAAATTTTGATTTTGGAAACCAACAATGTAACAGTAGTATTTCAGGGTTTTATTTTACTGCAAGAAATGCAGTACGCAAATGTACTATTTAGCACCAAAAAATCGCTGCATTTAAGATGTTACCCACTGAGCTACCAGAACAGGATTAGAGTAATGTGCCTGGCACACATGCAGTTGCAAGTGCACTGCACTCTGTGACACTGGGCTCAAGGCAGGGTACAAAAATGTAGTATTATAGCACGCACAAAAATAATCGCTGTAGTTTGAATAATTGCAGTAGTTTGCAGATTCAACACCAGCATTCTTTCCTAATCTGTCCCTCACAGCTGCAGCATCCTCTCCCTACACTAAAAAGAGCTCATGTGTGTGCGGCGCTACACGACTCCAGCTTATATATAGAGCCTGGGTCACATGCTGCACTGGCCAATCACAGCCATGCCATTAGTAGGCATGGCTGTGATGGCTTCTAAGGGCACACGAGTCAAACGCTTGTTGATTGGCTGCCCTGCAGCCTTTCAAAACACGCCATTAAATCGCCGAACACCGAACTCCAACCCGAAACAAACACTGATATGTCAGTGTTCGGGTCCGGGGTCCAAAAAACGTAATGTTCGTTACTAACCCGAACTTTACAGTCCGGGTTCGCTCAACTCTAGTTATAACTTGTCAATACTTATATGTAAGTGAAAGTACATGTTATTTTTGTGAAAACAAGTGTTGATTTAAAAACCAAAACAAAAAAAAAACACTCTTTTAAAACCCTAGAACAAATACAATGAACTGGTATGGAAAGAGGGATAAGCCTAGATTAAATAGGCAGAACATAAGGTAGGGCCAGTCTGGTAGCAGCAGCCAGCAATAGCACCACAGCAAGGTAGTGGAACTGTGAGGTACTGCACTAGACTGAAGAGATCAGAAAACTATGAACAATACAAGGAATCCTGACAGTAACACTGTTAGGATTACAAGTTGATCCAGCATGCAGAACTAGGACTAAGGATAACATATAGCCGGACCTTAGAATGGCCGGACTTTACGTATCCAAGAACAGTCAAAACACTTGCAGAGGTCAGGAACACAGAATCAGACACAACGGTGAGGAAAAACCATAAGTCAAGGATATCAGAATTCAGGAAAGTCAAAACGAAGACAAAGTCAAATACCAGAAAATCAAGATCAGGAATGTACTTTCGGATTACCATCAGTATGAAACCATGACAGGTCAATGAGCAAAAGGAGAATTGGGTTTAAATACCCCTCCTGTGGATCTGATTGGCCATCACCGGCCTTTGACCCCAACAGCAATTACCAGGTTTCCATGTGCATGATTGCTGCTCAGCACAAACCCTCTGGTGGATCTGATTGGCCATGACCGGCCTTTGACCCCAAAAGCAATTACCAGGTTTCCATGTGCGTAATTGCTGCTCGGCACAACTTTTCCTGTAAGGGCGGTAATGCTGCTCGGCACTACTTTTCCTGTCAAGACGGTAAATGCCATTAACCACATTTTTATGTGCGGATGAATACGTGACATACACACAATGAAATTAAACTTGTGTAGAAATGTTATTGGGAAAGAGATTTTAGCAATATTACATTCTGTATAGATATTGCACAAGGACAAATTGTGTATGCTACAGAATATTAGGTATTTCTTGCGTTAAAAACACAACTTAAAAGTGAATGGCATTAATAGAATATGGTATATATCAAATGGAAAGTTATAATAGAGACATTATGTATACTAAGTTTACTGATTCAAAAATAAAATTAAAGACAAAAAGCAACATAGATTTAACAATCTTGCAGTTAAAGACTTACCCCGCCGTGCATTCATCAATACAAAATCTTATATTTACTAATTTTGATGTGTAGCGGCAAAGAGTCATTCTAATTCGTTTTTGTGAGAGGGGACTATGACATTTTTCAGTGAAGAAGTAAGCCACAGAACATTCAATCTCATTTCCTTTTGATGAACGTACAATACAAACACACTTCTCTGACCTCACTCCAAATAGATCAACATAATTTGTCATTACAAGGTCGCTCAATATTCTGCAGTGAGATTGCTGAAGCTTTGCTATCTACCACTTTGCAGGTCTATCAAAGGTTTATTAGGTCATATGCTATTTAAGCATTTAGTCTATATCGATGCATATGCATAGGGCTGATTAGTATGCAATCCAGACATCATGTCTAATCTATGGTGCAGGGCTCATTTGCATATTTATTGATTTTTTGGGGGATAGAGAACAAACATGTTTGCTGCTCTTGATGATTAGATCAACGGCTCTTATAGCACTTGGAGTGAAAAAGGAAAATCAAGTCACACAATAACTTTCTAAACTTGAATGGTTTAACATAAAAAAAGATATATCAATTTTTTTAATTGGTTATTTGCAGCAAAATTATATATATATATATATATATGTAAATAAATTCATTGAAAATAGAGTTTTCTGATTTGCTGCTGTTTGAGTTAAGAAAACAAACAAACAGAAAAACAATCCACTTGGTAATTATTGCACAAATAAAATATAGAATTTGTGGAATCAATCCATGTAATTCTTCAGAGTTGTTTGAGGGAACGGTCACAGATGCCAGTCCCAAATGCTCTTATGGGTCTTTCATCTCAAGTTTATGGCTGGAGGCTCTGATTTAACTTTGCGTTAGCCAGATTTGAATAAACACTTTGTGGATGGTAATAAACTTTATATAGCTGTTTAGCACTGCAAAACTCAATTTCTCTATTTTACACAGTTATTGTACTCCGTTTCCCGAAACACATTTAAACTTGCTTCGTTTTCACTTCTAATGTAGGTTCTTGTGAAGTCTTGATTTTCCAATTTCTGATAATTTCCCTACCATTTTCTCTAGAACTATCATGTTAGTTCACAACTAGATATATATAAAATACTTAAATGATGTGTGGGGTGATAAATGTCAGCCCCCCCCCCAAGAAAAGAACCTCCCAGCAGGTTTCCCTTAAAACAACACTACATCAAATATATACAGGTAATTAACTGTATTCTGAAAATACAAATGGACATAATATAATGTAATACAGTTCATATATTCTAGTAGCGCCAAAATATAATTGTACTCATAACATTTTAAGGTATAAATGCACACTGCAGGTGCCTCCACTGATGTTTGGGGGGCTAATCTCCCTCCTGATGTCTCCACTACACTTATCTTTTCAGACTTGGTAAATTTGATGGACGCAAGGAACTCCAGCAGGATGGTAATAAAAAAAAGGAATTTATTTAAACATGAATAAACAATGCAGGTCCTGCATGTTGCTTGAGGGAGTTCCTCGGGATCAAATATTAAGAACAATCAAATACAAAAAATTACAACTTTTCTTACTCGTTTTCTGTAATTCTCTAAAGCTCCAGAGATTTACTTTTTATTTTATGATGTATAAGGATCCAGGTTTTTCTTTTCCATCTATGTAACTATCTAAAAGCATTTTTGTTGTTCCTGTCTATTGGAGTACCTTCTTGGTGGGTGTATTATCATAGTTCAGCCAGTATTATTCTCACAAAACTAAATCACAGTGAGATTTAGTGGCAAAAGTGGGGCTTCAAATTTTAACTTGCCTCTAGCCATTGGCAACTGAAAATTTAGCCATGGTGAGTTGAAATTCACCCCTGGTGAGCATACTATGGCCTGTACTGGTAAGTAGCAAAGGACTTTACATGTTATGCCCTGACTTAAAATATAAAGCAAAAAGAGCAGATGGACTCATGGACCTCTTATCTGTTTTCTCCAGCCTCAACTCATTTTCATAGTCTGTCTTTTTTAAATTATTCAGAGTAAGGGGAACTTTTGAATTTGTATTCTTCTTCCTCTTTGGTGGTATTGAATGATACAATAATCTTTCTATTCAACTACACTAAGACATTTTGGAGTTGTGCAAAGAATGTCTGACTATCCTCCTCTGAACCTATGGTCATATTTGTGTAAACCTGAACTATTTAACATTAGTTGCATGTGATTCTAGCCTCTTGATTCACTTGATTGTATCCAAGTAAAAACCTAGAAATCAATTTATTTGGATTATAGCAACGCTCTGAGTCTTTCCAAGTAATTATTTTAGTGAAGATTTATGGTGGAGTGCCAAAGTAGTGTCCCCAATGTCTGGTCTTAGTTTTAAGGAGGTGATCAATCCTGTGATGATAACTGTTTCCCTCACCACTGCAGACATAACAACTTTACCTCTTGCCCAGGAGCTAATCTACGATGAGTATGGAGAGCTAGAGGAATTATAAGAGAGGAGTCTGGAGATGGCTGGCAGTAGCCCAGTATTTTCTTCAAGTGCTATTATGCAGGCTAGCGTTGCAACAACTTCCACTGCTACTGATCCACACCTTCATTTATATGGTATTCGTCTCAATGCATGCAGCTACAAGCTTAATGAAATGCCCGACCAGTTACTTAATTAGACATATCTTTTAAACAGAGGTTCATTTGGAATGTAATGGTCAGCATATACTGTACCAAGATGCGTTTGTTCTATCAAATGATGCCTTTCCTGTTGCACAGTAACCTCTTGCTTTTCTGAATCACTTCGGGTATGAAAAAATAAAGAGAAAGCCCTGCTAGCTATTCCCATTATTTTATGTAACTAAAACATGAACACTTAAATATTCTCAAAGATGTTCTATAAGTATAGTATTTTGAATTGTATGCCACCTTAGGGCCTTGATGTTCAATACATTTATGTTTATTTCCTGCAGGTAGCAATAAAGTTAAAAATTCAATATTGTGACCATTTTAATAAAGAAAAAATTGATGTTAAAGTTCCGACGAGGGCATATGTTAGCAGTGCCCCCTAACTACAGCATTACAGGCAATTACAAACAAAATTAAAACATATATCATCCAAATATCTGTGAATTTTAGCCCTGGACACAATATACATTTGTTTTGTCAATACAGTAGAACATATCATTTGGATTATTCTTCATGTAATATTTAACTAGCTGTAGTATGTAAGTACATTGTTTGGTTAGTTAATTGAGGCAGCGGTGGAACTAATGCCGGTGCAACTGAACCGGGGCCTGCATGCTCGGGGGACAATCAGATGGACCTAAGTACATGGGCCACCCAGTGGTGTTTCTGAACAGGGGCTCAGTCGAGTGCAGTGACCCTTTAAGAGCCCAGGCCACTGTAATATTGCTGATGCTGAGAGGAAGAGAGTGCCTGCCACTTCCTCCCAGATATAGGGAGAGCGCTGCGCAGGAGGCAGAGAACAGGCAAAAGAGGGAGAAGCAAGGACAGCGCAAGCCCCAGACCCACACTCCTGTCAAACTTAACCAGCATCAGAACCCCAAGAAAGCCACCCTACTGCACTAAAAAGCTATGTTAACAAGAAGGAGGCTAAAAATATAAAAACTATAACATGTATGTATGTATGTATGTGTGTCAGTGTATGAGTGTCTATGTGACAGTGAGTGCATCTGTGTGTATGTGTGAATTGTCAGTGTGTATATGTGTCAGTGTGTGTATCTATGTGTGTGTCAGTGTGTTTATATTTGTGTCAATGTGTGTGTATGTCAGTGTATATATGTTTGTATTTGTGTGTGCCAATATGTCAGTGTGTGTATCTGTGTGTGTGTCAATTTTTATGTGTATCTGCGTAAGTATGTATATGTGGCAAACTGACAGTGTATGTGCATACATCCCAGAAAGCAAATGCCAACACTATATGCAAACAGACTCTTGCAATCAGGGACGTTTTAGCCGCGAGGCAAACAAGGTATTTGCCTTGGGCGGCATTTTCCAGGGGGCGGCAAAAAAAGCCGCCCCCCAAATGCCCAGGGCAAATGTCTTGTTAGCCTTGCGGCTAACTGACATGCCAGACGGGCTGCTGGGCGGGTAGCTGTTGAGGGAGTACTTCCTCTGAGCTGTCTTCTCAGCTCCCTCGCGCACCACAGAGTGAGGCTGGGAGCCGGAATATGACATCATATTCCGGTTCCCGGCATCACTCTGCAGTGCGCGAGGGAGCTGAGCAGAGTGTTTAGAGGAAGTGCTCCCTCACCAGCCGCCCACCAGAGCCGCCCGCCCACCAGCGCCGCCCGCCCAGCAGCCCAGCAGCCACTGGATCCCCAGGGAGAAAGAGAACCCCCCCACCCCCTGCATTCCCAAAGGTAAAGAGGCTGGGGGGTTAAATAAAAAAAAAAATGTTTTAATGTGAGTGTGTGTGTGTGTGTGTCTGTTAGTGTGTGTCTGTTAGTGTGTGTATGTCTGTTAGTGTGTGTGTTAGTGTGTGTGTGTCAGTGTGTGTGTGTTAGTGTGTGTGTCTGCTAGTTTGTGTGTCTGTTAGTATGTGTGTATGTGTCTGTTAGTGTGTGTGTGTGTGTGTTAGTGTGTGTCTGTGTGTGTCTGTTAGTGAGTGAGTGTGTGTCTGTTAGTGAGTGTGGGCCTAGGGCAGCACAGTATACACCACTGCTTGCAATAAAACAGATAGAAACACATGCCTTATTAAAATGTCAAAATTACATAGAAACACCCTTTCATTCAAACATCAACACACAAAAGTACATCTGCATTTGAAAGCTAATATTAGATACAAACACACTCCTGCATTCAAACTTACACATTACTTAAAAATACACCACTGCATTCCAGTGACAACAGTTTATACAAATACACCCCTACATGGACACACATACTCCATATAAAATCATGATTACATTGAAATGTACAAACACTGTGGAGGTCTACTCTTTGGTCACACTTGATCAGGGTAGGTGGGAGGGGTAAGAAAAAATTGTCCTTCACCAAGGCCCTCACTACACTGAGTCTGCCACTGAATTGAAGGCAGTTACTTAAAAAGGACGATCGGAAAAGCACTCTTCCCCTGCTTCTAGGTTTAAGTCTAGTAGAAGCCACAACTGCTACAAATGAATGCTGCCTAGCCCTATATAGTCAGCTGAGAAAGCAAACTGAGAGCAGGGTGGTAAGGAAACATTGTAATTTGAATTGCTGTATTTTGTGACTGAGAACAGGATTAGCTGACCATTACTGTCAGTGATGAATTACTTTGTTTAGTTAGTCTCTCAAAAAGGAGTAGGTTTTTGTTTACTTTTAATATATTTACCAATATGGATACCGCACTCTCCTGGATCCCAAAGTGCAACCGGGCCTGAGGTTGGCCAATCCTCACAATGTGATTTGCAAAAAAGTAATGATGGTCCAAGCATTCAAGTTCAATCCAGTGGGCAGATTTATTGAAGCAACGTTTCGGCCCACAAGAGGACTTGACAAAAGCCCTGTTGTGGGCAAAACGTTGTTTCGATTTTACATTTAAAATGTATTTTTTAGATCTTTTTTGTTTGTTTTGGCACATATTCTGTTTAGCTAAACTAAATTGGTTATTGCTAAAGTTTTTGACAATAACTCGGGAGGTTAGTGAGAAATTAAAATTATCATCTGAGGTTGCCATATGTATCATACAGAAGAGTTCTGCCCATAAGTTAAAGCAGCACTGTCATGTCGAACTCACCTTTCTCCTATTATTTCCTCTTCTCTTCCGCTCTCAGAATCTGTTTTTCTTTCTTCATTTCTGACCCAGTTTTCTTTAAAACATAAGACAAAGTAGGGACTACTTTGTCTTATCTATTTTTCCTACACTTGAGTCAGTTTAATTTCCTGTGTCCGAGAAAGTACTCGACCGTCTCCTTGACACAGAAAATTGAGCTGGCTTAAACTCCTCCCAGGCATTCGAAAAATACATGAGACAAAGTAGTCCCTACTTTATCTTATGTTTTAAATAAAACTATATCAGAAATAAAAAAAGAAGAACATATTCTTAGAGAGAAGGAGAAGAGGAAGCAATAGGAGAAAGTTAAGTTAGTCGTGACAGTGTTGCTTTAACAATTAAGTAATCATGTCTCCAAAAATCAACCATGTTTTCAATCTATAATTTATGTAAAAAAAGGTTTACCCTTAAATGTATTTTCAATGTAAACACCATAAAATTATTTTGCAAAGTAACCCTCAATTGAATAAGGTTTTTAAATGATTCTATAATGCTAGAAAAAATGTCCAATAGATGTATCTGCAGATGTTAAAAATTAAAATCTATGGAATTTTTGTGTAGATAAATTATTTGGAATGTTTTTTTTTAACAGTATTAAATAATTTGCAGAATTTATTAAATTGAACCCAATGCTCGTTTTTGTCTTTGGAAAGCATCATAATCACTTGAAAGCATGAGTGACTTCCCCAAACATAGAGACCTCATAAGGCCATGATTGCCCATTCTACAGATCTTTTAAAGATGCAAATTCAGTTTGACACTGCAAAGAAGAGCGACATGGTTAGATTGCATCATCCATTTTTTATCTGTAAAACATTGAATATTTGATAAATGTGTTAAAAAGAAAATTATTGTAGCCTTTGGTTGTCCATATATATTTAATAAATGGCCTCTGAACAGGATATTGGAAAGCTCACGTGTACGAAGGGAAAAAATGTCTACCGTATTATAGGTGTTTTTAGCTGGCTTTTGATGTGATTAGTTACTGATGCAGTAGAATTTACTGTGGGCAAGTCATAACTTTAGCATTCTATAGCACTGCCTCCAGGCGGTTAAATTAGATCAAATGTAACTATATGTAATGGTAATGCTCCTTTAGAGCCTGCAGTGTTGAATATATATATATATATATATATATATATATGAGAGTCCAGTTGTAGCATTGTGCATGCAACTATTTTTTATTTTATTTATATTTGAGTTGATATCAGGTTTCTAAGCTTATGGATAAAAATCCCTTAATATAAAACGTAGTATATCACTAGCTTCAGAGTAAATGTAACTGTTTCGTAATTTCTACAGCTAATCTAGGCATGATGGAATGTGAAAATATCTAAAAGTTTGTATAAACTAGATAGTCCCTCACAGGTCTACTAAAACTTAAAGTTTTGTACATATGTTTATGTGTGGCATGGCATTATTATGTTAATGGACTATTTAAATCTATAGATGTATGCTGTATTTTGTTTACACTATTATTGTTAATTTACATGAATAAACCTAGTATGTGTGACTTCTGTGACATGTTTCAAAAAAACTCTCCACTAAATAGTAAGCTGGATTTTAACAAGTTTTTATAATATAGAATGGAAATGTGTGATAGTTAAAAAGTTAAGCAAATGGAGTTGAGACATCATATGAGATTTTACAGAACTTGCAACAAAGGTACAGGAGTATTACACAAGATGAAAGTCCAGCATTATTTGGACACTCTCTAACACATTAGATATATGTGTCAGCATAGAGATATAATTTAAACTGGATGGATGTAGTTTAATTTTTCAAGGAAAGTCTAACCTGTGAGACTGGCAAGGAAGTCAGTTGGAACTATAACTGATTATAAAAAGCACAGCATTAAACTATTATGCATTGCTTAACCCTTTCAATACCGAAAACGAGTTTACACATTTTTGTTAATTTATTTTTGTAATATAAAATTTAGTCAATAAAGCCTCACTCACCCTCATTTATACTCTATTTATACTCACATATGTCCCCCCAGAAGTTACTGATGTACTGCTTGTAATGTTAAAAAATTTAACTCACTACCTGCTTTCAACAGTACAAGAATTTTAAATAGATCATTTTATTTTTATAGGAAGGGGAGACAAGTGAATGGACTCTACCATTTCACTGTCATTAGCAGTCCAGGGATTGATAAATATTGCTTTAGCAGCTTTAAATAATTTTATTTTAGAAATATATGATTTAACTGTGTTTACTGTATGTAGACATTATGCTCAAATGCAGACATAATTTTTGTTGCAATGTATTGTAAGCTACACTGAAAGTAATACATTCAGGGTCCTTACCAATACCTATTAGCAAGTCAATCTACCCTTTTTTTTAAAATAACTTTTATCTCATCTAATGTATGTGGGAAAAATTGCATTTTTTTTCTTTAATAGTAACATTTCAGACCCTGAATTTCCCCCTGAACAAATAGGGAAGGGGGAGCATGACTGCTGCCCATGATGGGGGCTGGAGTTAAGTAGCAGCAATGTTGCAAATATTGGAGGAGTTATAAAAGAGAGTAGTGGAGGGGACTTACCAGCCAGAGGCAGCAGTGAAAAGACCCTGACTCTCTGTGCTGTTTCCTGGGCCTGTAAGAAAAATAATGCTAGATTAGCACTTCTAAGACTTCCAGGATACACACTGATAGTTCCCTTCATGGCCACCCTGTTCTGTGCGCCGGAGTGAGAGGAGGAGCGTCCAGAGGACTGAAGCCTGGAGCGTTGGACCCGGCAGGCTAGCAACCAGAAAATCGGTAAGAGGGAGACAGAGGAGAACCATGAGCTTGCCCCGTTGAGATCCCAAGATGGAGGATTTCAGCGTGGTGGGAACCCGGCCAGAAGATCGCGCAGCCCATGCATCTGGCGCGGGAGGAAGTGACTGTCACAGCTTACCTTAGTTGGGAGTCCGGTAGGCAGAGATTTGTACCCCCCTTGCAGATATACACAGCCCAAGGTGATATGGTTAAAAAACACCAGGACTGTGAATCTGTGCACGGAGGCTGTGCATGAAAGATGTTTTTAATATGCAGTACAGACAAGGGCAAATACAGAAGAGTAGTCAGATATGGTTCCAAAAGTCAGGGCAGGCAGCGAACAGGCAATAACGGATAATCCAAGAAGAAAGGATCACAAGCCAAGTCAGTCTTAGGAAACAGGAAACAGGAGAGAGGCAGTGTTATATACCTTGGATAATGATCCATCTGCCTCAGGTGGTCTTTGATAGAAAGGTGCAGCCATAGATAAAGTCGAGCCCCCTAGTGTTAGAAACAAGGCAAGGTTTACCATCAAGCTGAAACATGAGTTGAAGTGTGGTTCAGAGCCAAGACAGCAGGAACAGGACACATGAGGGCCATAGGTCAAATCCCCTGTTGGGCACTTCTGGGCCGACTGCGTCTGGCCGTCTAGAAGTCACGGTGCATGTCTTAGTTGCTGCGTGTCTGGGCCAATTGCATTAATTTTGTATGTGGGCAGTAATGACATCGGCCCTACGGAGGTCAGTCGATCTCATTCATGCCATGAGACATGATATAACGCACTGCTTTGCACTGTTTTGGGACCTCACTCTGATCTGGTCGGAAATAGTGTGTCACCCTGTATGGAGAATAGGAGGGTATGGGAAGGTGCTGGAAGGATGCATGTGTAAGATCAATGTGACCATTTCTCGATTTGTTAAGAGGTTTGGCGTAATGGTAATCAGACACTTCGAGCTGGGGATAACTCAAATGTTATGCGAAGGGATGGAGTAAATTTAACACCAATTTCAGGGATATTTTAAATGTTGGGTTGCAGTCTGGCATTGATGCGGTGCTGTCTGCAGGGGGGTGCATTTGCCGGTGCAGCACAGGGCGTGTTAAAGCGGCATCGCATCGCGGTGTTGGTTTTCCCTGGACAATCAAAGGATGGAGAATGACGCAAGGTTACCTTGGGGAGACTACAGTTGGCACGGGCTAATGGCTAGTGATGGCTGTGTTGGGCTCTTGCAGAATAACTATGGAGAACTGTCTGTTGGACTCTCACCCAACAGCTGACAGGATTTAAGATATTGTTATGGTTAATAAAGCTGTGGCCATTGCCCTTACCCACTTTAAAAGGTGTCCAGTATGTTATAAGGGCAACGGTGGGTTGGATATGGGTCAGCAGTCATGTGAAATATTGCAAGATAAATTACACTGTATGATGTCTAAAGCTGTTAATTTCCCAGATATTTTTATGAAGGAGGAATGAATAAGTGAAAAATAACATCCATCTATTCTCTTAAATGAACCTTTAATCTAATTACCATCCTCTATTTTTATGAATTGGGGCAGTTAAAGCTAATCTAATATATGTGTGTGTGTCCATTCACCACTGAAGATGAGATCCTCATAGCCTCAACTACAGCACTAAAATAATTACTTAGTGTTAGCTACGTATGCTGCATATGATGGTTTAGACATGTATTAAAAGCATCCGGAAACATTTAACTCAAATTAACAACTACAATATGTAAGTTAAAAGCAAACAATAAGCATAGTTTAATTAAACGGACACTAAAGGCACCCAGACTACTTCAGCTCATTGAAGTGGTCTAGGTGCATAGTCCCAGGTCCCTTAACCCTACAAAGGTAATTATTGCCATTTTTAATAAACTGCAATAATTACCTTTGTAGGTTAACTACAATGTAGGTCAATGTTGAAACATACAGTCACTAGAGGGACTTCTGGGTCATTAGATTTTTGGACGCCTAACGACCCAGAAGTCCCTCACGCTATGTATGGGTTCCTCCAGCGTTACCCTAAACCCGATAGGAATGCGTTGTGTAATTGCATGCACATTAAGTCTCCCCCACTGGCTGACATCAGCTGGAACGATCAGAGGCGGAGCTTGAGCCTTCTGTACCACAGGGTGGAAGGGGAGGGCTTGATCAACGGAGCGCTATAGGGAGCTATTGTGCCTGGAAAACAACTTTGTTTTCCTGGTACTGTAGTTTCCCTGTAAGTATAAATTGAAAATAAATATAACCCATTTTAATATCATACTTAAAAAATATTGCATTTGCAGATATTATTATATATGTATAGATTAGCAGTGTATATATATACATATATATATATATATAGATGTAAAAAACAGATAAAATTTGTATCTTGTAATACCTTTTTTATTGGACTAACAGAATTTTTTAATGACAAGCTTTCGGGAGAACCTCCCTTTCTCAGGTGCTTCAGACTTGAGAAAGGGAGGTTCTCCCCAAAGCTTGTCATTAAAAAATTATGTTAGTCCAATAAAAAAGGTATTACAAGATACAAATTTTATCTGTTTTTTACATCTACATCACTGGACTAATACGGCTACAATCTCTACTTCAACACTATATATATATATATATATATATATATATATATTTCAAGACTGTTTTTGCTAGGTATCAGATGTACTTGTTGAATAACTTTGAAAGGTTCCCAAATGGGACATCTTTTAGGGACGTAAACATACATTGAAACATCAACTTATGCTGTTATAGTTTCTTAAACTCAGTTGCAATTTTAGATGTTGAAGTGAAATAAAGAACATAGTAATTTGAAAATGCAAATTCCAATTTAAATTTCCCATCTAATGTGGGTCTTGTGAGATCAATTAGGTGAGGACCAGTTTTTCTGATCTTTCTCAAGCAATTACAGAACCATGAATATTTGATTTTTGAATGAGGTGGTATATGATAATAATGTCCTCTGTGCAGATCCTTTTCTATATATTTTACTTGACAAGGTTACATTCCCATTCATTTGAGGTTCATAACGAAGGAAGAGTTGTGAATAAAATTACCATAATCTAAATAATCAGTGAAAATAAATAAAAACAATATAATTATAATGAAAGTGGAAAGCTCATTCTCAGTAGGGTATTTATATTCCTTTTGGATGTGGCTTCATTGACACTGTCCTGTTCTAGGTAAAATATACTGAATATACACAGTAAAATATACCTTAATGTATTATATTGCAGAATATTAGTCATTTTTCCTTGGTTTATTTTTAGTTTAGTTTGAATTTTGTTTTTAGGACAGCTGTACACAGAATGTGTGTCCTTCTCAGTGCTAAAGCATCCCTTAAATATAATTGAAAACTCACTTCTTAGGGAAAGCATATAAATTAAACTGTTAATAGCTTTACCCCCGGAAACTGATTCCTCTCCCGCAACTGTCATTAAAAAAAAAAAAAAAAAACACTAAGTAGTGAATACTATTCTAGCAACCTAGTATTCTACTCTACCATTACCTTATGTGTCACTATACCCACTCCCTCTAGCATGTAAGCTCATTGAGCAGGGCCCTCAACTCCACTGTTCCTGTGCGTACAACTCGTCTGGTTACAATTACGTGTTTGTTTGTCTACTCATGAATAATAATAATAATAATAATAATAGTAAAAGTCTAAAATTGTAATATATGATTGGGCATCTATCTACCAAATTTAGACTTTTCAAATAATTTTTAAATGTCTGTTAAAAAATAATCTTTAGTAATAATTGTCAAGCTTAAGCTAGTTTGAAAAAAAAAGCAAAAATGTCTTTTGAACTGTGCGATGGAATTACCTACAACAGATTAAAAGGGTCTATTGATAGAAGTAGAAATAGAAGTTGTGTTTCTGCTTTTTATGTCCACAAAAGCAGAACACCACGGAATTAGGGGAAAGTTGGGATGGCGGGACAGGACCCGAAATTTGGGACTGTCCCACCAAAATCGTGACAATTGGGAAGCATGCAATTATAAGTACAGTAGGTCAATGACTGGTACACCCAATAAATCCATACTTGTCTGTGTGTGATATTTACATTACCATAAACCAATCCTATGAATAGTTATGCAACTTTTGTAATTTTTATGGTCTTTTTTTATGTTCTTTATAAAACAATTCATTTTATGGAAAGAAACCTGCAATCCATGAGCAACTTAACAAAGTTGGCTCAATAAGTCTGTTACTACTTCTGCTGCTACTCTTTTTCTTTATTAAAAAAAAATGTACCATACTTTAGAATTTGTATTAAGTCACCATACATGCTCCAAGTGCAGGTACCTGGATGTAACCTTCAATATAGAACTTATGTAACCATGACAAATGACATTTTATGCTGTCCTAACAATCTGGTGCTTATTTCAAAGGTGGACCAAGTCCATGGTGGAATAGTCCCCACTCGTTTGACAACATCAGGATTCGACAGAGCTGTGCAGGTCTAATAATCAGAGTTTTTTTATGCTGGCATTAGGTCTTCATGAACCAGATTATATATAAAGCATAGAATAACATTGGGTGTCATGGAGCTAATCAAATCAGTTTAATTATCTAATATGAAGTGATATTGTATTAAAGGTAATCTGTATGCAATAATAAAAAATGTTTGTCCATCAATGCAAAAAAGAGCAAAAACTCCATCCATTAGTCAAGTTTAAATAGAATATTTACAATATAGTAGGTGGATCACACTTCTGGATACATCTGTAAAATATATAAAGCAATATAGTGTAATATTATCTGTACAAATAATATATAAATAGGAATTGGAGTCGGGTACTCACAAGCCCAGAGCCAAATCTCAACATATGGCTCTCATGGATAACGCTGTGGGACTTTTCTTAAAGATGTCCCTTTCCTATTTCCAGATGACCTTATGGTTGTTCCGGCTGAGCGTCAATACAAGCTCCACAAATCGGATGATATTCTTTGAGAATGAAACTTTATTGCTCCACAATTTGGAGTAAAGAACTGTATAAATCTCTTCAAATAAAACAAAAAGAAAAAGATAAAAAGAATAAAATAATAAAAAAGTCTCTGTAACAGCTTATGACTAGAAGGCTCCATAAGTCATAAAGTAAGTCCTGTCAATTGGCAAAGAAGTCCAAATAAAGGTGTCCGAAACGCGTTTCGCCCCGTACCAGGGGCTTTTTCAATCGGTTTGAAGTACTCTTCTGCAGCTCGGCGTCTTCTTAACTTCCTCGTTATTTTCACTTCTGGTTTCCGGCTATCGGAAATAGGAAAGGGACATCCTTAAGAAAAGTCCCACAGCGTTATCCATGAGAGCCATATGTTGAGATTTGGCTCTGGGCTTGTGAGTACCCGACTCCAATTCCTATTTATATATTATTTGTACAGATAATATTACACTATATTGCTTTATATATTTTACAGATGTATCCAGAAGTGTGATCCACCTACTATATTGTATGTATTATATGTTTGCATTTCTTTGAGTGGTGTAAGGGGTTTCCACTCAGGTGGTCTGTGGCATTTAGTGCTACCACACTTATTCCCATTTGCTACTGTATATACTTTTGTTTTGTGTATAACTCTAATATTGTTTGACTAAGCTTCCTTTGTGGACTTTCGACATGAGCTGGTATGATTGATACATTATACAGTGGATGCTAATTTGCATATCAGTCAAGGTTATGTATTTGTCTCTGTACATTACAAATTCCTACCTTCTTTCTATGTTGTCAAGAATAGAACAAGCCTGGCTCCACAATATTCCATTGTAAATAAGCCAAAAATATCATAGTTAAAGGAACACTATAGGGTCAGGAACACAAATGTATTCGTGACCCTATAGTGTTAAAGCCACCATTTTAGTGGCTTGCCCCCACCCCACCCCCACTTAGCCCCCTTGGAAGGGGTTAAAACTCACCTTATTTCCAGCGTTGCAAGAGACTGCCTGCGCTGGCCCCTCCCCGATCCACATCCTTGGTGACATAATTAGAATGTACTATTTTACCCAATCCAATGCTTTCCCATAGGGAAAGCATTTGATTGGCTGAAAATTAGCAAGGAGGCGGGATGAGGCAGGGCTAAATGTTGTTTTAGCCAATCAGCACCTCCTCACAGAGATGCATTCAATGGAGATGCTGAACAGCAGTACTGCCTACTGTGCAGCACTGCCCCAAAAAGCACTCCAGTTGTCATCTGAGGAGGTGTCCCTAGGGGGCAATGTAAACACTGTATTTTCTCTGAAAAGACTGAGATTGCATGAAAAAGGGAATGATTATACTCACAAAGTATACATTAAGTTGTAGTTTTTCTGGTGACTAAAGTGTCCCATCTTAAACAAAGAGGAATACTGAACATTCCTGGTGCAACCGGACCTGTTGGAAAAATGTAATGTTTTGATCCCACAGGGGATCCTTCTGCTTGAGAACAATCCCTTGTGGGATCAAAACATTGCATTTTTCCAATAAACTGTTTTAACTGATCCTTGAGTGCCTGGACTACAATCTTCCACGACTCTTATAGTGTCCCTTTAACATGATTGTGTTTACAGTTTGTTTATGCAATATACATTGTCTATATTTTAACAGCGCTATATATATATATATATATATATATATATATATATATATATATATATATATATATAGTTTTTATATAATAAAACCAGTATGAGAATTAAAGATGGATTCCTACATACAAGGTTCATGTAAAATAACTTGCTAGAACATCAGGGATCCATGACAATGTTTGCACTGCTAAAGACAATTCTAACAGTGGCCATGGCTTTCCTGGATGACTCCTGCTCCACCAGTGCTCTAACTCCACCAGTGCTCTAACTCTCATGAATTCAATGCAGAGCACTGCTCTGTACTGCTAATTTATTGTCTTCATTCTCTGCATCATGTTGGTTGCTCTGAGACTTCAACATGTACCCATATTTGATGCACACGGATGTTATGGTGACACAGATTTTACACAGTCAGTTTGACTATTTGACACCTTCGTGCTGTGGTACCTTGTCCTTTGTTCGATTTGTTTTGGCACAGTTATTATTATTTTGTGTATTTATCTATATTCTGTTTTTTATTATCTATTTTGTATCTCTATTATTCTGCATGCTTGCAGTTCTCTGGTTTCCCAAACTGGCTTGGTTATTCCTTATTGTGATTTCTTGTACCCTGACTTAAGTTTGTTCTCACTATAATTTCTCTCCGAGGAGGTTATATGTAATAGACCTAGAAGTGTTGATCAGTATGTTGCAGTGGACCTGATCTACTTTGATTTTGCCAAGGCATTCAATATGGTTCCACTCAAATGATCTATTAGAAAATTCAAGTTCTAGAACAGTGTTTCCCAATCTAAATTTTAGTTATGAAGAAAGTCTAACCAATTTGTTTTGGTGACTCCGAGTGGTTATAACAACATACAAATATATTCCAGGCAAATACAAATGATTGTCTGGAAATCTGTTCATAAATCAGACTATACATTGGACATCAGATCACCCATTTACACTGGAAGAAAAGGAATTTAGTCTAGGGCAAAGCTCATTTTTTTTAAAGTAAGAACAACAAAGATGTGTAATTCTCTGCCTGAAGAGGTGGTTTTATCAGAATCTGTACCGATTTTTAAACAGTGACTGAATGAATTCTTGTAAAAGTAAGATATTCAGGGATATACTATTGAATATGTGGGTTAACAGCTCATTGATCAAAGGAGTGCTCTGACTTCCAATTTGTGGTCAAGAAGGAATTGTTTAACTAGTTTGGTGCAAAATTAGAAAGCACTTTGAACTGGGTTTTTTGCCTTCTTTTGGATCAACAGCAGAAACAGGCTGAAAAAGGACTTGCATCCGTAAATTTTAGCCTTTCTCACATCCATGCATCTTGTATCAATATGTAACTATGTAAGCTTTTACCAAAAGTGGTGGAGGTAGTATCGGACAGTCTTCTCTGACAAGGCCATTTAATACCTTGAAAATGTACTACTACTTACTACTTGATCTACTCCTAAAAATATAATTCTGTAAAGGAACATGCATCACTTGAGATTCATTTTTTTGAACCAGCAAACATTTTTAAATAAATATACAAGCCAAAAATAAAAACTTAGAAAATTATGTAATAAACATTTATAAACTTATGATCTCGGTCGGATTGCATTGTTGGACACATCTCTCCTAACACACAAACGTTGGTTGATACAAGGTACAAGTATGTGTACCGGACCTTAGATTGGCTGGCCCCAAAGAAGGCAGAGGCAATCGTTTGGGGTTGCCGTATCTCTTGTGCAGATTTTGAGACCCGAGCAATGGTTAACTGAAGAAAAAGCTATTGAGATTTCTTGACCTGTTACCCTTCTCAGAGCTCTCATGTTCTCTGTTTTTGCTATAAAGTCAAATAGCATAGCAGAGTAACATACGACTAATAGGAAAATCTATAATATATTAACATTGACATATACATACATGCTCTTTCTTTACATATGCTTCTGTGTATATACAAAAATACATCTGGTATGTACAGTTTGTATGTATCTATGTATATATATATATATATATATATATTCGTTGCTTTTATGTAGTTTTTGTATTTTGCCAACATATTCAGTAGAACTGTACAATAGATGGGATACACACAAATAATGAACACATACTGAAAACCCTGACCATGAGCTTACAATCAAGCAATTATAGCACTACATGCATACAGGCACATATGGTTTTAGTTAAAAAGTAGAGCTAAGACTATTTTTCTAATTGATAAGAGTATTCTTGTTTATATTAAAAGCAAAAACATACGTGATGCCCTACTGTTACATATTAATTTATTTGGGCAGTTATATTTAAAGACTTATAATATATTTCAAAGTGATAGATTTTCAGAAAATGTGCTATTATTAACTTACTTCAACAGCCAAACATTTAAAGTGATTATGCTGGAAACTAGGTTGATATTATAATATACTACTAACAAAATTCACAGAGTTTGATTTTTGGGCTTATTTTTTCAGTTGACAAGGACTTTCTCGGAATTAGATTTGCCTATTCAATTAATCCCCAAATATGCCTTCTAAATGCATTTCCAAATTACATTTTCTGAGATTATTCAAGGAATATATATTTACACGCACAATCAGAGCTCTGTAGATCACCACAGATTGCCTGTAATGGAAGAAATGAGTCATTTTCCTTTGTGCCACTAAGTTATTGTAACAGTTTAGATGAAACTTAAAGTATTTGAATATTACGTGGTCTATCCCTCACAGAATTCAATGATATTTGAAATGGTGACTTGAATCAGACCCTATGGAATTTAAAGTTAAACTTAAAGGAACACTCCACTGCCCAAATGGGCAAAGTAAAATAATCCCTGTTTAGTAGATATACCCCTAAAGAATATATGCACATATTGTTCATGCGTGTATTAATTGGGGGTGTATCTTAAAAGATTTTGCAAAGGCTGATGATCTTATGAACTGCAGTCTTACCCTTCCCTTTTTACCCAGAAGACTTTCTGTCTTCTCATTAAGAGGCCTCTGAATAAATGCTTATTTGCGCTCATGCATGCACATGCACCGTTGCATGCCGGGTCATGCCTGCGCACATGTCTGTGGTCTGTGTGGGAGGAGGAAGGCATGCTCAAGTAGAGCATGCCTGCCACTTCCATTAGCTCAGAGCAGCTAATAGGAGACTGCAAATCTCAATGGCTGTTAGATTGACAGCCAGGTGCACCCATAGTTCCATAGTTAATCATTCTCAGATGTTCTCAGGGGTGTTCTCATAGAAATCGGCACTGTTAAAACTGTGGTTAAACTAGGATACCGGCCAGCCCAGGGCCGACCCAAGACATTGTGCTGCCTTTGTCCAAGGATGAAATGCTGCCTGCCGCCAAAATAAAACCACGCTTACCAAAACATGCCCACCTTCATTAATTTATGCAGTGTTTGTAGTGAATGCATTGTGCATATTTGTGTAGAGGGCAGTGTCTGTGTTTGTGTAACAGGATGCAGTGTCTGTGTTTGTGTAGTGGATGAAGTGTTTGTGTACTGAATACTGTGTGTGCAGTGGATACAGTGTTTGTGTAGTGAATGCAGTGTCTCTTTGTACTGGATGCAGTGTGTGGAATGTAAACAGTGTGTGTGGTCGATACAGTGTTTGTGTTTATGTACTGGATGCTGTGTTTGTAGTGGATACAGTGTTTGTGTAGTGGATGCAGTGTCTATGTATACTGGATACAGTGTGTGGAATGTAAAGTGTGTGTGTGTTCGATACAGTGTTTGTGTTTATTTTATGTAAAATAAAAACATTTCCCACTTCGTGCCTCTAAGCTCTGGGCAGGGAGGGGGACATAAGATTCCCTGGTGGTCCAGTGTCAAATCAAGTTGTCTTATGCAGAGGGGGCACAGCGTTGCCATTGCAACCTTTGGCAAGACTCTTTTGCGGTTTGCTAGAGGAGAGCAGCTCGTCCTGTTGGAGATGGAAAATTAAATATCTGGGCTTCTTCTTCATAGGACAAGGCAAGGCATCAGGGGCACAGAGAACTGTATATATAAAGCGTTAACGAGTATATATATATATATATATATATATATATATATACACATATTAATAGGTGGAGCCCGGGCCCCTTACAACTGATTTCTTAAAGATACAGGGGTGGGAAAATGCAACCCATGTCAAAGTGCCACTTAGGGGCCATGGCCCCACCGGGATCAATAGACGTACTGGCCCTGCTCCTCACCCATTGAGCATTTCATTAGGCTTTTAGGTGTGGAGCGGCCCTCTAAATTAGATCAGTCAATAGTGGAAAGCCTATCCTTAAAAGCTCTCCAGATACTTATTGAATATCTAGGTGAAATTTTACAGTATACAAGTTGGTATCTTGTAGGTAGCACTATTTAAACTTGCGATTATTTCCAATGTTGGTTTTTGCCTATTGGAAACATAGAAATGATTCCACTTACTTTTGAGGATGCAGTCACAATTTGCTCAGGCTATGGATATATTTCTAGGAAAATACATATTAATTTCAGCAACTCAACAGCTTCAAAAATCATATATACTCAAAACACAGCCCGGCCGATTTGCAGTCAGTTTAGGAGCACGATCCTCCTTCTTCTCCCACAGGCTTATTTATCATTTCTGATTGTTATCTTCCCCTGTTTCCTTTCCGCTGATCTCTGCCTTCATTTTAGGTGGTAAATGATGTCATGTGACTACAGTGAAGGCATACCAGTCCCATCTGTGGCATATCTTTATTTTATTTTACACAGTAACAACGTAAATCAATATGCTGCAGGATATCCAGCCATAATGCAATTTTATTCTTTCTCTCTGCATTTCCTTTCTCTATTTGTGTCTTTGTGCCGCTGTACAATTTCAGGAACCTTGGGATTGCCTATATATTTATCTTAATGCCAATATACACAGCTAACACATTATGTCCCACAAACTACTGAAGATCCTCCTCTTTGCATTGTGATTGCAATGTTTCTCAAGTAGCTGAAGCTCTTATGGCTTCTTATGTGTGAGCTATTCATCTGTAGCATGGCATATGTTGATGTAGAGGAGCCAGTCATTTGTACACTGTGCTGTGGTATGAAGGCTTGCCTTAATTTTAATGTTTGGCTGTTATTGGCAGTAAAAGGGTTAAATTACATTTAAGCTTAAATGGGTACTATAGTGTTAGGAATACAAATCTATACTTCCCTCTGGTTTCTCCTCTCTCACGGCCAACCTCCCCATGGCACACAAAGGGTTAAAAATATGTGCCCTTGGTGCTGGATTGGCGCTCAGCCTCCTCTGCCACCATCCAACAGGGGGACCTAAGACACATGCGCAGTGAGCTCATTAGGCACTCACCATAGGAGAGAATTGCCTCAATGCTGTTCTATAAGTGTCTTCACTATTGCTGGATGTCCTCATGTGGAGCATTAAGACATCCAATATTGTTTAAGGGACTCAGAGTCTACTAGAATCATGGGAGTGCCTCTAGTGGCTGTCTCATAGACAGCCAATAGAGGCAGTCTTAGTCCTGCAAAGTAATCATTGCAGTTTTTCAAAAACTGCAATGATTTACATTGCAGGACTATGTCGGACAGGGACACTGCACCCAGACCACTTCAATGAGATGAAATTGTCTAGGTGCCTATACTGTCCCTTTAATAAAAAGATGTACTGCTACATTCATTGGCAGTGCTTTTTACTGACTTAAACTCATGGAAGTGTTGATGGAGTTAAAAAAGAATACATTGTTAGTGATTTAAGATAAGAGAATAATTACCGTTTAAAATTATGAATAATTGCTACTTACAGACACATGCGTTTTCAAATTCTAAAATTGCCAAAACTTGCATGTCAAATGTTAAGGTAATTAAGGTAATGTGGGAAAATATAATAAAGTGAGTATTGTTTAATCAGAATGCTGATTTTACCTGGTAGCAGCTAGGTTGGTGATAACATAAATATTTTTATGTTTTCATATTTTATATTTAAGGTAGAATATTTAATTGTTATTCTGAGGTTATATCTTAGTAACACCTTGCAGATGCATGGGGAATAATGCACTAATCATCTCTATGTATTCTAGGGATCCAAATCTCAGGCAGAACTAGGAAATACATATTACGGTCTGCAGTGGGAGTTAGATTTCCAAATTGCACCTCAAATAGGTCCCACCCGAAACTGCATCTCAAGATGCACTAGGATACACTACCCTAACACACTAAACTCACATTACCCTCTACATTACTCTAGCATTATTATATTGGCACTTATATAGTACCAACGTATTCTGCAACACTATACAATACTATTAAGTGGGTATTGAACAACAAATGAGACAAATTATTTGAAATGTTGAGAGGAATGCTATGTTGATGAGGACCTTGCTCGAATGAATTTACAATCTAAAGGATTATCCCATACACTACAGATTAACTAAGCGAATAAGTGATCTAAACCGGATTTTTTTTTTGTCATTGTACCTAATTGTTTATTAATTATCTACTAGTTAAAAATGGTGGGGGAACAGCATGTGGTCTATTAGTCACTGAAAAACTATGACAATAAAAATATACTATCAACATTCATTGTTACCCCAAAGTCATTTTGATGCATACCAAAATCCCACATCAACAAGGGATTGTTGTTTCTAAGAAGAAAACATAGTTTCTTTAATATCTAAGCATTTGGGTGAGAGCACACACAAAACAGGTAGATACAATATTATCACAGGAGGAGTAACAACCAAAAAATGAAAAGGAGGACAAATCATAGTGCATTAAAACCATTCTGACCTCCTAGTTATCAGTCATCCAGCAATTGAAGGGGCATGCTTCAATACCTCAGAAACACTTGCATCACTTGGGCCAACATTGGCTCCACCTCACATTTTTTCCACCTACACCCGAAGATTGGAACACAGCCAAAATGCAAAAGAGTCTTACTTAGCCAAAACGTGTCAGTGCAGTATTGCAGATTTTATTGCTTTTAATAAACCCTATATTTGGGTTTAAAGGAGATTTTGAAGGATAACCTTTTAAATTCAAATTCTGGTGAATCAGCATTTGGTCAAGCAATAATTCGGCAATGATTTCGATTGGAGCTCTACTTTAAGCCTGTCTTAGCAATATGTGAGTGGAACTAACATGTTGGTTCATTTGCTCATCTATATTGAAGTTAATGCACTATGATTTGTCCTCTTATTTATTTCTAGGTTGTAACATTTGTTTATATATTCACTGTTTGTGTTCTATAATGTCTAGAATAGGGTAATAGTAGCATTCACCTCTCTCTCTCTCTCTCTCTCTCTATATATATATATATATATATATATACACACACATCGGGCAATAGCCCCATCGACTTATTTTATTACACTAATTGTTTATTTAGTGTTTATATTTCAGTTTTACAAAATGTATGGCTACCAATAAGAAAATCTGAATTTGTTTATTACTTTTTTTGCAGATGCAAAGAGGGCTATCAGGGTGTACGCTGTGACCAGTTCTTGCCGAAAACTGATTCAATTTTATCAGATCCAAGTAAGTGCAGGTTTTGCTATTTATTATTCATTTTTTATTTCACATATAATTATTGTGTTATAGGATTTTATTAGGTTTGAATATTTGGTTAATTAGGTGTCAAAATATATAATTTGATCCAATGTAATTTGAAAAATCCTAACTTTACTTTTGTGATTTTTTTTTGTATTTTCTACATTATACAAGTCTGTTACAATATTTAATTTTAAGTGCAAACTGTTGCTGTTAAAGGGACACTATAGTCACCAAAACAACTTTAGCATAATGAAGCCATTTTTGGTGTATAGACCATGCCCCTACAGTCTCACTGCTCAATTCTCTTTCATTTAGGAGTTTAATCACTTTATTTATGTAGCCCTAGGCACACTTCCCTGCATGTAATTTACTCAGCTTTCCTAAACACTTCCTGTATGGAGTCATCATATGTTTACACTTCCTTTATTGCAAATTCTGTTCCTTTATTGCAAATTCTAGAATTTCTTATCTCCCGAACTGTTAACAGCTTGCTAGATCCTGCAGGTGCCTCCTGTATGTAATTTAAGTTCAATTCGCAGAGCGGTTCATATAAATGTTTAAAGTAAGCTAGATCTGATTGAAAAATGAAACAACTTTTTTCATACAGACTGTGTCAGTCATAGCAAGGGGAGGTGTGGCTAGGACTGCATAAACAGAAACAAAAGTAATTTATCTCCTAAATGGCAGATAATTGAGACTTCAGAGGGTTGATATATACACCAAAACTACTTCATTAAGCTAAAGCTGTTTTACGGGCCATAATATCCCTTCAGATACCATATCAACCTATACCTATTTCTTTTTCTTTTATACAAGTAATGTATTCTTGCCTCAATATGTAGAATGTATATTTTTTCTTCATCCTAAGAATTACTGTTATATATTCATATTACATGTTTGAAATACAGTATAGTTAAAAATTTTTTAGAGATAGACATAAAGTTGTTGAACTTAATGTATTACTCTTTTATTTTGCCTTTGTTGCCTTTACGTTTACCTTTATGATTACGTTCATTTATTTAGAAAATATTTACTAGGTAGGAGATAGTTTCCCAATGTTTCCTAGAGTGCACATACAAACACGTTGTTACACACTTAATAGGAGACAAGTACAGTACAATTATAGACATTGTCAGGCATACAATATATACAATACAATCAGCAATGATTGCAGTTACTTTTTGTTTGAAGGTAGCTGGATGCCGATATTTTCAGGAACCTCAAATCTGATATTCTCTGGCAGGTTATTCAATATATGTGGAACTCTTTAGGATAATACCGTTGAACCAACCTTCTTTTTAAGACGAGGAATGCAAAGTGAGAATGAGCGTATTGCATAGACAGTGTGGGTGTTTTTTCAGAGACGTGGTTATAAATCAGACAAGAAAGGTAATCAGAAATGTTCAAGGTAGCCATTTTAGATGTTTCCTCATATCACTGTATGATATGTTACTGTATTCAAAAAAAGAAAATTATATGCCGTTAAATGTTTTTGGGGAACTCCTTTTCTAATAGGATATCTAAGCAGGCTTTATTTCTATACATATCGTACATTTCTATAGCGTATATTTCTGTACGATAGTTTTTCAACATGTAAGTTCAATGCCAGGTAAAGATCCACATATCAAAGATAGTGGTATAGTGTCATAATGATTAATTAGGGATCAGTTTGTTTAAGCAGTTTGGGTTTTGTTCCTATTAGAGTTTCACCAATTTTCCTTCTATTAAAAAAAAGAGAGCGAGAAACTAATTTTTAGCAATTCGTGTCTCAAACTTTGCAGAATTTTTTTTTTTTTTAGCTGTTTTATTCCACACAGAAAAAATCATTGAAACTGTATCTTACTACTTCTTTGAACAGCGTAAGGCAGCAATATCTCGTTAATGGTACTTTGTGTATAATGATCGGCCAAAGCAACCACTGAGTCTTGACATCTGTTTAAACCTTTTGGAGAATAAGAGCCAAGCAATGAGATGTAAGAGTCTAGCAAGGTGAAAGAAGTAAAGATATTTAAACACAAGTAACTGATATAGAGAACTGCATTCATAAAAGCAAAATGTTTTGTAAAATATTCCATCTATGCAGAGGCATACCTAGGGTCTCCAGCGCCCCCATCATAAAAAAAAAAGGAATTTTATTTTTAGAGCAATCTCAATAATTTTTTACTGTCTATATTTTCATAGTGAGCATATTACTCAAATTAGATTTAGGCTAAACAAAGAGATGGGACTCATTTAACATTTTTAAAGGTGCTGTTCCACATAGCATGACTCCTATATAAGTTCTCCACCTTGTAAAGGAAAACTAAATTAAAAATATCTTTATGCCCAATGAGTTCAAACAGCTGTCGGATATGAGATTTCCGGTGGCAACAAAGGCAACATTACATTGGCCGAGAGAATGCTCTCTCACACTTTTGCAACCACATCTGCATTCCGCCACTGCCGAATTCTTAAAGGCTGCATCCTGCAGTGGCCCTAGGGTAGTCCAGCCCTGCACCCTATTACAAACAGGAGTCTTTAATGGTGTCACTACATTTTTTTAAGCTAACAAATACCTTGGTTGTGACTGATGAGCTCAGGCTGTCTGATTATAGTGGGGACTGCATGTGAGGTGTGAATATGTCATGGGGACTGCATATTGGGTTGTCTGTGTGAAATGGCTACTGTTAGTGTGTGATACATTTGGCTGTCTGAGTATAGTGGAGACTGCATGTGATGTATTGGGGTGTCAAAGTGCAATGGGGACTGCATATTGGGCTGTCTGAGTGTAATGACTATAGTTTGTGTGTGACATGTTTGGCTGTCTGACTGTAATGGGGGCTGCATGTGATGTATTGGGTTGTCTGTGTGTGATAGGAATAGTTTGTGTGTGTACATGCGATGGAAACTGTGTGTGAGCACTGGGCTGGCTCTGTGTGATGAGAATGTCTGTGGTCATTTTGTACTGTCAATGTGTGATGGACACTGCTTCTGTTCATGATGATTTGGAGCTGGCTGGTGTTTGTCTATGAATGATAGTAATAACCCCTGATGACTAGATAGCATCATGTAACTGGTTATCTGTAACCTGTATAAAAGTTGGTGGATCCTAAAACAACACAAACTAAAATTACTTGTTTCATTCTCACACAATATGTAATCCTGGAAACATACATATCATTTGCTCAAAAGCTACCACTTTGTTACTTACTGTCTCAGTAGTAATGCCACTGTCTGGAATGTCTGCTCCATTCACTCCCTCAGTCCCTATGCCAACTGCAGTCTCAGCCAGGTAGGTAAGGTGTCCCTAGTTCCTCTGCAATCTCCAGGCTGGGTAAGTGTGACTGCACTCTCTGCTTACCTCTGCCCCCCAACCATCCCATCCCTGTCTCTATTCCCCTCTCTGTCTCTATTCCCCTATCTTCTATCCATCCATGTTTCTCATCCTCTATCCACACCTCCCTCCCCCTTCCATCCATATCTACCCTCCCTTCAATCGACATCTCCATACCCCCTTCCATTCATATCTCCCCTATATCTTGCCAGCATGCCATATCTTATCCAAATCTCTCCCCTTGCCAACCTGCCACCTCCTATCCATATCTCACCCCTTGCCAAACCTCCCCCTCCTATCCATATCTCCCCCTTGCCAACCTGCCCCCTCCTATCCATATCTTCCCATTGCCAACCTGCCCCTCCTACCCATATCTCCCTCCTTGCCAACCTCCCCCTCCTATCCACATCCCCCTTGCCAAATTACCCCTTCCTATCCATATCCCTCAACTTGCCAACCTTCCCCCTCCTATCCATATGTCTCTCATTCCCATTCCTTCAATATCTCCCTACCTATGCAATCCTCGCCCCCCTCCCATCCTTCCCATGCAGCACTCACAGAGCCAGCTCTCCTCACTTGTCCCCCTCCCTGTTGTTTTGCCTCTAATGGCAGAGGAGGGGGGAGCTCGCTGTCCAGTGTGGCGTGCTGCTTAAGTCATGCTGAGTGTTGGGTAGTCACGTGACACCCAGCGCTTCTTTCCAGACCGCGATGGGGAGGCGTTTCCCTTGTGTATTGTGCGTACGGTTCCTTGGTGGAGCTGCACACTTTCTGGGAGTGCCAGGGGCACAGGCTGAGTAGGGGGTGCAAAAATCACTACTTACACTGCCAATTGATTTTTGCGCCCCCTTGGTTTGCTCCCCTGGTAGGGGCCATTCTAGCCAACACCACGGTACGCCCCTGCATCTGTGCTTCTAGAAAACCAATCTTAGATACTTTTACACCTATTTAAAGCAAGAAGAAAAATAAAATGTTTTAATTTTTGTGTCCCTCTATGTCACCATTCACTCCTCTTTGACCTAAATGGCTTATAGGTCATTACACTACAACGTAGGGGTAATTGTAAGTGTTATTCATTGCAGATCAATTTTCAACTATTTTCTAACTAGAGTAGGCTTTTGCCAGAGGCTGAAAGATCTTCCAGATTATTATTTTTTTCAGTCTGCTCTCTCTATGTGAAAGCAACTAAATCATTTACACTCTGTTTTACTATATGAGGTGCACATAGCATAGAATAACAAATACACCCTCACGTCTAGGTTTTGTTGTGTAAAGGGGATCCCAACGCATTAATCCAAAATAATCTACCCCAATCAAAATAATGATATACGACAAACGTTGACTAAGCTACTTTGCTTCCTGTTGTCATGTGTATAGCAATAGCCAAGGGAAATAAGCTTCTTTTTTTTTTAATATGTATACTCCCGTAGCTAAATATGCTGTAACCAGAGGATCCCTGTTCCACTAGTCCAAGAAGAAGTAAATAAATCATGTTTATTCCAATCTCTAGCACTCAATGTAAACTCCATAACTCGTTTTATGATAACTCAGCAGCTCAAACAGATTTTTTTAAGACAATGATCTGTATATTGATCCAAGGAGATATCTGATTTCGAAGAACAATTTTTTTTCTTTTTTTTTTTTTTTTTGTGGCATTATTGGAAATGGCTGCTATTTTTTTATGCCCTCTTTTGAATCAAAAGCATACAATTATAGGTTTCAATGTTGATCTTGATGGACTTTAGTCTCTTCTCAAACTATATCACTATGTAATTAATATGAGTTCATCACTGATTTACCTTGATTCTATGGCTGGAAAATCTTAACACTTTACTTTTAGTTATTTTGTGTTTTGGTTTTTAGCATTGCAAGTTAGAGCAAAAATAGCAGGTTTTAGTCAAATTTACAGAAATTTACTCAAAACCAATGAGGGTTGGAGATTTGTTTTTCATGACTATTTATCTTGATTTATATGTTTCATATGTCCTTTAGATGGCTTTTATCTCATGCATCACATACATTTGACATGAAGATAATTAAGAATGAAATTTATCAAATATAGGTTTTTTCATTAGTGAATATATCTCACTTGAGAGCTATGACATTTACAAACTGCAACATTATTTGTTTGTTTCATTCCTATCTTTTATTTATAAATTGACCTTCTTATTAATGGAGTCTTGCTGTGACAAGTGAAGTTAAATGTCTTGTCAATTTAGTTCAGGTTCCATATAGACCAGGTATAGGCAAACTTCAGCACTCCAAATCCTGTGGACTACATCTCCCATAATGCACTTCACTTACAGCCATAATGCTGGCAAAGCATCAGGGGAGATGTAGTCCACAACTTCTGGAGTGCCAAAAGTTGTCTACCTCTGATATATACCATAGATAATCTTCTACTTTGAATAATAAGAATGTCAAAGACAGAACATAAAATATAAAAAAATACATTAATATCAGTATTAAGCTGCAATAATATACAATAAATATTTGGAAAAAAAAGAATGTGACAGAAGCTTCACAGATCCGAACATCTATTTTATCTCTTATAGGAAATTGCATTAAAGTTTGGATATTAGAAAATTAGTCTGCACATAGCATTTGTTAAAGAAGAACTGTCATTTATATTTTTTTACATTATGGTCAACAAAAATGTATTTGTAAGGTGTGAAAACCTTTACAAATACTCTGCAGTCGGACACCTCCATCTTAGATCCTTTTCAGTCATTATTATAAGCTGTGTTGGAATATTAGACAATATTTGTATTTCTCTCTCCTTATTTACATTTTATGCCCTGTCTGTGCCTTGAATGAGAGCATATGTAGTGGCTGGTAAAATACAAAAATGAATACGGTGATTGAGCATACTTTAAAGAGTTGGTAAGGAAAGGTTTGGATGATTTGGGGTCCTCTACCATCCTAAAAAAAACATCTGTTACTGCCAACTCCATCCTGTGTTCTGTTGGTTGGAAGATATTAAATGTATCTAATGCTTCCTGTCTCTTTCCAATTTTATCCTGAATCTGCAATATTTTATACTATATACATAAATGTATAAACATAATAAAAAAAAATTAGAAGAACAAGGTGTTCTTTTTTTCTGTAGTGCCTAAGAAAATACAACTTGTTTTATATGTTATTATAAAAAAATAAATATACAAAATTTTAAATTTAGCCTTCTGTAACAAGTGTTATAAAATTAGTATGTTGTCGAATAGCCCATACATGTTTACCTGTTTTGAACATGTATTATTACTATTATTATTATTATTATTATTATTATTATTATCCTAATGATCTGTCCTTTAGTAAACAGACAATTATTAAAAAAAAAAAAATTCAAAAAAGTATATGTATGAAAGGTTAATAGCAATCCATAATTGTGCTCATGTTAAAGGGAACAGACCCACTAAGACTTCCAATTAAATTCTGACAGGGTCTGAAAATACTTTGATTAAGGAACACTGCTTCATTCTGTGTTTCCTTTATCAACTTAAATGTTGCCTCTATGTAATTATTGTAAAGGGCTTTATTTCCTGTTGCGAGAAAAATAAGAAAAGTAAGGCTAATGTTCTTTAAAAACCTGCTGACAAGCAAACTTAACAAAATAGCATTAATCAATGTCCATTGAAAAATTCTTACAGTTTTTTTCATACGTTGAGAAGAAAGAAGAATTGAGGAAATACAAAGTTCTCTGTAGAGCAATTCTTTTTTTCGGCACAAACATCCAATGCATATTGTGCCAAAAAGGTTTAGGATCTCTTGCAGCATTTGTGGGCACTGATCTGGTATTCTCTTACATTGTTAAGCATGTCCAGGAGTTGTTTGTTTATGAGTTTTATATTTCGTTTAGTGACCTGGATAGAACAAAACTCTTCTTGGGAGTTATTGACTTCCAGCCAAGGTATTTGATGGTCTCTACGGGAAAATGTAGAACTTCATTTTGAATTCTAACAAATTCAATTCTGAAGATACTTTGAAGAGAAGTGGAAGCACATTGTATAATGCCATCTAGTGAATTTTCTTTATAAATCCAATTTAAAGGGAATTATGAATGCATAAAAATAGACATTTCAATTATAAATATGATAGTGAAATAGTTTGAATAAGAAAATAGAATAATATTTTGTATTGGATTTCAAAAGGATTTGTAACGGATCCCCTATACTCGAGCTGAGTATATCCATTATAAATCTCCCGAGTCCCAAGCGCAGCATTGATTATAGCCCAAGTTCCCAAAACATCAGCCTAGACTTGATGAAGGGTAAAATGAATCTGTTTAATCTGACCAACTGGCCCACTTATATACAAAATCAGGAGTCTGGAGAACACTCCCACAAAATGGCTTCAATTTACAGTGTCAGCATTACTAAGCATACAATACAAAATTTAAGAAAACACATAAAAATACATAATAATCATATGGGAACCCCCACAAATGTTATATCATCGGATAGCTTGGATCTGAGCCCCCAAGTTGTCCAAATATGGCTCAGGTCCATGCAGTGTACGGGAAACGCCAAAGTTTCAAAGTTCTGACCGGCCGCACACATGGTAATATGCCCCAAACAGTTCCAGGGCATTTGGTGCTTTTGGGAACTCTTGTGGCCACATAACGGGGTGCTCTGCCTTGGTCTTGGGTAGCATTTGTTCCTCTTAGTCTCAGACACCTTCCCTACAAAAAGTGCTCCCCTGGAGGATTTCAAAGTCGTTCAAAACCCCAGACCAATTTGTCCGGGAGCCACACGGTCACCTCATGCCGAAAATATTTTTCATAACATTCGTGGCTAAGTCCTGCTGAGGTGACCGGGAACCCCCACAAAGTCCTTACGCCTAATTTAGTTACATAGCGATCATGGCTAAGTACCTCTGAGGACAATTTGTGGGTTTCTTCATACGAACGGCCGCCAGGGAGCTAGTGTTCGGTTCCATTCGAATGAAGGGAAAGTGCCGAACAAGGGCACCCACGGAAAACTGGTAATGGAGGCTGGAGAGATTTAAATCCCCTTTATTCTATATTCTTTGCCACTTTGCTTAGATTACAAAATAGGAAGTATCTGCTAATAATATTAAAACAAAATGTATTGAGGGAAAGGAGCTGATTTAATACCTCAACTCTGGTTAAAAAAAACAACAAACATAAAAAACGGTAATTTATTTAATGTATTTTAGATAGTGTTCTTATCTAGAACTAAGTAAAGCAACTGGTAAACGGTTAATGATAATAAAATAAAAAAGGTGTGTTAAAACAGCATTCAAAATGTCAAAGCACAAAGCACATTGCAGATAGGGGTCAAAAAACTGTCATGAGATTTTTTTTCTCATTTTTTGCTGCCCTAAAGACATTCTTGTAAGCAAGGTTTACTGAGAAATGAAATGTGATGGGTTTAGAACAGTCAATCATGCTGCAGAGAATGGTATTTGGCAATGCTAGAGCCTTTAAAATAAAGTAAACCATTACATTTATCTAAATAGTTAAGTACCTCTGTAGATTGTTTACATATGCACAAGATGAAAAGTCACAAACTTTCCACATAGAATAAATTAAGCATTAACGTATATATTTTGTATCTTATTAAAATATAGAAAACTCAGTATTTCTAGTAATACCTACAATTAGAGTAACTAGAGTATGTGCAACACATAATTTTAATTTTTCTTTGTTCAAAGGACATGCTGTATTCTCTATGATGTTATATGACCAATCTTGCAATTTTTTTTATTGTCTGTTTTATTTGACCAAAGATGAGGACTTTAGCCAAGACACTGGAATAGAAGTTAAGAATTTTTTTAACAAGTTTTATTTATGTTTTATATTACTTTAGACTCTAATACATTGTCAGACAACCTTCGGCATTCCACATGTTGTTGATGGCTCTAAGAGCATTGTGGAAAGGGGGAACAGATCCACCATGTCTTCTGGGAAATATATCATATATACACATTGATGGGCAGCACATGAAAAAGGTTTGCCCTGCTTTAACATACTGGAACGGGCATACGTGTCTAGTAATGCAAGCCTGTAACCCTAAGGTACCTCATCACTTTAAACTTGCCACTTAGACCTGTACCACATCTAACATCAAACACTTACTCTGATACACTCCTCATGTGAAAATCGCAGCAGCCATACCATTTTAGTACTTACAACATTAGCTAAACACATCCTGTATTCACTTGTTTTAAGTTTTAAAAATGTGACAGCTATTCTTTTGTATAAGCCATTTCAACACGCAACTGGTTTCAAGCCTTGACTCTCAAAAAATAAAAAATGTGCAATGTTCTCAATGCCATGTTAATGTTATGCTATGTTTACGAATTGGTCTGCACCAGCTTTCGTGGCAGTACAAACGTGTTTATTATCCCTGTGCATGAATAAAATAAAGAATTATAAAAAAAATAAAAAAAAGGGTTGCCCTGTAATATGTAGAATTCAGAAGAAGGTGTATAAGATTAAGCAATTAGGCAATGAAGAATACTGCAGGGCAACCATTTTCATAATTATGACAAAATCATATGTGTCCCTGTAACATGGTGGATCTGGTATCCCTGATTATGGGAGTTCTAGTCCATAATATCTGAAGTGCTGAAGGATGCATACTCCTGCTAATATATAAATCTAATTTGATTGCCTTTCCTACATGGAGCATTTTTTACCCACAAATTTAATAATTGCAATACAATATATTAAGGTAGAAAATATAAAGTAGTATAAGAATAGTGAAGATTTAAAATATATATGTAGTTTATAATTTATTTACACCCAAGTCACCCAAGTCACCATTCAATAACACTAATGTAATCTGTATTATATATATAATTATTTTTTAGTTCAGTGGTTCCCAAACTTGTTAGGTTTAATACACCCTAAATATTTCCATATTTTTCCAAGGCGCCCCAAGTCAAAACAAATGTCTAGGTCATATATCTGTACAATGCTGCGGGATAAACAGGCGCTATAGTGAAATATAAAGTGTTTGTGTTTGAAGGGGTGCTTGTATACAGTTTTAGTGTTTTAATACAGTGGTGTGTTTGTATGTAATGTTGCTGTTTGATTGCAGGGGTGTGTTTGAATTTAATGTTCACATTTGAATGTGGATATACATTTTGTGTAGGGATGTGCATGGGCAAGAAATTCGGTTTGGTTCGGCACTTTCGAAATCCGGGACTTCGGCAATACAGCACTTCAAAACTTTGGTTCGGTTGGGCACTTGAAATTCGGCACTTTGGCAATTTAGCACATCGGCTGGGACTTTCAGAATTCTGGAATTTGGGAATTTAGTAATTCGGGACTTTGAGACTTTGGCAATCCCCTGACCCTACCCACTTACCCTAACCCTACCCCATAACCCTAACCCTACCCCATAACCCTAACCCTACCTCTACCCCTAACCCTACCACATGACCCTACCTCTACCCCTACCTCTACCCCTAACCCTGCCCCTAACCCTAACTCTACCCCTACCCTATAACCCTACCTCTACCCTACCCCATACCCCTAACCCTACCCCATGCCCCTAACCCTAACCTTATCCCATACCCCTAACCCTTCCCCTAACCCTACCCCTAAACCTACTCCTAACCCTACCTCTACCTCTACCCCTAACGCTATCCTTACCCCTAATCCTACCCCTACCCTTAACCCTAACCCTACCCCATTAGCGGTAGGGGTAGGCTTAGGGGTAGGGTTAGAGGAAGGTTAAGGGTTAGGGTTAGGGGGTAGGGTTAGGGATAGGGTTAGGCTTAGATTCCTGTCATCATTCCCTAAATTTTACCTCCCTCTCCTGTTTTGCCACTTTCTTAGAAACCCAAAGCACTTCGGAACTTCGAAAATTCGGCACTTCAGCAATTTGGTTCAGTTAAGAACTTCTGAACTTCGGCAATTCAGGACTTTGGTAATTCAGGACTACGACAATTCGGTTCGGCACATCCGAAATTCTGCAATTCGGCACTTCAGACATTCGGAAGCATCCGAAAGTCCGAATTGCCGAAATTCGGCCAAATTTCATTTCAGACCTAAACAAATTGCACATGTCTACATTTGTGTGAAGTAGTGTGTTTGATTGAAGTGCTGTGTTTGTATATCATTTTGGATGTTGAACGCAGGGGTATGTTTGTATGTAATATTTGTGTTAGATTGCAATGTTGTGCTGGTGTTGGTGCTGGTGTTGAAAATAGTTCACAGATTTTTAATGGGCTGACTTTTGCTACATTGCATAGTGCCATGATATTACTAAAATACTTGTTTTTGAGTAAAAAAAATTTCAGTAAAGCTAAGAATAATTTTCTGCATCTCAAAATATCCATGATAAATCCTAATATAATTCTTCAAGTTTACATTTCTCTTACATCTAAAGCAGAAACCATGCTGTCCCTCCATTCTACATTCATCAGCAGAAAAAAAAAATGCAACTGTTGTGTATATGAAAGATGCAGTATGATTTTGAAGATTGTAGGTTTTCATTACATTTTTTTGCAAGTGCCTATCTGCTAGGCAGCAAGGAAGCAAAAAACATAACTTACATTTTGAATTACTTTGAAAATTAGCTCAGTGCTTTCACTAACATTTAAATTGCTCATGGAAACATTATGGATATTGAGAGCAAACCTCAGATGATAAAAGCACATGTGCCACCAATATCCATGATATTATCACTGTTGAATTAACATTCCAATCACCATAAACACTACAGCATTATGTAAGTAGTGATGCCATTTAGTGACTTTAGTTGTTATGACCTCATTTGAGCAGGTTCCTCATCAACCCATTGTTCCTGTAACATTTTGTATTGTCTAACTTATTGTTAAATTTCCCTTTTTTATAGTATTGAAAATTTCGGCAGAATAAGTTGGCGCTATATAAATGCCAAAAATAATAATAATAATAAAAAAAGGTGCTTGGAGATCTACTTTAATGTTTCTTTAGCCTTCTTTTAAAGCATGAACATTACATGCACAATGTAATATACTAAAAGAAATTGCATTTATTTTATTTATAAACCTCCTATGAGAAAGACTCTTTGTGAGCCAAAGCATCACTTGTTGGATTGGAAATAATCCCTTGAAAATGACTTACCTCTCTGGCCTTGTCTGGCTGTTGTCCTAATTAATTTTACAAGTCTTTTTCATGCACACCTAAATGCAAACCCACAAAGGCAGATCGTATGAAAATAGCTCACAGATAGTAATTGGGCTGATGTTTGCTGCATTGCATAGAGCCATGATATTACTAGAATGCATTGCAGAGAACATTGCATAAAATAAAATATGAGTGTTGCCTTGATCCTGATAGCTTATGTGCTATTGGTGCACAATAATATATAAGATTGGTAGGAGGTCAGTGCACTTTGCCTAGAAGGGATTCTAGTTAATAAAAAGAATTGATATATCTGCTTGTATTGAGAAGGTTTCAGGCTGCATTCAAAGTAAGGGGGTTGACGGAACGTCTAATTGCGTAAAGCAAACAGTTTCAGAAAATGAATCCATACAACACGTTCTTCGGAGACAAAAGTGGATAGGAGTTATGACAGAATAGAGGAAAGGTCAGAAACAGAACAGAGAGTATTTTTTTTCATTTGATTGAATAGTGTGTTTCTATGTGCAATGGTGAAAATGAAAACAGTAAAAATAAGTAGCGCTATTGAACTTGGGCTCTTGTATGGATTGAGATACTAATAGAGATTGATTATCCATCAAAAGTTCCATATGATTAACGATTCAGAGCTATAGGAAGCCTCATTTATTTGGTTTTAAACAGTACATTTAATTATAAACATCAGAGTGCTTTGTATATTGTAGTGTATATCACTTTTAATGGTCAACTAATAAAATTATGGATTTTATTAGTTCTTAGCTACTTATTAGCTATTTTTTATTTTACCAGTTTTTGAGGTCATTCAATTTTATTTTAGGTATCTGCATAGATGCACAGATTGTAATATTTAATTGGATTCTAATTCGAGTTATAAAACATGTTAAATGTATGAATATTATAAGTATGGGTTTCACTGTAGTTGTTTTATAACAAAATAATTAGAAGAGAGGCTTGCAGAAACCGCTAATAGTGTAGCTGTCACATGGATGTCACTGAACTGAATTTCATGTTGCAGAGGTGATGTGCACACTACTACTAAATGAAGGATCATTTCTTATAAACATCTCTTTTAGCCATTGGGTATAAAGTGACTAAAGTCGCTACATTCACATAGTGATGGGGGAAGCACTAGGGCAAATATTCCCCCTGAGATACTAGGGTAATTGAGGCCTACCTTAAATACAAATGCCTGAATCAAATCTATTAAATAAAATGCTGCCCCCACCCACCCTATTGCACATACTAGAAATCTGCACTTGTGTGCTGAGCGCGAAATACACCCCCTGCACATATGACTTTAGCAAAACTCTATTCCTGACTGCCTAATGTCAATTCTGTGCATAAAATGCTTCCATATTCAGCACACACTGTATGCTTGCACTGAACGCATTGCACTTCTCAATCAAGCTTTGCCTGTAAGGGGTAGCATGGATGTTTCCTTCCTCCCTCCTTCAATGGTATGAGCCCTCGCACCTCTCTGTCAGCTCAGTAATGCTCTTTAAAAAAGAAAAACCTTTTTTTCACACTTCCAGTCTCATTTCCACTGTCTTCTTACCTCCCCTTGCCAGCTCAGATTGCATGTATATGCTCTGAGCCAGTGAAACGGTCCAATCACAGACTTCTTTATGAGATGCCTGTGATTGGATGGCATGAGCCACTTAGGTGATGTTGGGTGGAGGCGTGGAATGCAGCACTGGGAGCTCCATATGGCGCTGAATTCCAAGTAATTAAAAATATATTTTTTGCAGGTTTACTACAAAATGTATGTAGGGGGCTAATTAGTGATGCCCAATAGGACATTTTACATTTAATAAATGCACCACCCCCAAAGGCATGGAGTAACCCGGTTTATTGATTTGTTGGGCAGGGCACAGGACATCAGTGCAATTGCAGAAACCGCATGCCTAAATATGTAGGTAGATGTCAATGAAAATATATTTGTAAATGTGTGTTACTGTGTTTGTGTGGATGTCTGTGTCTACCTTTTAGAATCTTACACAAAATTCAGCAGTGCCCCTTGCATTTTAGACTCTGTATCTGCCTTTACATTCCAAAGGACCCAATCAGTGTGCTCAAGTGGCTAGTTAGGTGATGACATCCTTTACACGGTAATAGTGTTCAGACAGAAATCGGTCACTGGAAATTTTGTCAGAATTCCGTAACTAGGCAACTCTGGGCCATAATGTTTTACAGGCAAAAAACAGTCAGTCCAATCAATAACATTTCATCACCTAGACCATAATACATGAGCAAATGTTGAATGAGCACTAAGCAAATTCTAAATGCTTAAGTAGATTTTACCCAAGACCCATCCTTACCTGACCTCAAATTTGCCGTTATTATTGATCTATAGAGTGATAACAGAACAAAATTTGATAGCAAGGGAGAAGTAGCTCCAAACATCCCATTTCTATTTTAAACAAGTTTTGACTATTTGGTAGAAAAACATTTTCTTTCCTTTTTAGGTGTTCAGTTTGCTAAGTTTTTTTGATGTATCTTCTTAGCAGGAATGAGTGTGTAATGTAAGGTATAACATCCATGAGGCCAATAATGTTAAAAGTGACATTGCAATGTAGAATTTTGGCATTTTGATCACGTTGTCCTTGTTAATGACTCATCTGCAGCTGTCATCATGTGGATTAATATTGGATATATAATTGTGATTGTGCGGTGAACACTTCATATACTTAGAAATATATTATTATTTTTTAAGATAGCGCTATTTTAATAAAAAATTATATTCAAGAAAAGTACTTCTTAACCAGCAACACTACAGAGAAGCACATAATATATTATTTTTAATTATTTATACAAGCAAGTTGCTACATTTTGCTTATTAACCAGGAAAATATACAGTATGAGGAATGTATGAAGAGCGAATGCATCAAACATGACCTCCCTGGAATTTGCACCTTTTGAATAAAACATTAAACAGCACCTATTACATGGGTTAACTCTTCTTCCATGTGATGCTTCATTTACTTGTTAATTGCATCATAGTATTGTTAAGTCAAGGTTCGGCCAGGGCTCACATTGCAAATGAGGAGAATAGAAGGAAATATAGTTCAATTTCTTGTCTGTACTGTATGCTTACTCTATACTGCTATGCGGTTAGTTTTCCAATGGCTTCAATGTGGCATATCTTGTGCAATATGTGTGAAAAAGAAGTTAAACCAACCTTCCAGTGCTTAGCTTTACCAAATCTAGTGGCTGTGCAGATACAAAGCATCAAATTGATGTCAAGGCCAGCAGGCCTTTAAGAGGGCAGAGGTCTATTGAGAAGAGCAGACAAAGAATTAGGCATGATAAACTCTCTAGTGGTTGTACAAAATTATTGGAAAATCAGTTTCCACAGTAACTTAAAATGTGTACACATTTGCCATTTGTGGAGTTAAGTATTCTTCCTGCTGCACTTTCTAAGACATAATGGAGAATGGGCTGGATAGATATGATATAAACTGGAGAGCAACAAGTACCTTTGTGCTAATGTTTTATTAGAGTTTTCCCTTGGCTGAGTTTTTGAATAAGCAGGGTAATGAACCAGGAAAGTCATGCCTGAGGATCTAAGTGGCTCCCTACAGCCTGCATCATACAGACATGGGTTCTTGATCAGAAACTTGTGAAGGTAATTCTTAACATAGTGTAACAGATGAGTGGATTGAAAGTTCTCTGAAGAAGGATTGTTCATAACCATCAAATCTCATAGCTTACATTGACCCATCAGTTGAATCTGTCCAATGAGATGGCCTGCAGACCCTGTCCAATGAGATGGCCTGCCTTGGACCCAATCAAAAACAACATTCTAGTGCCATGGGAGGTAAACATATTCTTACATGAGATACATTTCCTCAGGGTTTGGTAGCATATAAGTGTAGGGCTATGGTTCTAAACATACACATAATGAGATGGGTACCATAGTGAATGAGGGTCCTTAATTTGTGACAGGGCACTAGAGATTGGTTGTAATGATGTTATCACTTGCTGCGTTGATTTGTAGTAGAAGTAGAGGTGAGGGAAAATCAGACCTCTTGAAAAAGAGATTAACCTAGATGTTCCCTATTCCTTTTCAAACTTAGCGTTTTTGAGAATTAGCAGATGTATATTGGATAAGCAGATAAAGAATTTTGGCAAGTAATGTCTTTTTGATTGTATATAAACAGCAAAATAAGGATATACTGTACAGTCAGAAGACAATCTCTAAAGGGTAAAAGTCAGCCCGGCAAAAATTGGGGGATCATTTATTCTGTGCAAATTGGGCACAATGGGAGTAATTTTAAAGCCGATATTTGCTAAATAATCTTGTTTACAATTTTTTTGTGTTAGATATTAGTTTCTTAACCTCAGGTTTCACGATACAAATATTAAGATCCTGACACTTCTCTGAGCTTATTTTAAATCCTGAATTCAGTACCACACTTAGCAAAAAGGAAAGTGAGATCAGTATGAGATGTGTGTGCAATTAAAATTCTTTATATATTATCAACATATTCCACATCACTGTGCAATAGGAAACAAAACAAACATTGAAGAGGTATAGACGTATGTCAACAGCAAAAACGTAGAGAGCATACTTAGTGTCCCTAAAGGGTAACCTCTTGTATATCTGGTGACTGACAGATAGCAGTCATTAAACTCCCACATTTAATTTTACTTTTTCACTCACACCACATAAATACATATTTGGTAAATGTAGGTCCTGAGTAAACATAGTAGAAATCCTGGAGGTGACAATTCCTTTTAAATTAGGTATTTCTATCCATTTTTTATTTTTGTATTGGTTGTTAAACGCAAACATATTCATAAAAACTGAATATGAAGTAATAAATATGTCTGGAATGGTGCACATAGGGCATAAAATCTCATTCTGTCCTTTTTTGAAAAGCTGTCCCTATATGAGATGATATATTACAAAGGTAATGCTTTTTGAAAGATACATTCATATACCACACAAAAGTGATGTGATTATAAAAGGTTTAGGAGGAAAAAAAATATATATATATTTGGCCATTTCTTCTTTGTTTGATTTTTTTTATTATTAAAATTAAAAACAAAATAGAAAAAACAAAGTGTAATTGAATAAATAAACTATTATTTTGTAGTACTTACAAATATGTAAAGGAACCTTTAAGAACCCAATTCTTGTTCTTAAATTTGCTGCAATGTAGTAGTCATTTTTCTTTATTTCTGTGAAAATGCAAATAAGTAAATCATTTAGGCTTATTTGAAAAGAGTGTGTACAATATCAATATAGTCTAAGTTAAGCCTACAAATGTTGGTGATCACATGCCTACTGAAAAGGTGTTAACAGCATTTTAGCGGGCCAGTTTAACACATGTGATTTTAACACCTACAGTTCTTGAAAAGTACTTGAAAATATGTTTCTAACAAATAACCACAACCTCAAAATATTTCTAAATGTTAACACATAAGCAGGCTAAACAACTAAACACCTTCTCTGTTCTGATGACATGTTCAAGCAACATTACCTAATGATTCCCTGTTAACTAAACCAATTAATGAACAAAAAAGATCAGTCTCAGACAAAAATATGACTAATAAAATCAATTAGCTAATAAATACACCTGTGCAGAATACCTACAGTGTTTTTCAGTGTTTTATTTTCCCCTACAGAACGTAACATTGTAAGATGAAAGCTTGTTAATAAAGTGCCACTGTCACCGCTTGGGTACTTTGTCAAATTCGCCAATTTCCCTAATGGTGATATTGCCCTGGGGGTCTGGTGGCCGGGAGGAGGGCAGGTTTAGGTCCCTCGTGGGCATGGCCATCTTGATCTGGCGGGGTCCTTTACTAAGCCGACGTCACCTCTGTACTCTTGCTTATGCAAATTTAATACCGTGGGATCCTCCATAGATACAGTAATTTCTCTGCAGCTGTCACTGGTGACAACTGTCAGGATTGACTCTAAAATCTCTTGATTGGGTTAAAATTTTCGTGGAATTCAAACACAGTAAAAATGTGAATTTATTTTTTTTGGTGGGGAGGGTGCCAGTGCCAGTTTAAGATGATCTATAAATGTATTAACTTTAAATAAGAAAAATTTATTGAGCTTACTCTCTATTTGGTTTACTGTATTTTTCAGGCAGGAAAGGCCTGACCTGGTATTTTAATTCTAGGCTATTTAGATCTAAAATAGATTCAGTTCAAGAGTGACATCAGTGTGATGTCATCTGGATAATGCAGAGTCTAGCTAAACCTCTTTTAGATGCTCCAGAGTTTGTAACACCCATAGGGTAACTTACTAAGCCTCTTTGCCCCTTTTATTTAGTGTATTTTCCACTTGTGTTATGGCTTAGAGATAAAAAAAAAATAAGGACACCAAGTTAACAATGATGTAATAGAGTCTAAAATTAAAGCTTTTTCTATTTCTATATGTGAAATAGATCAATAATGGTGAAGGTGTTGACGCTCTAAGCTTGCTCACATAACCAGTAAGGGAAAAAACAACAACGCCGTGAAATACATGACCTACAGTATATCATGCATTTCAACCATAAATCATCAAACTTTTACGGTGATCCTCAAAGGAACTGGAAATAGCATCACCTATCCAGTATCCTATTATTATGAGAAGAGAAAAAACTCTTTAAATCATCTTGTAAGAATTGCATATGCTGACAGGAGTTTTCCAACTAATGCATTATTCTTTTCGAAAAACAGGTACGGCAGCGTAACGCACTCTGTTCTTGTCATAAGTTGAAATCCATGTGATGAATGAAACAACCCTCAAGCAGGAGGTGTCCATTAAAGTTACACTACATTAACTAGCTTTGTGTGAACGCTGTTACTACTTAGTAATTTCCATTAAACTACTGTTAAACTTTATAGGATGTTTACCATAATGATAAGTTAATGGACTCACACACAATACTGCATAATGTGACGGCTACTCTCATGTTATTATTTATCAGATGAGTGAAATCTATCATTTTGCTGCTTGAAAAAGCTGCATTAAACTTCATATTTTCTGAGCTTTTATGACTTTATGTGTTGCCACAAAAGAGATAGCAGCATGGCTTTCTGGATGATGGAAAGTGCATCGTTTGCGATATATTCATTTGTGCATTGAGCAGAACAGTGCTCTGTAGCCCATTAAAAACTGCCATTCCAACCCTCACACTTTAGATATATAGACTAGTAATTGAGTGTAGAGAAGCATTTGCAGGATATTTCTGGCATGGAAGCATTCGCAAACTAAAGGACCTGGTTAGAATGTTTCTTAGCGTTAACAAGAAAATCTGTTTGATGTTCATATTGTTTTCGCCTTATCCAGCCTTTTAACAATATTGACGTCAGCCTGAATTGCAGATTACACCGGGTTTTAGAGAGGTAATAGTTAACCTTGGTACTGTATAACCTGCCAGCAAATAATTTCCCATAATGCTTAGCAGCTGATGGCTAAGGTTGGTTAAACATCATGGGATATACAGGTCACAAACCAGTGCAAAGTTAGCCATCATCATTAGAGAGATTGACTAGCCTTGGCATATTAGTGGAAATGAATCTAGAAAAGGTGTGTGCTTTGCCCCGGGATTTCATCTATTTCTTTACTTTGGTTTGATTTTGGGCCTACATCTAATTTTTATTCATTTTTTCTTCTGTATGTAAGAGCAGTGGTTCATACAGCAGTGAATTTGTGTGCTGGTTTTCCCATGCACTGAAGCTTCATTCAGGACATTTTCTATATCAGTATAGTTTATAATTATTTATTATTCAGCAAAAATATACCACAGCAAACACTTTCGTTCCATGTATATAGTGAACTAAGCCTCTAATTGTATGTCCTTTCCTGTCATTATATAGGAAATAATTGGTCTGCCTAGGATTTAGTAGCCAGAAAAAAATAAAAATCTCATGATGGAGAAAACACAAGTGAAGGTTCATTAGCTCCTGTATGTGTCTGCTATTACTAACCTCTGGGAATGCTTGTTCACTAACTAACCATTATACTTTAGTTCCTGTTTTGTCACCTTTTTGTATTAACTGCTAGTCACTTGTTGCACTATCGCTGAAGGGACACTCTAAGTTGACATAGTGGTTATGGTGCCAACATGCACATTGCACCATCACCTGGTTCTTTGTTAAACCATTTTTGAGTACTCTAACACAAACTGAGGGTCGCCTGGGATGCAGTGGGCCTGTCTTACTTGCTTAGTATAATGGTATTGTAGATGCTAAACTTACACATTGGCCATATCAGTTTTGTCTAAATTTGGACGGTGTTCATTGATTGTGCATGTCAGCTGATGTGATCCAATACAACTGTATATTGCTAATGTGGAAGTTTAACATCTACTTCAACCAAAGCAATATATGGCATGAGGAACCAGGCACATTAGCAACTGTATATTGCTAATGTGGAAGTTTAACATCTACTTCAACCAAAGCAATATATGGCATGAGGAACCATACTTAGAGTATCCCTTTAAATACATGTACTTAGGCTTTCAAGGGACACTATAGGCACCCAGACCAATTCATCTCAATGAAGTTGTCTGGGTGCCATGTTCCCGCTGTTTTAACCCTGCAGTGTAACACGGTGATGTTCTGCAGGAACGGCAATGTTTACATTTCAGGGTAAAAATGCCTCAGTAACTGTTATACTGACAGCCAGTAGAGGCACCTCCACAAAAATAACCAAGTAAAGCTTGGCTATTTAACCCCTTAAGGACACATCACATGTGTGACATGTCATGATTCCCTTTTATTCCAGAAGTTTGGTCCTTAAGGGGTTAAATTGGATGGTCTCATAGAGTGCAGCCTTTTGTCATGGATGCGCACCAGCCTCCAGATGTCTTCCTATGACATGATCTCAGTCAAAGAGGTGGAAAAGCAGGACCTAGACTGAGCGTGTTGAGAGATGAAAAGTAAGTAAATCTCATACAATGTGGTGGACATTACAGGGAGTGCAGAATTATTAGGCAAATGAGTATTTTGACCACATCATCCTCTTTATGCATGTTGTCTTACTCCAAGCTGTATAGGCTCGAAAGCCTACTACCAATTAAGCATATCAGGTGATGTGCATCTCTGTAATGAGAAGGGGTGTGGTCTAATGACATCAACACCCTATATCAGGTGTGCATAATTATTAGGCAACTTCCTTTCCTTTGGCAAAATGGGTCAAAAGAAGGACTTGACAGGCTCAGAAAAGTCAAAAATAGTGAGATATCTTGCAGAGGGATGCAGCACTCTTAAAATTGCAAAGCTTCTGAAGCGTGATCATCGAACAATCAAGCGTTTCATTCAAAATAGTCAACAGGGTCGCAAGAAGCGTGTGGAAAAACCAAGGCGCAAAATAACTGCCCATGAACTGAGAAAAGTCAAGCGTGCAGCTGCCACGATGCCACTTGCCACCAGTTTGGCCATATTTCAGAGCTGCAACATCACTGGAGTGCCCAAAAGCACAAGGTGTGCAATACTCAGAGACATGGCCAAGGTAAGAAAGGCTGAAAGACGACCACCACTGAACAAGACACACAAGCTGAAACGTCAAGACTGGGCCAAGAAATATCTCAAGACTGATTTTTCTAAGGTTTTATGGACTGATGAAATGAGAGTGAGTCTTGATGGGCCAGATGGATGGGCCCGTGGCTGGATTGGTAAAGGGCAGAGAGCTCCAGTCCGACTCAGACGCCAGCAAGGTGGAGGTGGAGTACTGGTTTGGGCTGGTATCATCAAAGATGAGCTTGTGGGGCCTTTTCGGGTTGAGGATGGAGTCAAGCTCAACTCCCAGTCCTACTGCCAGTTCCTGGAAGACACCTTCTTCAAGCAGTGGTACAGGAAGAAGTCTGCATCCTTCAAGAAAAACATGATTTTCATGCAGGACAATGCTCCATCACACGCGTCCAAGTACTCCACAGCGTGGCTGGCAAGAAAGGGTATAAAAGAAGAAAATCTAATGACATGGCCTCCTTGTTCACCTGATCTTAACCCCATTGAGAACCTGTGGTCCATCATCAAATGTGAGATTTACAAGGAGGGAAAACAGTACACCACTCTGAACAGTGTCTGGGAGGCTGTGGTTGCTGCTGCACGCAATGTTGATGGTGAACAGATCAAAACACTGACAGAATCCATGGATGGCAGGCTTTTGAGTGTCCTTGCAAAGAAAGGTGGCTATATTGGTCACTGATTTGTTTTTGTTTTGTTTTTGAATGTCAGAAATGTATATTTGTGAATGTTGAGATGTTATATTGGTTTCACTGGTAATAATAAATAATTGAAATGGGTATATATTTGTTTTTTGTTAAGTTGCCTAATAATTATGCACAGTAATAGTCACCTGCACACACAGATATCCCCCTAACATAGCTATAACTAAAAACAAACTAAAAACTACTTCCAAAAATATTCAGCTTTGATATTAATGAGTTTTTGGGGTTCATTGAGAACATGGTTGTTGTTCAATAATAAAATTAATCCTCAAAAATACAACTTGCCTAATAATTCTGCACTCCCTGTACTATAGGTACTTAAAACTACATATCTGCTTTCCTAGGGATATACTGTTCCTTTTAGCATGATTATCAGTATTTACCTTTATAGAAGAGACCTGACATCTCCTAGAATTTTATATTCCATTAAAACAGCCACTAAAGCAGATATTTGTTATGACCAAAATAATACCATAGAACCTGGTTTAAACCCCACTACACATGCAAGGGAAGTAATTGCCATTTTATTACAGTAGCTAACCATGAAACAAATTGAAATACTGCAGAATCAAGAATTAATTTGAAAGACATAAAAAATATGTTGGCACGGTGTAAGAATACATTTTAAATAATTAGGTTTTTTTATTTATTACAAAAAATACAAACAGGTATTTTTAAAATAAAGAAACAATGAAAAGATTAGTTCCCAAAACTCCTCATTAATAAGAGAGAAAATGTGGATTATTGTGGCAGCAGCAATATATGACAATTTAACATCTCACCATGGAGTGGAATGTATCTATTCATAAATTAATTAGACTGCTACTATGGTGACAAAGAATGCCCTACTTTACATCGCTGATATTAGCCTTAAATATGTTGAGGTTTTTATTTTACACCAAGGACACAGATGAACACAGTGAAAATTCTGTGAAGTGGATTAGATTGTGCAATCCTGACAGGCAGGATCATTTTTAAAAGGTAAATTCAAATGTCACTAAAAATCTCTTTTAACAAACAGGAGAGGGAAATAATATGAAATATATGTTAAGGGATAACCAAATCACTTCTATCATGTTGTTTATTTTCACAGTACAAAATCATATATTTAAAAAAAAAAAAATAGGGTAGAGTTTACAATAATGCCAAATAATGTTTGTGACTAAGTGGCTACTAAAAAAGACTAAACATACCCCACTTTCAATACCTTGGGTGGTCTACTTTTTCAAATGGTATGCCATTCTCATTCCTGGGCTATCACACCGTCTCAAAGGTAACATTACTAATCTGGCAAATTTCAATTTGAAAATGCAACGTTCTATATTTGACCCTGTAACTTTCCAAAACACCATAAAACCTGTTAATGGGGGGTACTGTTGTACTCGTGAGACATTATTGATTACAAATGTGTGCATTTTTTTTGCAGTAAAACCTAACAGTATTATGACATTCACAGCTAAAATGTCAGACAGAAATACAAATTAAAATAAAAATCTTATTTTCTCAAATTTCTTAAAATTTTATTATACTGTGTTAGGATCATTAAATAAATATATAATATAGAGCTAATGATATACTAATTAAATACAAAATTATAAATAGTGAGAATTGATGAGTCATGGAATCATTAACACTGCATTTACTTTACATGGTACAGAGAAGATGGATGGATGGATATATATATTTATAGGGAGGTGGATAGATAAATATAAAGAAATGTATATGCATGAATATAAGAGTTTATTCAATAAAGCATTCCTTTGCGCGGCTTTCCAAATTTAGGCCAATTACAACATGTGCAACAGGTGGTTCTGGACATTTAGAAACATAAACCCATATTATTTTTTTCATTGAAGTTAAGTAAAAATCTAATTTGGACAATGGAAACATAAGAGACATCTCACCAGAAAAAAATTATTAAGAAATTAACACTTTAAAAAAATACACACATAGCCTTTGATTTGAGATGAAAATCAGATTTGAACTTTAATAATTGGCACATACTCTTACGAGTCCTGACATGAACTCCAGAGCAGCTTTAGGCAGTAGGCACACTTAAAAGATGAGTCTACCATGCATCACTTGAGATGAGAAGTAGATTAAATAACCATTAGATGTCTGGGGCTTGTTCTAGAATGTGAGAATACTTAGTATAGTGAATATATTTTGCATGTGGTATCTTTGTTCTTTCTCTAATCTTCGAAATTGGTATAATAAACATTTTTCCTGTGTGTAACAATGCTAATATTTGTATTGATGTCTGCATTTAAACACACTTCATTTCAAAGAACACTCGTTTCACCCAACAACCCGGATAAATAAAAAAATCTTAGATAACAAGCAGAACTTTGAAGCCTCTTTATAATTATATCAGCCTCTCTCTCTCTCTTTCTGTATGTAGCTCAGTATTTAGTATTTAGTTCATTTACTAACGGACAAACTATTCAGCCCGTTTGCTTCCTGCCCACTAACTATAAAAATCCTCCAATTTTGGCCCACAACAGAATCCAAATTTGAATGTTCATCTTGAAAAAGTATGTGGTAGTGGACAAAACAGTTTGATGGTTGTGTCAGGGTAGGGATAACCCAACACACAGAACAAAGTCATTAAGGACATGGAGAAAAGTAGATAAGAGATATGTTTTGCCGTACCTTAGTGTGGTCGAGCAAAACATGTAAAAGTATGTATTTTTTTTTATTTATAAAATATTTACTAGGAAAAATACATTGAGATTTATCTGTTTTTTTAAGTCTGTCCTGGGTCCCCAAAACATTACATTGTTACGATCAATAAAATACAAAACAATATTAATTCACAACAAGTATACAAAATGTACCATAAAACAGGTAAGAAACATATAATCAACCATGACAGGTACATTTTGTGCTGAGATATGCAGAGAGGGATCTCTTAAAGTATTTTAGGCCTGGGGAAGATTTTAAAGTGTGCGCGAGGTCATTCCATAATTGCGGTGCTCTGTAGGAAAAAGAGGATCGAGTCACTTTCTTTTTGTATTGAGGTAGACTAAATACTAAATGAGGTCAAGGACTATAGTGGTACACAGGTTCAATGAACTAGCCAAAATCAGGGATAGATAATTAAGAATGGTCAAAACAAGACAAGATCAATACACCAAGAATAAAAAATATATTGAAAATGCCCTCTCGCATAACCAGAATGGAAACCACAACAGGGCACTAAACAAATCAGAAAGTTCAAGTATTTATAGGCCTGTGCCATTTCCTTGATAGGAATAATGGCATCATAAAGGAGACAGAGCTATGACACCTGGCATCAAAAACTCTGGTATCTGAGGGTGTGAAATTGGGTTGGTAGGAGAACCAGGTGAGTGGTGTAGCCCTAGGGTAATTATTCTTCCAGGTTCAATCTCTGTGCCAGTAAAAATCTGTGAACAAATTTCCGGGTTCATGTTTTTTTTGCATATAAATTTTGGTTTATGAAGGCAACAAACTGTGGCTTTTTTAAATAAAGACTAAACTATGTTTCAAATACACATGGAATTGCAATGTGATTGTTTTTCTGATTGACTGTAGTGGTAGTGACTGAGCACCCAAAAATTGGCCAATGATATTTTGTAAAAAAAATATAGGATCATGGATCTTATGGAAAGCCTATGCTGATAGAAACTGGATAAATCAGGAGCATGCCATTAATTTTAAGCTGGTGTCAACTTTCCATGTTTTGTTTCATTGCCATGGGATATATTGAGGAATCTCCAAAAGGTGTTGACAGAAATTGTGATCTGTTTATTTTTTTAATTTTTTAATTTTATTATTTCCATCTTATTTTCTGTGTTTATAGACTGGTGACACTTCCATTTTTTCCTCTTAGTATATGTTTTACTTTAGGAATGTTGCCACCTTAGATTGTTCTATGCATGTACATGAATGGAACGGTCACTAAATATGTTGCTCTCTTTGTCTATTCTAGCGTGATCTTCCTTTCATGTTACAATGTGTACTTTTGGCATTATTAGTTATTAGATTTTGAGTATTCTCAGCTAAAAGTTTGTTACTACAACCTTTTTTTATTATTTTTATCAATGCATTTACCATGTTGGTAGACTCGACAGCAGAACTTTTTTTTTAGGTCACACATTCTTTGAAGCTTACTGCCTACTGTGGCATATTTGCTTTCATAGGTAAATAATCACATTCTTGGTCCACATGTCTTCTTAGGATATATCAAACTCCCTTTTCAATGGATAGCTAATGTCTTCTATTTCTCATTTTTAACAATGTTCACTTGGATTCTTTATTATGGCTTTTATATTAGTTTCTCTACCAGTGTGTGGATACTGCACTACATAGTTCCTTTGTATGGGCGTACATGTTATTCACTTACTCTTCACTGACATTCCTTCTTGCTTTTGCTTACTATCTTCATTTTTAACCGTGGTTTTCTGTCTAATAATGTGTTCTGTCCAGTGGTGACTGAAGCATAATATTATACATTTCATACTGAGTTTGTAATGAATAAAACATATATAAATTTAAATATATTTTCCATGAAGACCCTTGAGTGCTCTCTTTTAACCCCTTAAAGGAACACTATAGTCACCAAAACAACTTTTGCTTAATGAAGCAGTGTTGGTGTATATACCATGCCCCTGCAATCTCTCTGCTCAATTATGTGCCATTTAGGAGTTAAATCACATTGTTTAAGCAATCCTAGTCACACCTCCCTGCATGAGACTTGCAGAGCCTTCACAAACATTTCTTGTAAAAACTAATTTAATGTTTACACTTCCTTTATTGCAAATTATGTTTAATTTAGATTGTCCTATTGGCCTGCTCTGTTAAAAGCTTGCTAGACCCTGCAGGGTTAAGTTAATGTTAGTATTCGTGACTGTAGTGTCCCTTTAAGGAATGAGGCAATTGTACAAGTTAAAATACACATATTTATGTTCAGCAATATCTCTCAAGTCCAACGCCCCCCCACCCCCCCCTCTCCCCCCATACAGGTTTTAGCTGGGCAAAAGATGCATTCAAAATGATGCTGATTTGTTGCACCTTGTCTAAAGAAGCCATGAATTTTGTAACCTTCATAAGACAATGTAACATATATTGTTAAATGTCTGGGGTGTAAAATATAATTAGTGATTTGCAATGGTAATGCTCTAAAAATATAAGATGCATTATTATTTGTGTGTTCTGTGTAAAATATAGCTAGTAATTTGCAATGCTAATGATCACATTCTTATGCTAGCCAATTCACCAATCTTGCCATAGAACAATATCATACAGCACATAGAGATTCCAATGTATTCAAGAATTCTCTTTAATTAGATGTAAATTAGCTACCAATCTTATTATAAATTATTTGAGCTAATTGAAGGCACTTATCAAGGAGTTCATGTTATAGTGGATTAAATGTGAAATATTTCAAGTGACACCCATTAACATATCATTATCCATAATCCAGAAGAAAATAATTTTATAAAAATAAAAATCTGAAAATAAATTGATCAATCAGAATCCATTTGAAAAAGAATGTGTTGCCTCTAAATGAAATCTCAGATATGATGAAATAACCATATATCAATGTCAGAAGATAATGATATATGGACATTGTTTAATTAGGTTGATTTTTTTTTATTTATTAAATGTTATTTTTTATTTTAGGCAAAAGGCCATAATGTATACTGGAACATGTTGAAACACAGTATAATTGTACACTAATTTACAGTATATGCTCAGCAATAAATAAATGGGAGAATTTGCTGAGTGCAAAAATGTCTCTGTAATTATACAAGAATGTAATAACAAGACTATACAATATGTTCACTTGTTTCACAGCTTTGGTAATGACACGAAGAATGATCAATCAGCAAGAGTGACGGGAAAGAGCAGTAGAACCCTCCTACAGGTGGCTCTTCAGCTCTCTGTCTCTGATATTCTTCTAGCAAGTGCTTCTTACTCTTCTTGTGGGACTAGAGGGACAGTGTGACTAATGTCACTCTATGCAGACATGATAAGATGGAAATTAACCCAGCATGTCATTAGGGAAATAGCCTTGCTTGGGGAGTGTTCCCGAGCAGGGTCATTCATGTATGTGTGACAGTAGTGCAACCACAGAACACTGAGCATAGTGGTGCTGGAAATCTTAACAGTTTCTAAAGCAATTGAATATATAATGTATCTTCATAATAACTTTATAATATATTTATAATATATGTTCCTTTAGGAGTGTGACAAACGCTCTTTTCCTCGGATGTTTACCATGAACTTCTTAAGGAGTGTGGAAGCTGGCCTCCAGCCCACCGACTATGGTCCAGGTCTGAGACCCAGTTCAGTTGCCATTAGCAGCTTTCCCTGGGTGCCCCTGGTTCTGCACTTTCCCTTCATTCGAATGGAACCGAACTCTAGCTTCCTGGCGGCCGCTTGCATGAACGAGACCCACGAATGGTCTTCAGGGGTACTTAGCTGCAACTGCTATGGAACTAATTTCAGCATGAGGACTTTGTAGGTCCCCGGTCACATCAGCAGAACTTAGCCATGAATGTTATGGAACTGTTTTCGGCATGAGGTGACCGTACGGTTCCCAGACAACTTGTTCCGGGGTTTTGAAGGAAAGAGCCAGGAGAATGCTTTTTGGAGGGAAGATACCTGGGATTAAGGGGTACAAATGCTACCTGAGAACCAGGCAGAGCACTCCGTATTGCGGTTGCATGAGCTCCGGAAAGTTGACCGGCAAAAGCACCAAACGCCCAGGAACTATTTTGGGCAAAGGACCACGTGTGCGGTCAGTCAGAACTTTAACACGATGGCGTTTCCCCTACAATGTATGGATCTGAGTGTTATTTGGACAAAATGAGCACTAAGATCAGGGCTATTTGGGGATGTATTATTTGATGAGGTTATTGTATATTATTATGCTGTTTTGGGGTATTTTCATGTTTTATATTTTTGTGCTCCAGGGAGATAATTGGCTTACTGTCTATAACTCAATTATTTCCCAGGCACAGAGATCTTTGGGAGGGGATTGCATTTTATTGTGTGGACACCACGTGCTGGGGGTTGTGTATATAAGCAAGGAACTTAGCTATAACAAACCAGTTTCTTTTCACCCTTCACTCAGTCTGCATTAGTGTTTGTGTGGATCAGCTATACTCTCTGCAGGAGAGCTTAATCACCTGAAGCTGTACCCAGGACCCTGGGTGGGAAGTGATGTTGAGACCCGAGCCATGCTGTGGCAGCTAGGGGCTGAAGCCCTCCTGTGTCCTGGAGGAGAGCTAGGAAGCGAGCTTGACGGAGGTACCCAGTCGGGGTACCAGGCGGTCCATCACAAGGAGGAACTGTTACAATGTTTAACTGAACCTGGCATGGCAGGTTCACTTTAAGAAATTAATAGATCTGTATAGATTTTTTGTGTGTGGCATTCCGTGTCGTCAACTGTAATTTTTTTCTACTTGGAAAAGCATTGTGAAAGGTCTGAAAATTAATAATAAAGTAAAACATAGAGCACATAGAATGAAAGGAAAACGCTACTCTCTATAACAACTTATCTTGAACCCACTTTTTAAGCCCCAAATCTATTTATTTTAATAGTTAAAAGATTGGGAAGTAAACCATTAAACCACACCTTCAAGGACTATGGATAGGAGCGCCGGGAATGTTATTTCCCTGCTCTCATACCCAGGCATACCATGATGTCACACGTGCATACCCAGTGCTGTCACAGTTTGTCATAGGGAATCTTTGCACGCAATGACAGAATTATTGGCGTATCATGGCAAGAACCATGTACGCACCTGTGGTCCCTAATGCTTGTCTATGTTATCCTGAAGGACATCACACAACATACACTAGCACCGAGAGAGACTTTGCCCTGGAGAAAAAGTAAGTAAAATTGCTTTTATTATTTTGCAGTGCACACAGGTGTTCCAAGCCTAGAAATAGACAGGGACAGTAATAATATATAGAGAGTTACATTCCTAGTGCTATAGTGTAATTTTAATATAGTGGAAGTGAAATAATCTTTTTTTTTTTTGTTATTTGTTAAATTTGATTTAAATTTTGAGATCAGCATACGGCCCCATATCTAAATTACAACATTTTAATTTTAATAATAAAATTATAAATAAAAGTAATTTTCTTCAAAGGCAAAACAAATGTCATACAGAAAGTATAGAATTGCTAGTTACACAATTAAAAATAATAAAATTATAGATTTGTTTACTACAACCATTTTTGCATGATTTGAAGTTTTCTTTCCTTCTGTGATATACACACCGGCATCATATTATTTAAATATGTTGTTGTGACATTCACACTATAGATAGTCTTTATGTTGTTCACATCAGGGGATAACCCTTTCCTAAGCTGGTTTTCACTTTAGAATGAATACCGTCTTACTACATCAAGAAACTCTGAGTGAACAAATGATAATAGGACAATAGATTAGAAAAATAGACAAAAAAAAATCACAATTTTCATATTGCTAGTCTACGTGTGTTCACAAATGTGATCTTTCATATATTTAGGAAATGTTGCATACTTTAAGCAAACTTTAATTTCACAGGGTAGATGCTGTCTTAGGTTCAGTATTTTGATTGCATTTGCTCTTTTGGAGTCTTCATAGAACATAAATATTCATCTTTGTAGATCTATTATTAATTTATTAATGTCTAAATGTACTGCACATTCTGAATAATAATCAGGTAACCATATTAAAAAGGGCATGCAAAATTATACAACAAGATTGTTAAGATTTTTTGTGCAAAATCCATTGTCTTCCAGTGTCAACTTAATTGCATATTTTAAACTGCACTCTTGGTCATAGAATGCCATGTAATGAACACTTGAGGTATATAAGGACTTACAGGGACACTCCAGACCTCTAAAAGACGTTAGCTTGCTGAAAAGCTTCATGTTTGAAGAATGTTTCCTCTTTTTTTATTTTGCAACAAGTGCAGATTTCAATATAAATTGGCACTTTTAGAAATGAACATGGTTACACCTCCTCGACTTTCAAGCAGACAACTGGTCCTGTTACTTCCTTGTTTGGTTAGCTCAGTGAAGCTAAACTCAACAGGCAACAATTGCTCAGAGCATCTACCTTGCAAAGACTGCTCATTGAGCTGCACTGGGAAGTCTGTGATTGGACAGCCACAGAAAGTCTGGGCGGGGTTAGAAGGGGTAGGTTTGCAAAGGCTGCATGCAACAGATATGCAGGTTTTGTGATCTGTTTTAAGATATACCCTAGATGAAAATATGAATAATTAAATGCATGCAAGCTTTCAATCTGTGTATATATACTAAACAGTGATTTTTGTATCATTTTGTATTTGGGCAGTGGATTAAAGGTGAGTGAAGTCTATTTGTTTGTTTCTTGGCAAAAGTCAGGATAAGATTGAGACTGACATTTAAATGAAATGTAGAGCACTGCATAGCTTTCTGGTGAAATGTGGTCATTAATCATTCTGTGTTACAAATTATTAGTGTGTATGTGAATTGTATTACTATTTTTAGTTGTGCTCTTCACAGGGTGTAAAAAAAGCACATATAGCACTGTTAACCTGTCCTTCTGATATCAGCCAGGTATGAAAGCTGTGCTATGAAGCATCTTCTCATGTGATGCAGTGGCGTAGTGTGAGGGGGTCCACAAAGACGGTTACCGTTTGCGCAAAATTCTCTAGAGCACAAAAAAATAAAAAAGTAGTAATAATAAATTAGAAGTAGCACACCATTCCCCTCACACAGAAAATCTCTGTTTCTCAATGTTCGAACATTCTACACAGTTTTTAAGCATGACGGGGCAAATAAACATTGCTACATAACATATTACAGTAAATTTCTTGCTCTTATAGCTATATTGTCCTCATGTAATTACATAATACCTGATATTAGCATGATTTCCCATTTAAAGATACCGCTGGCTTTCACCAGCTCTTTCAAAAATCAGCCATCTTGTATGATCTTCTCTGAGGCCTATGTATTTTTGCACATGAGTGAGAATAAAATGTAGTTCGAAATTTCCTGAGAAGTAAAACTGCCAGAAGCTGCAGGAAGAAGATGGTGGCATGAATAATGGTGCTGTCAGTGATATCAGAGTGAATATCTTATCGCCTCACCACAGCTTTTTACGAACAGATATTATGACTAGAGCTGCGTTAAACTAAACTAACACTGGAACTTTGCTCATGTTTCAACAAAGATATGAGTTAATTTCAAAAATGCAAACAACTAAGTTCATTTTTACATAGTTTGAATCAATGTATTAATGGTACTAACACTACAGGCAATGTAATGAAGGACTTGAGGCTTTACTGTCATTCACATTGCACATCTTCTGAATTTATGCCCACTCGTGAACATCTTAGAAAAATAAAAGCGAGAATAGAAAGTGATTAATATATCAGTAAATTGTGAAGTAATTTAAATACTAATAGGCCCACCTACAGTCTCAGATATAAAACTTAATACATATTTTAGTTATTTTTCTTCTCTGGAATTGTCTTATGCATACTTCATATATTCTTGAATTCATTTATTATTTTAGTCTCTACTAGTTAGGTATGGGCTACATTTTGTTGAGTAGTATTTTCTAATATTAATAATCATTCTCCTACCTCCCAGCCTCAAAGTGTGCCTCTTGAACATCATGACTGAGAAAAAAAACATTTCCTTAAATGTATGTATTTATTTATTTATTCTATTTAAATAATTTATATTTTTCCCATTTATTGTAAATATGAAATTCTTGAGGTCTTGAGCATTTTGGCTAATCTGACCTATATGTTGCAGAATGTTCTAAAGTGGGAAACCTTGACTAGTCTACAATCATTAGATGCTACTTAAATGTGTGTATTTTCTGACTAATTTTGCTAAGGAAAATCAGAATTCCAACAATGTCATTTCTTTGTTGGAGTATTGCACAATATAGGTGTAATCATTTTTCAAAGTAACCCAGATAATGTATTGATGTCTTCATCTATCAATTTGTGCCCATCATGGTTAGAGATGAAGTTGACAATCCTTTGAAGAAAGTAGAAGAGGGCATTAGTGTAACCTATCAAGCACACAGCATGATGCTATATGGTCCCCTGCTAGTGCACTTTACTCTGAATAATTGATGTTCCATCACTTGATATCGAAGAAGCCCAAAGACTAGGAAACAATTTAAAACAATTGCATTCATCTCGTATAGTCATTGCCTATCATGACTTATGCCCCTTTTTATTTTTCCATCTACAGCAGTCTTACATAAAAACAGACAGTGGTTATACAGACAATATAAACAGAACACTAAGAAGCCTGCGTAAAACTAACACAAGTTAGAACTGAGAAACATACACATGCTGAAATATATATTTTTTTCTATATTATGGTAACAGTATTAAAAAAAAAAAAAGCAAAACATGGCTTCTATTTTAACAAACAATCTTAACCCCTTAAGGACACATGATGGAAATATTCCGTCATGATTCCATGTTATTCCAGAAGTTGTGTCCTTAAGGGGTTAAACTCACACTTGACAGCAACTGGAAAGTTCAAAAAGAACATATAGTCTAAGTAAAACATGTGAGTGAGGATGGATATGAATGGAGGGGGACTCGTGCTGCTGTAAAGTGTGGCCGAGATTACTGGGTGAACGAGCCTATAATTGCTGATGAGGGAATGAAGAGAAGGATGAATGAAAGATAAAAAAAAATTGGGTAGGAAGAAAATGTCAGGGAGCAAAGATTCATACATGGGGAAAATGTAACTCTAGCTGGTGCATTATTGAAAATGGTAACTGTTAGAGATGCACACGGGTGGAAAATTTCTTTTGAGTTTTGGTTCTTTCAAAATGTAGAAATTATCAATTTTGATTAAAGTTCATTGAGAACCAGTTTGGAAGTAAAACAAAATGTGGGTACCATTATTCTAAAGGATTCTAAAAGATACCAAATTAGGCCACTGTTTAGCAGATAGCTCCCTAATTTGGTAGCCTTAAAATGGCAATCACACATAAGGGTATATAATTAAGGGTATATAATTAGGGAGCTGTTTAGTTTAGTAAATAACTCCCTGATTTGGTATCCTAAAAATGGCGATCACACATAAGGGTATATCATTAAGGGTACATAATTAGGGATCTGTTGTGTTTAGTAAATAACTCCCTGTCTACAGAACACATATGAAAGATCAAAATGTATCAAAGGGATTTTTTTCCTAATTAGTTGACAAGTGTGCGATTAATGTATTAAGTTCCAAAGGAACATTTCCATGTGTGTGCATTTCTTTTTCTTTTCTTTTTTTTTTTTTTAAGAAAGAAACACACACGTTTCACTTTTCAGGTATTGTACACATGCATATTTGTCATCTTAGCAATTTCAATGTGTTATATTTTTTGTTCTTTTTATTGGTTTATGAGAAATTGATTAATGTCGAATAGTAGGTTAATACTTTTTGTACACATTATCGAGACAGGGGAGGTATTTTCTGGTGTTCATTCTGCTCACAGATATGTAGAAATATTTTGTTGTATTTTTTGCGTGGTTTTGTTAGAAAAAGGTTCATAAAATATCTTCTCTTTAGCGGGACAATGATCACCAGAACTCGTTTGCTTAATATCAAGTATAGAGTTATTTTGAAGCCAAAGTTGAAGAAAAAAAATAGAACTATTCACTGAATTAATGTAAGTTATTGCTTTCCTTACAGAACACATTTAAAGTGCATTTACATACAATAGTGAAGAAATTGGTAATGTAGCCATGAGTAGAGATGTCGCGAACTTCCCGTGAACGGCTCGCCACGGTTCGCCATGAACCGTTCGCGGCGAGCTCCGGTCAGCTGACACATTCCGGCCAATCTCCAGCAGACCCTCGGTCCAAGACCCTCCCACCTCCTGGACAGCATCCATGTTGAAGCCTTCAACATGGATGCTGTCCAGGAGGTGGGAGGGTCTGGGAGGGAGGGTCTGCTGGAGATTGGCTGGGATGTGTCAGCTGACCGGAGCTCGCCGCGAACGGTTCATGGCGAGCCGTTCGCGGGAAGTTCGCAAACGGTTCGTGACATCACTAGCCATGAGTTGTGAAACTAACAGATTATATTCACTTCAATGTGAAAGCTGAAATGGGAACAGCTATTACATTTTGCTTAGTTCACTACTCTGCTCTTGGGTGGGTCTGCATCTCACTGATAAATACTAATCAGCTTGTTAATTTAGACTGTGAATTTCAGATTTTTAAGTCCATATGTTATGTCCCCCCAGTTAATCTATGCTTTCTGACGTTGGTTGATCTGTATGCCAGATCTCTCACCCTGCTTCAAAGAGCATGGCATCTGTACAGATTTTCAAAGGCTGACTACATATTTTCAAGAGTTAGCTTCAGCTGCTTAAAATTCATATTGAAGATGTTTTGAATTGTGGATCTTATACTACTCACAAAGTCATGCTCCTGAATAATCTATTTTTAGTTTTCAATTTTATTTTTTGTATTTTTTTTTTATGACGGTATAAATATTACTTTAATTTAAACAGCGTAGAACAATCACGCATGACAGTCTTTTTCTAAATATGAAAATGTTTCATATCCATTTTAATATCATAAGAAAGGTATATAATTTTGCAAAAAGTAATACAATCCTTTGTTTACTAAGAATATACAGCATGTGTTGCTAGACAATGTTTGTACATGTCCTCATCGCCTGTGAAACTCTTTTCTTGCTGTTCTCACTCAAGCTTAAAAAAATGTATCCCGTGGACAGATTCTTCTAATTAACCTTCCACTCCTCCTATACCTATTTCTATTCTTGCACTGGTTTTAATTCAGTCCTAGTCCTTATCTGCATAGCATTCACCCTGATAAATATGACATCCCTACTCTGCCTATAACGTACATCTCTCTCTAGGCTTTTGAAAGTCTGCTCCATAGTCAATTAGCTTTGTCCCAACTTCTTAATCAATTTCAAAAAGACTTAAAAAGCCACCTCTTTCACAAGGCATAACAACTAGCCTGTTAACTTCTCTCCCCTGCAACATTTTACCATTTGTCATTCAATGCTGCTCTAGTCACGTACCATTCCATTTACAGATTATGTACGCGTGTAATCCATTTTCATTTTCAATAATATACACTTTACATGCTGTGTAATCTGATCTCATTTCCATTCGTTCTCATTCCTATACGTCAATCTAAATAGTTAAATTGCTTGGCTCATTGACGTTTTGTACAGAGCTGCAGATAAATAGTTATAGTTTTAGCTGAGAACATTTACATATTTATCTGTTATCCATTTATTTTTTTCTGACTTATTTCTCATTAACGAGACTCTCTATGCACCAAAATCACAACATTTTAATGGAAAAAAGTCTTGGTGCAATGACTCTGTTCCTATCCACTGAAAAGTGTAAACATTGCCTGTTTTGAGAATTGATACTCTTCACGTGTCATGTAGAATGCCTCTAGTGGTTGTCAATCAAACAGCCACCAGGTGCTTCCTCGTTGAACCTTTCAGTAACTGTAAGTCTGCATAACTGGCGTTTCTAAACACTGTTAATGTTTCCAATGGAGATGAAATGCTAGCAATACTGTTAGAAGTATGCAGCAAGAGGTTTTGGATTGGCTCAAGATCCTCAGTAATAATGAGCTTAGAAGTGGAAGAGCAGTTGTTGTAGTGAGATGGCACTGGATAGAAGATGAGTTGAATTGTTTTTTTCACAGAGGGTCCCACTATGTAATGGAGTAACAGAAAGCTATATTTTATACTATAAAATATATTTATTTAGAACTTTATAGTGTTTCTTTAAGAATAATGTGATCATTAAATTGTTATGGTCTAATGGGCTATGAGTATAGGCTGTCTGTATTTGTAAAATGGTTTTCAAGCTGTACTTATATTGCAAATCATGTTTTCCTAATAATAGTGTATTTACAAAATAAGCAAGCAGTGGTGAGTAGAACATCAGTTTGAAAAATATAGGCCAGAATATAAATGTATTCACTCAACCTTCTGAACTTTAGATTTTTTTTAATCTTGGACAAATTTTGACCATTTCAATAAAAAATTTAAATTGAGTATGGTATGCTGGACAACAGTCTGCTTGGATTCTGAATTTGTATAATATAATATCCCCATGTAATCTGTCTATTTTCTGCATGAACTAATTTTCGCAAAAATAAATTCTGCTTTGTATACAGACATCTGCTGAACATATGTTCCATGATTTCCAGATGCTTCATTTCACTAGTTAGTGTAGGACAGGTATAAGGTGCAAGGTGTTCCTTAGCACCCACTATTAAGACCTTAGATCAAGAATTTTAATCTCATAATCTTTTGTAAATTCTGATGGAATCTCATCCAAACGTTCCAGTTATAGTCTAGAAATCTTTCTAATCTATCTGATATGTATTTGAAGAGTCACTCAACTGGATAGAAGCCTGCAGACTGTTGATTTAACTGTTAATTATGTTGACGATTTCACAACTAAAAAAATGGGGAAAAAAAGAAGAAACCTAAAGGGTAACTGTTACTTTGAAGGATTTAAAAAAAATATTTTTTAGCTATCAACACAGGGGAAGACAATATCAGTATAGATCCTTAATAAAACATACGTAAACAAAGCACTTTTATCAGCACATAGAAATATACATGCAGTATAAAACACATACAACATACAACACGATTGGTCGGTGGTAGCTACTCCGAACCGCCTGGGGGACATCTGATTTCATCTGATGGCTTTAGGATTGTTTTACTTATCTCCTATATTTAAAAAAATATATATTTGTAAGGTTTAAAAAAACAAAATTAAATCTAAGTTAAAACTAATATCAAAGTTCTGTCATCGAGCATAGTGTATAGAGTAGAAAAAAATCAGTTCTGTTATTGAGCATAGTGTTTGGAAATAGCGAAAAATAAACAATAAGGTTTATTCACTAAAGTGAGAATTCAAAGTGAATTTCAAATTTTAGAAACGGGAAAAATTCTTTAAATCATTTATGCTTTCAGTTCAGCTCTCTTGACTTTAAATTTGAAATTGATTTTGAATTGAGTTTGAATACCCTGAAATATTTCTTCTCTTCCAAGGCAATGTGTACCCTGGTTGTGCCTGAACTGAGCTGGACAAAAAATGGTTAGCATAAGTCATAGATGATGTTCAATGGTTTATTCAAGTATGTAATATCCAGAAAAGTGGCAGCTCTCCTTTAAGTAAGCAAATTCCATATGGTTTTTTAGCTGTTTGTATGATATATATAAAAATCAGCACTCCCAGTTAGCTTTCTTAGGAACTTCTTTTACTAAAAAGTGTAAGAGTCAACATTTCAGTTCCATTCAGGAACTTTCATCAGGACAACCCTGAACCACCCTGGTTGACTCTTACACTTTTTAGTAAAATAAGTTCCTAAGAAAGCTACCTGGGAGTGCTAATGTTTTTCTTTCATACATTTAGTGCAATCAAGCACTGGGTCAAATAACTGTAAGTAGAAGCGCAAGGCTTTTTTTCATTTTTATATATATATATATATATATATATATATTTGATATGCAATATATTTTTCACTATGCTGAGGTGTCATATATAGAAGATAAAAGAAAATGATTGGTTCGTGTTATATTTGAAACTCACATTTTAGTATCTTAAAGAAACTGCCAAGGCAGTTATATTTGATGAATCAGAGAATTGAAAGGCTACTTTTAGTTATTTACAAATTTTCAAGGTTTCCCAATAGCCTTCATGATATGAGTATTGTTTAGTCTCCGGTTCCAACCCTTATTATCACATGGGATCCTTGTTTAACCCCTTAAGGACACATGACGGAAATATTCCGTCATAATTCCCTTTTATTCCAGAAGTTGTGTCCTTAAGGGGATAAGAGTGCTCCACACTGTTGACATGTAAATCTTACCATTTAGGTTACATTTTTAACCCACCATTAATATAAATTTGTTAGGGAGCATGATCATTCGAAAACAGGTAGGCTCTTCCCCTAATTAATCAGTGTCCTCACACGCAGCATTCCCTAAAAGCTTGCAAACATGTTTATGAGAAACACTGTTCAGCATTTAAATATCCAGAACAATGATATAAATCTTCATTTGTTTCAGCAAACCCAGGAGAATAACATTTGTGTTACTGTTCCTTTAAGTAGCTACCTACGGTCTAAATGTGAACAGCAAAATATGTCTACATATGTGACACAGAGATAATACACACAATAAGCATTTTCAAATTAATTAGACATGTTTTGCTTATATTAATGTGTATATCAATAGTTCGGCAAAATGAAAATGTATCTGTATAGATTTATATACTTTGCTTTTGTATATATGATGGAAATCAACATTTAGCACTAATGGTAAAAAGAAAAAATGCAAGGATTACGAAACTGCAATATGTTTAGAAATGGTATGGCGGGATTGTAAGGAGTCCATAGTGGCCACCAAAATACAGTACTATATGTATTATAATAAAAAAAACTGAAAAAAGCAGACACGGCAAGGCTGGGCTCCACTCCAGATGGTGTGTAGTACATCTCTCCTGATGCTATTCCAGCATTATGGCCAAAAGAGAAAATTTAAAGTGCAAAAGAATTCCCACACCTGCCCTAGGGTATTTAGTTACCGTTTTCATTAATCACTTGCAAAATATTCCCTTCAGGGCTGCCATCAGGGGTGCACAGTCGATATGGCTGTTCATGGCTCAGGCACCACATTCCCAATGTGCACATATATATGGCGATTATAGCAGTTATCGGTGTATATATATATATATATATATATATATATATATATATATATATATATATGTGTGTGTATATGTCTGCAAAAAAAAGAAAAAAGCAGCAACAGGTGCACGCTAGGGTTTCCCCCCTTTCTTAGAAAAAATACCGGCCATACTTATTTGCATAATTAATTATATATGTGTGACATCACAGTGTATGACATCACAGTATGTAAATTAGAAGGAGTGACATAAGAGTAAAAAAAAAAAAAACAACTGGAAACTGGACCACAAAGGAGCAGTTTTCTGTAAATCACAAAAAAATAACTACTTTGTTAGATTAAAATTCCAAGTCGCCGAGGGCAGAGCCTAACCACGAAGCGGAGAAGATGCATTGCGCTGAAGCTCCAGCGATATAAACACAATTTCTACTATCACTGACCGATAAACCACCTCCAAATCACCATAGGTGCCGGTGGGGTGCATGCGAAGAGGCAGCGAAAAAGTACAACAAACCCATACACAGCAGACAGGCACACACCTATATGTCATAAAGTTGTGCCCTGAAACAGTATACGCTCATGGATATCTTTTGTCTTCCCGCATAGTCCTACATGTATTTTGCTGCGCCTGTATGCTAATATACAAGTTAACCTTACAAATGTTTCCTGCAAATGTCCACAACTACAAGATAATAGTACCAAGGTTCCTGACAAATCTTGCAGCCGCAGCAATGTTTCGCCTATTGTACCTGACATACTCATGTTTCATTCATGCGATTGTTATATTACTACGTCTTATCGCTTCCAAAAAAAAAAAATGTGCAAATGTCCTTAAAATACCCCACTGTCATAAATGTACCTGATTTAAGCGAATTTGGGGCACCACACGCATGCCTGTTACGCAAATATGCACGGAAAAATAAAGAATAAAAAAAAAAAAAGTAAAATAATTCTAAGTCGCCATGGCGCTTGGGATTTGTCTAGCCCTGCCTTGATCCACGTGCCTTTATGAAACTATCCTGTATCTTAAGTGAATTATATGGACCACAAAGGAGCAGTTATACAGAGTTAAAATAGCACCCACTCTCACCAGCCACAGCACTGGTTGCATTACAGCACCTTTTCCCACCTCTGGCATGTAACAATATAATTTGAAAAATAAAATAATAATATAAAACTAAAAATAATTTTAAATTTCATATATATATATATATATATATATATATATATATATGTGAGTTAGAAACTCTTCTGTAGTTAATTCAAATAAAGATATATGTCTTTATAGACATAGGAGCACACAGCACACAAATCTCACTATTCAGGAAAAAAACAAACCTGAACGTGTAGTGGTTACAGATCTTCCAACACAGGACACAGCTAGCTCTCCTCCTAGTGGTGCCCTAACTCCCCATTCCTCACTACTAGATTCTCCTATTTAGTGTCCCCCCTATTCCTCACTACTATAGTCCCCCATCCCTCACTACTAGAGTCCCCCCATCTAGTGCCCCCCATTACTCACTACTAGATTACCCAATCTAGTGTCCCGCTCTTAATTGTCGACTAAATCAATTTAAACCAAAATCTAGCACAGAAGAAGAGTACTTGGCTTATGCACACACAGTGTGCAAAGCTGTTCCACACAGCAGTACACAGCACAGAACGTAAGTGCAGAGAAAAAAATCTGTCTGTTGTCTCTTTAAATTCACAGCAAGGAAATAGCTCAGGCTGTTGTATAAGTGACTTGGCTATCTCACATAGAAAAATCAATGACAGAGGATACCAGTCAGTTACAGAATGTCTCCACTGTGTGTCTCTTCTTTGGATGTATATACTGTTTGCTCTTCCCTCTGTTTTGTTTCTGTTCTAGGGATGCATTCTACACCATTCACTAAGCCCCTTGTACATCATGTCACAGGTGTGAGCTGATTTCCTCTGACATACTTTGTAATCTGTATTATCCTTTTTTCCCCCACCATTTTGGATGCAGAAGGGTGACATCCTTCTAGTCCAAAGAAATTAGAAATCTTACAGCTGATACGCATTTACAAAATTCATGCTGAAAACCGAAGCGTGTGAAAAATGAAGAGGCAAAAACAAAATGTACTACCAGTTTCAGCAAAATTTTGCGATAAAATTGTCTATATTTGCAAATGGAGTGGCCTCATGAGTATAATATTAATTTCTGAGTCGCTGCAATACTTCAAGATGCAACGTAGGCCTAACATTAATTTTCCAAGTTTATAAAATATAATTTGGCTCTGTAACTTCAATAAAAAGTTCATGGAAAACCTCTTCATAGCACCTATGCTATACCCATACAACATAACTAAACACAAACAATTTAATTTCAGTTGAGTAACAAACAGGCAGATTATGATATTTACAATTTAATGGAACAAGTGTATGAAAAATGTTGAACAAATTGCTATGAAATTTTGGAGCCAGTTGTGAATTGATATACCCCATTTCAAATACCATGGAGATTCAACAATACACAGGGGAGTTACTCATTGGTGAAAGTGGGTCTTTAGTAGAGATGTTGCGAACTGTTCGCGAACTGTCCGCCGGCGAACAATAGCGTGTTCGCGATGGGCGAACATAACCGATTTCCGGTCCGCCCCCTATACGTCATCATTGAGTAAACTTTGACCCGGAACCTCACAGCCAGCAGACACATTCCACCCAATCAGCAGCAGACCCTCCCTCCCAGGAAGTGTCTGCTGACTGTGAGGTTCCGGGTCAAAGTTTACTCAATGATGACGTATAGGGGGCGGACTGGAAATCGGATATGTTCGCCCAACGCGAACACGCTATTGTTCGCCAGCAGACAGTTCGCGAACAGTTCGGCGGACAGTTCGCGACATCTCTAGTCTTTAGTAAGCGGAACACACAATATATCCACCTCAGTAGGAGGCAAAGCATAATCTGATCACCTATGTTATTGGGGACTGTTATTTTTTTACATTGTTACAAAAGTTGACTTTTTTAAAATTTGTTTTTGCAATAAAGTAGTTGTATCTATTGTAGTTATATGTGTTAATTGATTTTACAAGTGTTGTGATGCTCTACTTGGTTTAGGCTATACTGTATGTCATATGTTTGATTTTTGTTTATTATTATTTAGCATGCAGTTTAATAATTTTTTTATTTTTTTTATGTAGACTCTCCTTGTGTTTATAATAGTTATGTACAGGGTTATTCACTGAAGTGAGAATTCAAAGTTTTTTTTATTTTTTTTATTTAAGGTAAAAGTAGCTGAAATGAAAAGATTCTCTAAGTCAGCTATACTTCTAGGTTGGCTTTTTTTACCTTAAATTTGAAATTGACTTTGAATGATCACTTTTAAGAATAACCCTGTAAGTATTGATATGGTTTTTTTTTTCAGTTATTCCTACTGGGATAGTCTACTGCTAAATCAGTTTTTACAATTTTTATCTCATTATTCTTTTTTTTTGTTTTAACCATTTTCTCTCTCTGTTTTTTTCCCCTCACTTTTTGTTTTTAAAAAGTATGGTAAACACTGCAATATCATTTTATCACTTTATTTGGCAAGAACTTAATTTATTTTTCTCCAACGTTATGTGGTAAGTGCTACAGATTAGCTATTTTTATGGTAACTTCATCAATTTCTTTTGTTTGTTTTTTTCTAACTTTATGTGGTAAGCGCTGTATATTTTTTTAAAACCTTTTTTTCCAAATACCACGCATTGCCTACTTTTGCAAATGGTATGCCAAAAGCTAAGCAAATGCAGCACTGACATTGAAAACCAGTTTATTAAAATTCCATTTACAGATAATGGTTTTGTGCTGTAAATGTTTGTACGTGAGAAAAAACAAACAACATTTCGGCAGAGACGACAAAAAAAAAGAATTGCGATTTTTATTTTGAGAATGTTATATTTAAAACAGCAATATATAAATTGCAAAGTTTTACTCCATGAATAAATAAAAATCCAAGGCAGATTTTTATTTACAAAATCAAGACACATTAAATAGTTTAACAATGCTCTAAGGCAGGGTTGTCAAACATGCGGCCCCCCCAGATGTTGCTGAACTACAACTCCCATGATTCCCTGGCCATCTGTTTCATCGAAAGAATCATGGGAGTTGTAGTTCAGCAACATCTGGGGGGCCGCATGTTTGACAACCCTGCTCTAAGGTATTTTAATTATTTTAAAGATACATTTGAACATTTTTAAAATTTGCCTAGTTTCACTTTTTCTTTGATATTATTTGAATTTTATTTGTCTCATATTATGACATAAATGCTATAAACTACCCAGGGAGAAAATAATTTATAATGATGAGCATTTTGATCTATTCTGTTCTGCAAAAATAGCATGTACTTGGTTTATGTTATGCTTCCAATAAACAGAAATAGGTTGAACTAGTAAATACGATCATAAATCAAAAGTGATCTATTCTACTGTACCTTTTCAATATGGAGGCTAGGAAAATGATGTTGTCTCTGCTGCCTGCAGAATTATTTATTCTTAATAGATGTTTTGTCACTGCTTTGACCTTGTGCATCCCAAGAGATGAAGTAAGGTAATATGTTGTACAGGCCAAAAATGTACATTACTGCTAGATCTGCTGTTCCATTTTATTTTACACTTATTCTTCATCAGTCAACATTGAATAGAATTATAGATTTATGATGGGGTATTTAGTTTTTCATTCTCAAATACTTTATGTGTACATGATTAACCAATGCCTCATCAAGGTCTTTAAGTAAATTCAATTAGATAGTGAAGCGATAAAATGTCCTAGTCATGTTTCTATAACGCATCTATTAAAAATGGAGAGCAATGCTGTTTGCATGTTTACCATTACTATTTACCCAGTATTAAAATAAAGCATTCGTCTCTTGGTGTGGGTGTTGTTGTGCGCATGTGCTGAGTTGAATATTCTCATAAACAGTTGCAATTAAAAATATTCAAATAGGAAAGTAGGTTTATTGTAAAAAAAAACAACAAAAAAAACAGACTTTCAGCTGTTTGCAATGAACACATGAAACAAAAGCAACTGAAATAGCCAAACACAATGACTACTTTAATAGGTTTCCTCAAATTCAACTGATAATACAACTTAAAATGATTTATCCAGTCTCAAAATTATTTAATCCCTTCACGGCAAGTTTGTTAGTACTGTTATGACCTGCTGCAAATGAGATGCATAGCCAGACACCAGCTTTTGGCAGCGTTCCAGAGAAATCTTAGCCTATTGCTCATGAGCAACGTCCCCCAGTTCAGTAATATTCTTGGGTTTGTGTGCTGCAACCATCTTCTTCTAATCTCACCAGAGATTTTCTATGGGGTTCAAGTCAGGTGACTGTGATGACCACTGTAGAATTTTCCAAGCTTTGCTGGAATTTGACGTATGCTTGAGATCATTGGCTTGTTTAAAGATCCAATCACACCCAAACTTCAGCTTCCTCACAGATGCCAGGTCAGGCAAGTCACAAGTTTGCATTGTGCGCATGCGCACGTCGGCGACTTGACGCGCATGCGCCGAGTGCCGTTTTGGTGCGCATGCGCTGGTGCCTTTGCCCCGTTGACGCTTGCGCGTTTTTGCGCGTGCGCATTGTATGTATGGGGCGGTACATTTCGGCATTTAATGTTTGAGGCGAACCGACATTTGTGGAGCTTGAATAAATAATATATAATTAATAATGAACATATGACTATTATATTGTCATTAGTTTTGGATCATTATGTTTCTTTATCTATTTTTATAAATAGTCTTTGGAGTAATTCTATGATCATGTGATTAGTATGCTGCAATTGGCCAGTTGGTGTCACATGATTGTTGTCATGTGATTTCACTAGGAAATGCAGTTATTTAGAATCTTCTGCTGCTCCATAAGGTAAAAAGATTGCAGTATGCTAGTCATGTGATTGGTATGCTGCAATTTACCAGTTGGTGTCACATGATTGTTATCATGTGATTTCACCAGGAAATGCAGTTATTTAGAATCTTTTGCTGCTCCATAAGGTAAAAAGATACTATTGAATACAGCTGCAATACTATTTAACTGATTAGAGTTTAATGGTTGAATTTGTGATATGATTGGCTGATACCCTTTGATCTCTTTGACACCCCCTGATAATGTGATTACTATTGGAGAGCTAATTAATCTTTTAATTAGTGTTACTACTATCACTTGTTTATAACATATGTTTGATAATATACCACATGTTTTTTCACTTATTTAAATATTGTATACACCTATATATTGTGTTTTTGTATGTGCTACATTAGCTTGAAAAAAGCCCTGTTGGGGCTGAAACGTTGCTTTGTAGTTCCTGGTCCAAATAAATTGCCTTAAGAATTGGAAACTATTGGAGTGCCTTGATCATTTTCTACAAATTCCTTACAGATGCCATGATGTTTTCTCCTAGGATTCCCTGATACTTCCATGAATCCATCTCTGTGTTGGAAACACATTAGGCTTTGGCTCCCCCCTGTGGTGCAGTTCCTCATGCTGATGTTGTTAATACTAATAAAGCTGCAATGATTTGTGTACACTGCTGGAGCATGGTATTTTTGTAGTAACCAGCCAATTGCCTACTTCATCTAAAGACATTTCTTCTCTACCTGGCAAACAGCAGCCATTTTGTTTTGTTAACTGAGTTCTTCTGATCTTTCTTTTTTTCGTTTCTTCTATATATGAAGTGATTTGCATAATTTACAGCTACAAAAGCAAAGGGAGGTTATTTAAAATATAACTTGGTCTCATATAACCTAGCATGTATTTTAATAGCATTAGTGAGGAGATCAGAGATGTGTTATGTTGCTCTCTGCTGCAGGTATTATTACAATGGTGCAACTTGCCTAGTAATACCTTACACCTGGACTCACTAGACATAGCATTAACACAAAGAAATAAGTAATTTTATGTTTGTGATATTATAACTTAGTAATTGCTAACTGTGCTATGAGTTCTCTTTTAGCTATGGATCAATTTTGCTCAATTCAAGTCCATGTTTTTCTTTGGCAGTTGGATGATCCAAGTTGACCAGTTTCCATGCAAATGCTTTTTGCTCTTTTTAACTCATTAGTGTTTGTAAGGTTCCTTTCATTATCCCAGAAGTATTTTAATGAGAGCTGATGAAGAGGCTCCAAACGGTGTCAGCATGAATTCAGTACTTGAAGTACTTTGTTGGAAGAGATCTTCAATTACCATCTGCACCACACGCATTTGTTTTTTTTCTCCTTTTTTATGTATATCACTGAGAGATATTTTAATCTAGGTAGAAGGGATAACTATTTTGTTCAGCACACTGAGTTTTTCATTTTTATTCTTTGTTTTGAGAACTTAACCCCTTAAGGACCAAAAACGTTTTTGAGATGTTACGCGTTTGTGACTTTTGCCTAACGTTCATATTGCTACAATTTATCATTGTCTCTAAAAGTGCACCCGTACATTTTATATATAACTTTTTAAAGGATAAATAGAGCTTTCATTTGATACTTTACATGTATACATAAAGCAATAGTAAATAGAATAAAATATAAAATAATGCAAAAAAAATAAAAATAGATTCACCGATTAGTCCTGGTTGGGAAAATGCTCAATTTTTCTAGTATTAAAATAAATTTTTAGAAGTTATAAAACAAATATTGCAAGAGGTAAATCATGATTTTAATGCTAACAATTTGCAAAATTTGGTATGCTGAAATAAAAGCTTTCATAGTAGTCATAGAATCTATAATGGCTACATAAAAGTATATATTTGAAGAAAGTACAACTGCCAAGAGCATTGTGACACTTTTTATTTAACAATTTTATCACAAACCTTGGTCAAATCTTTTCTGTTTTTTTTGTTTTATTTTTGGAAAATTCACAGAATATGCATGTCCCACCACTACAAGCATCCCCTGTTTATATTCTGCCACTGATCTCAAGTACAATGACACCCCACATGTATACCTTTTCTTCTAATTCTTCCACTAATTCTACCCCTCATCTGGTCTCTAATACAATCCTTAACTGAACCCTTAATTCAACCTATAGGTTGGATTACGGGTTGAATTAAACCTACCCATAATCTAACACCTAATCTAACCACAACTCCTACCAATAATCCAACCCCTAATCCTACATATCATTAAAGCCACCCTCTAATCTCAACCCTTGTCCCACCTCTGAGGAATCTCTCTGCTGATATCAATATTGACATCAGCAGAGGATTTTTCCTAGCTCACAGATCTCTGTGCTTTGCATTGCAGCATGAGAGGGAGAGCCACCTCTCATGCTGAAACTCCATTACATGGAGATCGGTGCTGGGCAGCTGGCAAAGCTTGGCACCAATCACTGACTAAGGAGCATGCAGGAAGACCTCTACATGGTCTTTAAAAACCTTGGTTATCTCTCTCATATTAGGGGGACAGTGCCAGGCTGGGAGGACACTATATGTATTTTGGCACATTTGAAATTACTGCAGCTGAAAGCGATCACGCTCAGCTGAGGTACTTAAATCCATTTGAAGAGCTATGTGCTGTGCTGTGTGGGAAATAATGGGAAAAAGTGTTGTGGAATATATATGGATCTTTTCTGAGTCCACTTCTTTTTAATCTGTTTATTGATGATCCTGCAATTGGCATCAAAAGCCAGATCCCAGTGTTTTATTATGTAAGGCTAAATTTTGTGCTACAGGCTTTGGCCCCAATATGTTTTCTTGGAGATCTGCCCTATTCCATTCATTTGGCCATGGTAGTGTCTAATTGCATCCTGCCCTATTCAAATGGAAGCAGACATTCCTTCTTTTCCTCATGTTATTTATTTTAAACTGCAAACATTTCCTTAACGCCATTAGAAAAAGCTCAGACAATGTTTTTAGTATTGAGGTTCAGGGACAAAATACACAAATTTGCATCACCTGCTGGTGATTTATTATTCTGTATCTCTTATGCCAGAGTTCAGAGTTCTGGCCTATCTCACAATAATAACACGTCTGAAACCTTAGGGTCGGGGATAATATTCACCTTACAAAATTCACTTCAGTGCTCTTTTCCTTTCCATTGGTGTAACATGGCCATCAAATACCTAGGCATGCTGATCCCTTCTGAATCTTGCCTTATCTTTTTCTTAAACGTGCTTCAATGTATTACAGAGTGATTTGCTTAAGTGATCCTTACTTCATAACACATGGCTAGGTAGAGTGGGGTTTCACAAAATGAACGCCCTTCCCAGATTCCTTTATCTCCTTCAAACCCTCAGTATTCATATATCTCAATCCTTTGTGTAGGCGAAGTCCTTGTTTCTCTACTCTCTCTGGCAGAAACAAGGGCCTAAATTACATTAAAATGTATTCATTAGGGCAGACTACATGGGAATTTATGCCTACCAGATATTGCTTTATACCTAGAAACTATCCACTTATGGAATGGTCTACCCTGTGTAACTGTAATCCTAGGTTGGCGATTGAGAATGCTATAGCATTTTTCTTTATTTGGCTTCCATTTTATTCTACTCTCCTCCTACCACATAACCATCTGACTATCCCTTCTAAATTCCACATTTGGTATCAACAAGCTCAATGCTACTTCCTTACTAGTTTCCCGTCTCCCAGGCCCCTGGTTCATATTATCCATCCTTTCCTCTGCTTACCATTGCTCATTCATTAGGTCTTCCCCAGTGACACTACATGAACTGCTTTCCCCAGGGCATATAACCTCTTTAGACTCCCTGTCAGGACCACTTCCACCCTCCTGTGGGGCCATTTAGTAAAAATTGTCATCAATTTATACTAAGATTTAACACTATTTTAAAGTGAACCTGTTGTGTAAGTTCCAACTTTAGATATCCCCCAATATGTTGAATACATTGAATACATCAAGTAAAATATTGAGATTTACTCACCATACCCCCAATCAAGCATGGTCATGTCTTGAGCTTCGTAAGAGTTATTCTTCATGTGACACCCATGTCCAGTCTGCCTGCACTCTGCCTGTTGACTTCTGTGATTTACCATGCTGTGGACACTTCCTCAAGCAGACTTGCATTTACATTTCTTTTTCTGTTTAACCTACACAACTTTCATAAAGAAGATTAATTAGGAACTTTTAGTAAGCTACAGACAGTGAGGGGAAAAAGTATTTGATCCTCCGCTGATTTTGAAATGATCAGTCTATAATTTTAATAACATGTATTTTAACAGTGACAGACAGAATAACAAAAAAAATCCAAAAAAACACGTCAAAAAAGTTATAAATTGATTTGCATGTCAATGAGTGAAATAAGTATTTGACCCCTTCGACTTATAACTTGGTGGCAAAACCCTTGTTGGCAATCACAGAGGTCAGACGTTTCTTGTAGTTGGCCACCAGGATTGCACACATCTCAGGAGGGATTTTTGCAGAGCCTCTCCAAGTCAAATCAAAACTTCAGCTCCCTCGGCAGATTTTCTATGGGATTAAGGCCTGGTGACTGGCCTGTTAAAATTGTGTATATACAATTCAGGTGTATGTAAACATACCTTTGGAATCATGAATACATGATTGGCATGGTGAAGGGGTTAAAACCCCTGCACTGTTCAAAAAAGTGGTAGAGAAGCAGACTAGGATTCTATCCTTGCTGAAACTTAGAGTAGGTAGAAACAAAACATATGTATCCACAACTACAGATTTTGCTCTTCAGATTACATTCCTGTTGGTAGTTTGAACACCAGGTCATATTTTTGTGGTTGAATGTTACAAGATTCATTGCACACATCAGCTGCAGTGTCAGTTATTGTGTATGTAAGTGAAAACCTTTTAATTTGTAGAAATTAAAACCTTCTCGATTCTTCAGAATTTTTCAAGAAGTAAGAACATCAGAGTGTGCCTTTACAATGATAAGGTTAAAAGTTCTGGTTTTGAACTGAGATTCTAGAACCCAATGTATTTGTGAATAAATAAGAATGTATATATAGTGATCACTCAACTTTAGATACCTTTTTTTGGTTCAAGAACACAATTGTGCAGATAAGTAAAGACAATAAAGTATTTTTGTCTTTATCTGGATTTGGCCGAAGCATTGTCTTTTTTTTATGTTTTTGCCTTAAATAGGAGCGCTCACTAAAAAATTGATCATTATTGTCTTTATTTATCTGTCTGTATTTATGAATCAGGACACTCTACACATATTGAAGGTCATAAATCTAAGATTTAAAAGATAATTTCAAAACGGTCTCGTCAGCATATGTATTTAAAAAGGAAAAAGGGAAACAAAAATAATGGTGCAGACAGAGTATTGACAAACAAACATTTAATATTAAAAATGCACTTAAAGGTTGCATTTATCTTAGAGCTTGAATGACATGATTTCTGAGTAAATTTTTAATACTAAGTATCTGCTTACCATTGCTCTTCGACTTACCACATTGGTGGGGAGAGGCGGCAGATCTCCCCATCTGGAGCACACAGTGCTGAAGTGGCTATTGAAATTTTGTAACTTTGTAAATATATATAAAATGGATTGAGATAACCAACAATAACAGTGCAGTGTTATTAATGACAAACAGATACATAGTGTGATTAATGGCAAAGAGAGAAAAGAGTTCAGCTAAAAGTAGAAGCCAGTAGGTATCAGAGTCATTTGGCTACCCGAAATTGACAATTTATTTGAAATTAGAAATCAGAAATCTTCTACAAGGAGCTCAAAAGGCACATCTATCCAACATGGCAGTCATGTCCCATCTCCTGTTTTTCTTTTTTAAGATGCTCATGAACTTGATATTTATGTTGAAATATATTATATATTCAATGTAATAACTTACCATACTTCGCAGCAGTGAATATTTTAAATCTATTATATAATGATATCTATAATAACCAAACAATAACAAACAGAATTAACACAGAAGGTCTTAAAGGGGACCTATCATGCACCAAATAACTTATGCTCAGTAGATTGAACACAAGATTCTATATATACGCTGTACTAGCAGTTTTACTAGTAAAGGTATAGATTAGGAGAAAAAAAAAATCTGCTTTTAGCAGTGGCTACGGAGTATAAGGATGGGATGACACCCCTCTGTTCCGATGCAAGAATGCTGGCAATGAAGCCATTGTGCCAACATTACTGAGCAGATGATGCATTCTAAGTAGGGCAAACCAAAGTAGAGACAAGTGGAACAGAGGAGGAGCGGAGGACGACCCATAGGTGGGTGTCACATTAAGAATAACACTGATGAAGCGGCATTGGAACTCTGAGTAAATCCATATATTTTACATTTTACATAATGTATATTTGTAATATATGATGTATTCAATGTATATGGGAGCAAATTCAGGTAAGTGGGATTTTTCATTCTTTAATTAAAACTGTAGCCAAAATGTATTTTTGTTAATGTGTATTCATTTATCTTTCTTTTTTAAATTTGAGTAGAACACCTTTAGTGCTCCTGCATATGCTAAATCCCAATTATAACCGTGCATATATTACCGCACACACAGAAATTGCCTGATTTTAGCTTGATAGGGAAAGCAGATGCACAACAATAGCCGTTCCACACTGCTCTATCATTAACCTTGATTTCTATACGTGAATAAAAAATAGAGCAGATTTCTAACATGATATTGTAGCTGAGTAATGTCAAACTGTTTAGTAATTAGTTATTACATACAACAAATAATTATATTGACATTGCCTCAGTAAAGGCAAATATGTGCATTCATTGACATTTAAAATAAAGGTTTTCAGTTAAAAAAGTGCACTAAATGAATTTTTTTTTTATTTTTAACTTAACAGTGTGTTACCCCCAAATTTTTTTTTACATAAACACCAGTACCTAAAAATATAAAAGACTTAAAGGACCACTATAGGCACCCAGTCCACTTCAGCTCAATGAAGTGGTCTGGGTGCCAGGTCCATCTAGGGTTAACCCTGCAGCTGTAAACATAGCAGTTTCAGAGAAACTGTTATGTTTACAATAGGGTTAATACAGTCTCTAGTGGCTGTCTCATTGACAGCCGCTAGAGGCGCTTCTGTGCTTCTCACTGTGAAAATCAAAGTGAGAAGACACTGATATCCATAGGAAAGCATTGAGAAATGCTATGCTATGGACTGATTGAATGCGTGCATGGCTCTTTCCGCGCATGCGTACTCAGTGCTGACGTCGGAAGAGGGATGAGAGTTCCCTAGCACCGAGGGAGCCCAGTGCTGGAGAAAGGCCCCTTCAGCCCAGCGGGAGGGGGGCCATGATGGTGGAGGGACCTAAAGACCCTATAGTGCAAGTTTGTTTTCCTGGCACTATAGAGGACCTTTAAGATGAAAGGGGAATGGGTTAAAATTGCATTCACAAATGGACAAGTCATAGTAGGCCTTTAATATCAATAGATGTACAGCTCTCTCTTCTTAGATCTCAGCAGATGTTAGATCATACAAAGAAGAAAAGAAAATAGACACATAGAGTTGATCCTCACTTTTTAAAAATCACACTCCATATTTATTGCACTTACAAGATTTAAAAACAAATAACGCATATCATCTCCACTGGATTGCTCTGGCAGTCCAGATACCAAGTGGGAGTAAAACTAAATATGTTAAAATAAAATTAGTACAAATAAGCCCTACGAATTTTCTCCATATGCACGGACTTCAACGGGGGGAAAATATGAAAATTGTGCAGTCTCAGCCATCACCATAATGTTTTTGAATTCAATTAAGGGGGCACATTGCAGGTGAAGATTATGTAAACGTAACTCAGATAAGGGACGGAACTCACACAGGAAGCATCCGTTGCTTTCAAAGATTAACTAGAAACCTCTGCAATCATTTTCTGTTTTTGTAACATGTTATACATAATGGAAAAACTTGTATCATGGGAAATAGTATCATGGATGAGAAAGTGGATGTGCTATTATTAACAAGAGAACAAAGGAGTTTGCAATTTGTTTTAAATTATTTTTATTCTGAAAATGTTCTGTTCGTCTATGAAGTTGCTCCATGCAACATTGTTCAAGTGTTGGTCTGACAAGCTAAGCTACTACACATGTTCATTAAAAGGGCAATCTACGCACCATAACCACAACAGCTCGGTGTAATGGTTGTGTTACCAAAGAATGTCTGAGTCTCATCTGCCAATCTGTTTGTTGTTAAACTATTAGTGAGTAGTTTGACAAAAAGCAAGCCATTCCCAGAAACCAAAACACCACGTCCTATTTAATCACTTTAAAAATGTGGATTTTACACTTTTGCATTATGAGTATTAACCCCTTAAGGACACATGACGGAAATATTCCGTTATGATTCCCTTTTATTTCAGAACTTGTGTCCTTAAGGGGTTAATGGTATCCAAAATGAATGGTAGTGATAGACTGAGTATTTCAGAGATATAATCTCTATACCAAGCTATAGGAAACAGTACATTGAGCTGTTGCTTGGTCCCATTACGGTGATGTTTAGGGTTTACATTTTTCCTATGAATGTCACACTAGTATGTGTGAGAAATAATTAATACAAGATTTATTTTAGTGCATAAACAAAACATTTTTAACATTCTCAAGCATGATGGGTAGTATGATTCAGTGATTGCCTATTTGAGTGTGACAGTAAGAATTACAATAGGAGAAAATCAACATGTGCCATTAGTTATTTCTGTTTCGGAATTTCATTGCAATTAAAAACCATTAGTTTGTTAATTGGGTAAATGTTATATTGGAAAGAGACAAGGCTAAGAGATTAAGTCAAACTCTGAAAGTGGCTATGTGAACTGTTTGATGATATTCTGCCCAATTTGGTCTAGATCTGCAAACAAATTTATTTTATTTAAAAAAAACCCCACAAATAACCCAAAAAACTGAAAAAAATATCAGCAAGGTAGAGACAGCTTTTAAAATGCCATATGTCTGTGCACAGATCTTTTCTGATGTCATTAAAATAGTACATGCTAAGATCATTTTTTTAAGTGTCAGAATATGGTAAACATTGCCAATTAATGAAGACATTTAAAAAAAATACAATAATCCTTCTTTAAGTTGTGTTCATAAAGCAGTTTTAATTGGTTTAACGGAGCTAAATCAGTGAAACATGCTTGAAATGCATGAGCAAATTATGGCATCTGAAATATTTATCACTTTCCACTCAGTCCTTTTAAATTTAGCCTTACCGTTAGTTGCTGTTATAGTAGGAATGCAGATAAACACAGCTGGAATACATGTTCACTGCAACATTTACCAGGAATTAAAAGGCCATACAAAATATCAGCTCATTCAATTCTCACCATCACGACATAGAACTAATTATCAAAGCATGTGAGCTACCTGATACACCCATCACAGATTGGTATTATTGGAAACAAAATAACTCTTTCGAGCAATTACTGTAGTGACAAAGATGGCACCATTCTTCCAAACAAAGACTCACAGAAAAGTCAGAACAAACTTCTAAGGCCACATCATCCAGAAGCTCATCTAAGGCAAAGTAACCATGTGCTCTTTCTCAGGTCATGCTCTTCTGTCCATTTACATTGCCATTATGGATCAGGTAGCCTCATATAGGTGTTTTAGACTGGTATTCCTTGTTACATAGCATGTTTACCAATTTAAGGTGCCAATGTTGGAGGTACTCCCTGTTCACTTATTAACCCTTCAACCCGAATGAGTTGGACTACCATTAACCAAGAAAATTAATTGTTCAACATTAATTTTTAATTCTGTTTTTATGAAACTTTTCTAATATTCTCATGGAACAACCATTTGACTCCTATTTACCAAAGGGACATATCAATATCGGTAACTATCCTCTTTTACTTTAAGAGTTAATCTGTTCAGAATTATGTCTTGAGCTAATTGTATACTATTGTATGTATTATCACTGATAGCTAACACTATGTTATTTGTCTCCATACTCAACTATCGATGGGTTGGCCCAATGTTATCCCAGATGTTATAAAGGTATCCTAATTTTTCTATTATTTATGGTCCTCATATATGTTCGGCTTTATAGGCCAGTACAATACAATATTAGCTCTATACTACATGCCAATCATCCTTTTTTGTAAGCAACACCCCCACACAAATTTACCCACTTATAGTGGTATCAACTTGCTAAAACCATTGTGTCAACACTCACATACAGGGATAGATACTGATACCGGATAGATTGTTATATGACTATGCTCGCAACTAAAGATGTTAATCTGCTTTTTAAAACTGTAAAAAAAACATTTACAGACTTTAGATACTTGATGATAAACTGTCATGGTTTTTATTTATTGTAGCTTTAAATCTTCAAAAGCAATGGGTTTGAAATTATGTATACCATAGATCAATATTGGGATACCAGAGATCAAAACAGGGACAGGGCTGTTAAAGGGAGTTGTGCATGTGTGGGGATGTTCTCTGTGGTGTTGTATATGTTTGGAGGTGGCATGTGTGTAGAGCAGACTATTTGTGTTGTATTGATTGTGTAAAGGGGTCTGTTTGTGGTGTACTGCATGTGGCCAGGGGCTGTAGTGTGTGTGTCTCCAGGTTGTAAAGTATGTGTGTTTGTGTGTGTGTATTTATATAGGGCCTATGGAGTGTGTGGGCCTAGGGGATGCAGTGTGTGCATGTAAGGAGCTGTACTGTGTGTTTGTGAGTGTATCTAGGGGCTCTAGTGTGTGTATGCATATAGGAGCTGTAGAGCACATGTGTATAGGTGCGGTAATGTATGCATAGGTGGTGTAGTGTGTACAGGGGGTGCATATTATGTATTTATAGGGGATATAAATTAGTGTTTATACATGCAGGGGGTGTAATGTGTGTGTTTATAGGGGTATAACGTATGAGAGTGCAGGGAGTGTAGTGCAGGTTTATGGGGTATAGAGTGTGTTTGGTGTGTGTGTATGTGAGTGCCAGGGGTATAGTGTGTATATAAGGTGTATAGAGTGTGTGTAGTGTGTTTTTGTGTAAGTGTGGATATAGGGGTATAGAGTGTGTGTTGTGTGTTAATACAGGGGTTGTAGAGTTTAGTTTATGTAGGGGTATAGAGTGTGTGTTAGTGCAGGGGGTGCTGTGTGTTTGTGTGTTAGTGCAAGGGAGCAGTATGTTTCTGTGTTAGTGCAGTGTGTGTTTGTGTGTTAGTGCAGGGAGCAGTATATGTGTGTGTTAGTGCAGTGTGTGTTTGTGTGTTAGTGCAGGGGAGCAGTATGTTTGTGTTAGTGCAGTGTGTGTTTGTGTGTTCGTGCAGAGAAGCAGTGTGTTTGTGTGTCAGTGCAGGGGGTGCATATTATTATAAATTATTAATTTAATAATTAAACAAAAAAAAGTTTAAAAAAATAAAATAATTCCATTTACTCCCCCTTTTAACTTTGCAGGGGGAAGAGGGAGCATTCAGATACCTGGTGGTCCAGTGAGAGGGACGGTTTTTCAGAGCGATGCCGCGGGTTACCATGGCAACACTCTGATAATCTCAGAGCTCGCGAGAGGGAGAAAAGGAAGCTGCTCGGCCTGCACAAAGGGTGACCAGCTCACTGCCCGATCTCCCCTCTGGGCCCATGATGAGACAGAACTCCATCTTGGGGCCGGTGCTGCCTTGCATGAGCTGGCAGGAGAGATCTCTTGAGCTTTCCTACCAGCCTCAGCCCATGGCCATCGCGGCCCACCAGGTATTTGCCCGGTTTGCCCGATGGCCAGTCTGGATCATGGATGAGTCGTGCTGTAAAAATAGAAAACAGGCATAGAAATTTAAGTAAATTTGCCTATTTTCTTCTTTTTATCCCCCTTTTATATGTTTGATATGTTTTATGTGGACAATTTGGGATTAAATGATAGGCTCCACCAAAATGGCACCTGAGATGTGCCAAAAAGACTTTACTGGCCACTGTGTGGACTAATAATTGATCACATCTGCTTGTGACTTGGAGGAAGGAGGTGGACACTTCAGCTTGGTCTGCTGATCGGACCTAGCCAGATGATCGGGAACGCCAGAAATACGTCATAACTAAGTGACGTGGCTCCGATCTTCAACCCGGAAATTACTAACCTGAAACTCCGAGATGAGTCCGGACGCCCAGGTGGACTGGATATAGTGCACCTTTATGAATTTAAATAGCAGACATAGGAGAAATGAACAGTATCGAGCACTTTGAGAAAGACATTTATTGTTGAAACGCGTTAGTGCTGTTTGTGCAGTGAGATCCCCAAATTTTTATCTATTTTTAACTCAATTCATTTGTTCTGGTTACGTTTCTGTTATCCTTTTTTTTTTTGTTTTTACAAATCAAGTGTTGGAAATACAGTATCCAGTATCCTGTGGGAATCCTACCTACCTGAACTAAACAACATTTATCATACAAGGCACTGAAAGTCTGAGCCTACAATGAAGTGGCTCAGCAATATGTGAGTGGGACCAATTTGTATTAATTTGTTTTTATTACATTTATACAGATTGCACCATGGTCTTTTTTTTGTTTATATATTAGGTTTTATATCAAGCTTATGGTGAAATTGCATGTGTGTGTGTTTATTTACACTCCTTGAGTGTTCTTTACTGCAATTTTATATTAAAGGGACACTATAGTCACCAGAAAAACTACAGCTTATTGAATTTGTTCTGGTGAGTAGAATCATTACCTTCAGGCATTTTGCTGTAAACACTGTCTTTTCATAGAAAATGCAGTGTTTTCATTACAGCCTAGTGATAACTTCACTGGCCACTCCTCAGATAGCTGTTAGAAATCCTTCCTGGGTCATGGCTGCCTAAAATGCATCCAAACATTCAGTGTCTCCTCCCTCTGCATGCAGACACTGAACTTTCCTCATAGATTCATTGATTCAATTAATCTCTATGAGGAGATGCTGATTGGCCAGGGCTGTGTTTGAATTGTGCTGGCTCTGCCCCTGATCTGCCTCATTGCCAGTCTCAGCCAATCATATGGGGAAGCATTGTGATTGGATCAGGCCACCACCTCTGATGATGTCAGAGGTCAGAGGAGGTTCACAGGCAGAGGCAGCAGCTTCAGACTTGAATACAAGTAAGATTTTACTATTTTTAGGGAGGCAAAGGGGGCCAAGGGGGCTAGATAGTGGTTTTAACACTATAGGGTCAGAAATACATGTTTACATGTGTTCCTGATGCTACAGTGCTCCTTTAAGCAATCATTATATGTGTATTTTTACGTATACTTATCAGTGTGCTCTCACTACCATTTTATCTCTTTTAGTCACTGTATTTTGTGTGTGTTTGGGTGACCTACACAAGGTGATAGTAGCACTTACTTTTAAACCTTTTATTTTTTTATATTTGTTGTCATATTGTACATAGAACTGGCCAGGAGCACACATAGACAATATCTGAAAGCAATAGTGTTTTCCATTTAAATCTAAATAAAAGAACAAACATAGAAAGGAAATTATGAAATAAACAGGAATCACCATGCAAGTTCATAGAATCATTAACATAATATAGCATTATTATAACATAACATTATTATTTATGTGCAAATAAGCAGATGAGCAAAGAAAACAAAAACACAAACACACACAAAAATGTTCTGGTTTATTCACCATTGCAGATGCATTCACTTTCAGATTTCTCTTCACAAGCTCCCAAGATACAATAATTGCTTTTTAAATGGGATGCTATGGTGATAACAGAATATGAAAATGTTATTAATATTTATACTCTAAAACATCTAAGGCATTTGAACGAACACCTGTTGTATTATAAATATTTGAACATTCATTATGTGATTGATTTTGAATGTTGTAGCCTCTTAACATCCATTAAAATCTATCCTGGTTTAATGGGTCTTTTCCATACATTGTTTGTAAGCCTACAGTGTTGAATCTTAAAAAGTGGGTCACCTTTGTTTGTAACTAAAAAAAAGAAAACGGAAATGCAACTCAGATTTTAATGACCATCTTTGGTCCCAAACGTGTTCTGGCTTAACCATTTGTAATTTTTCCCAAGACGTTAACATTTAAAAATAATTAATAGTATCCTGAAATATTTGCTATAATTTAGTATTTCATATTCCCTTTAGTAGCATGAGTTAGAATTAACTACATTATTAAGCAGGTGTTATTCACTAAGTTTCTATTATGGGATTACGGGAAGATAATTCTCCCTTAAGGGGAACATATAGGCTAGGAATACAAAAATGTAAATTGCCCCCCTCGCTCTTCCCTCCCTCCCTCAGCACAGAAAGGGTTAAAACCCTTTTTTTACCTAACTAAATCCAGCACCGATGTCACTCGGTGCTGGGTCAGGCTCTGCCTTCGTGCCTCCACCCCCGTCATCGGTCAATGTTGGGGACGTAATGCGCATGTGTGGTATGTGCTGCAATCACATAGGGGTTTTTAGCTGATGCTGGATGCCCTAATGCACAGCGTGAGGACATCCAGCATCAGTTAGGCAACCAAAAGATCCTTAACCACCCAGAAGTGCCTCTAGTGGCTGTCTGTAAACAGCCACTAGAGGTGGAGTCGACCTTGCAAGGTAAATATTGCAGTCTCTCAATAACTGCAATAATTACCATTGCAGGGTTAAGCTGACAGGGACAGTGCATCCAGACCACTTCGATGAGCTGAAGTGATCTTGGTGCTTATAGTGTTCCTTTAAGACTAATGTTTTTTGAGGTGGGCTTTCCATCTACATATAAAAGAAACTAGTCCTGCGCTCAAACTCCCATTACTCCTGGGTGGCAGCAATGACTATAGTACACATCAGGCAAAATACATATGGTAAAAACCAAAGAAAAAAAGTTACCTGCGCTCTTTCCACATCCCTTGTATTTTTAAACAAATGGAGGCTTTAGTTATCTCCAATGGTCATGAGAGGGTATCCCCACCTGCCACGTCAAGGCAGACCTCTTAGGTGGGTCCTAACTCTAACCATTCGCCTTACTTCCTTGAGCTTCTGGCAAAAATATATCTAATGAGATATTGATGTAGCAGATGGGCATACCCTCTCGTGGCCATTGGAGGTAACTAAAAACCTCCATTTGTTTAAAAAATACATAGGGATGTGGAAACAGCACAGGTAACTTTTTTCTTTGGTTTTTACTATATGTATTTTGGCTGATGTGTACTATGGTAATTTCTGCCGCCCAGGAGTAATGGTTTGAGCGCAGGACTAGTTTCTTTGTATTTGTATTCAATTTTGTATCACACAGCTAGGTTGCAATGCTGCTGCCCATCCCATGTGTTACCTATTAAGGGTTAATAAGCATGTAGGGATGTATATAAAAATACCCCTTTCTGTCTCATTAGAGATATTTTTGCCAGAAGCTCAAGGAAGTAAGGAGAATGGTTAGAGTTAGGACTCACCTAAGAGGTCTGCCTTGACGTGGCAGGTGGGCATACCCTCTCATGACCATTGGGGGTAACTAAAAACCTCCATGTGTTTAAAAATACATAGGGATGTGGAAAGAGTGCAGGTAACTTTTTTTCTTTTGGTTTTTCTATCTCCATAACTGGACATTTTTGTAGGTGTATATTTTTCAAATACATTTTACTTGCAATATCATGAGCAAATGTATAAATGAAAACATATACTTGAATAAAGATGATCTCTTCCCTTTGTAAATATGAATTGAAATGGATAGGGTAGTTCCCAGATGTTGGACGTAGAATTACACAGTGCCTAGAATGAACCTAGAAACTAGAAATTATGAGATACCACTATATAATTTGGGGGCAGAGAGGTCTCACAAGCATCGACTTACTGATTCTGTGTTTATAGTATTTAATGCTATGCTAGTGACATAGAGCCAATGTCAACGCCAATTTAGCTGTTTTATATGTATTTTTCATAAGTGGTTATACTTAAAAGTCGTAGAGGTCCAAAAATATGAGAAATGTGATTGGAATGGGGATTTTTAAATGGGCAAAACAAATGCCTTTATCCCACGTCATTGAAACCAACCCTAGTACATGTTAGTTCTACAGTAAATGAATTGTGTAATGCAAAAATTACACATTTTACTCTTTTAAAAAACTTTTTTTAAAAACAACTGATAATGTGCAATGTTATAGAAATGTCAAGAGTAATTATATTTTATATTAAAATGGTTCAATGTTAAAAACATTTTTCAATTTGTACACACGTACATGCAAAATATGAAATTATTTTTCAAGGGTTCTTTCGTTTGATTTTTACTTTTTATTGCAGAGCAGAGGTTTGTGATCACAGTAGGCAGCAAAGTAGATGAAATACAGCACATATAATTTATGATATGCATAAATATTAAACTAGCTCCACCCAAAAAAAAGAATTTATGAAAACTATGAGAATGGACAACAGTTCAATTAGCTGGCAATTTGATAGCTCAGGTCTCATGCAAGTTTTAGCTCACATATGATATTAGGAAGAGAACCACAGCCAGTCACATATTGAAATGATTCTACCCACAAGAGCAGTCCAGCTAAAAATACTGGCAAGATTCCTCTGCTCAAATGCAATTCCTAATGATTGATTGTTTTGGCCTATCATGTGCCTCGTCAGTGACTTGTAACTGATTCTCAACAAGGGCAGTGGTCCCCAACCCAATTCTCCTGGACCACAAACAGTCCAAGGTTTATGCTTTTCCCTTTTATTTTCGAATGGAGATATTGACAAAACCTGGACTGCTGGTGGTCCATGAGGACTGGGTTTGGGACCACTAGTCTATGGGACTTAGAAACAAAAAACAAATAAATACATAAAAAAAAATGTTTCAGGCAAAGAACTCCTGCAAGTAATAATATAATTCATTTGATAACATAGTTATGTCCAAAGAAGGAGAAATTATTAGATGAGTGGAGCTATGGTCTTTGAGTAGAACCATCTGGGATGTTAATGGCAGAAGGCAATTGAAAAGGATAACCCTGGATTTTAAAAATGAATGACTTTGATTTACTCTAACCATCAATTATATTCATGTTTTCCTGTCTGAGATGTGCAATTATTGCCGTCATTTAACAGTCTATATTTATCTTTACATACATTTATGACATGTATTTTGATTTATGTTTCCAATAATTATGTGTTTCAAGTTACATATCATTTTGTAATGTATATTTGGGATTTGCATATTTATTCATACCTTCAATTTTGAAGTAATTCTTAAAAGAGTTCACGCTGCTGTCCATTAAAAAACACAATTTGTATAATTGACAGTTATAAGAATCTTCTCAGTTTAAAGTAAGCTATTTACTGGAAAGTATAAAGGATGGAGTCAATTTATTTTTAATTTAGGCTTTTTTTTTTTAATTTTCATTTGCCCTTAAAGGATGAAATGTAAAACTAAAAAGGCAAAACAATACTTTATTAAATATATCACAATAAAATCCCCCGAAATGGGGGCATACATGGTTCTACAAGCTCCTACAGAGGGAAGAGATGAACTTTCCTGAAATAAAACATTATAAAAAGTGATTGTCTGTAATACACGTATTGAGTGCATTCTGTCTGTTTTGTTTTTTTTCTTTACTTTATGTGCTTAAAGGACCCCAAATGAGTGTCACTTTTAAAATGTATAGGTGTATTATGTGTAGCATTTTTAATGGAACACTCCAAGTTTGCATCTATCACTGCCTCTACGTACAACTGGAACCTCCTGCATGGAGATTTGTTAGCTCTCCTGAGCAAAAACCTTACATGCAGGACTAGCTCACTTGCTAAGAGCATCAGCTAATTGCTCTCAGCCAATGAGTTAAGCCTTGCACTACAAGGCTTAGCACATAGACCTTCTAACAGTGATTGGTGCCTGACAGACCCAGGTAAGAAGTCAAACTGTTAGACTAATATATTGGGATGCAGCAGGGCACTCCTGGTACCATAACCACTACAGCCCACTGTACTAGTAGTGTTTATTTAAGGATTTTAAAGTGTTACCATATTTGCAACTATTTAGAAATGGACCCCTTTCACTTTTCTTCAAAGCACATCACACATCATTAGTTTGTACTTTCTTGGATTTTATATTGGGATATTAAGTGGTGTACCTATATCTGATACTGCTGAGAATTCTCAGAATAATAGTGATCTGTGTAATATATCCTGCCGATTGAATATGTTATATTGAGTAATTCGACAGTTGCACTTTAATGGTGATCCACCTTAACGAGAAGTTTATTTATACTAAGTTGCAAACCCAGCTTTATGTGATTAACCTTTTCAACCTAACACTCATTAATGAAATAAATATAACTTGTACACATACTTTATATTTGTTCTAATATTGGTCTGCTTATGTGATCAGGTAGTGAGATTTTTAGTGCCATTAAAAGTCTGCAAGCAGCAAGTTCACTTAAATTTTGTCGTTTACAGAAGAAAATACAATATTGTTTTATTTATCACTCAAAATCAGTTTGCTAAAAAAACTAAAATAAAAAAATTGTTTGCAATATAATAACATGAATCATTTCAGAATCTAACCAAATTAGTTTCTCCCTCAATAATCCACCTAATCAAATATTTACATTTGTAGAATAAATTTTTGTTTTTGTTGCGTGTCTATACTACAAATATTTTGCCGTGCTACATGAGAATGTAATACTTCAACTTCTTTCAATTTCTATAAATCACTGTCAACTCTTTAAAAGGGAACTGTCGCTTCTCTGGATTTTTAATATTATTCCAAACATTTAACAAATATGTGATCCTGTGGTTTGAAAAATAAAATTAAATGTAAGAATCCACAACACTGTATTTACCTCTACTATGGAAAAAATATCTCCATTTTGGCTGCCTTTCAATCATTCTTCTAAAATAAGCGAGAGCATAGAAAGAGAAGATGCAGCAATAGAAGGCATGTTTGTTTGTCATTCTACAATGCACTATCCCGGGACTAAAAAGGATTGTAATTCAGTGAATAAATCTTTACATTTAAAAGAATATGGAGCTTCATGTGAATAAAAAGATTAAAAGGACACTATAGTCACCAAAACAACTGTAGCTGAATGAAGCAGTTTTTGTGTATAGATCATGCTTCTGAACCTTTGACTGCTCAATCAACTGTCATTTAGGAGTTAAATCACTTTTGTTTCTGTTTATGTAGCCCTAGCCACTTCTCTCCTTGCTAGACTGACACAGCCTGCGTGAAAACAAAATGGTTTCATTTTCAATCAGATATAACTTACTTTAAATGTTTTTATTTCCATCTCTAAATTAAACTTTAATTACATACAGGAGGCTCATGCGGGTTCTAGAAAGCTATTACCAGGGCAGTAAATTAAACAAAATTTGCGATAAAGGAAGTATAAAGATTAGATGAGTCTTCATAGGAAGTGTTTTGGAAGGCTTTGTAAGTCACATGCAGGGAGTTGTGACTATTGCTGCATAAAAAAAGTCACATGACCTCTAAATGACAGTGAATTGAATCAAAATAGCAGTTGGAAAAATTCTCCAATTCCTTTATGTAATCAACACTTTTGGCTGAAAATTTGTAATTCACTTTCAATTTAGAAAATTCAAATTTTAAAAAATATTCCAGGTTGTTTGAGTAACCCTATTACCGGTATATTGGTTCAGCTGTGTTTCATTGGTAATCACAAATAGGAACCTAAAAAAATGTTTTTTTTCTTGAGTTTTTACTACATAAAATTAGATTTGTTTCAACATATTTCTGGGAGAATCATATTCTATTGCTTTGCTATTTATTACCATCATTAAGTTAGAGATGCTTTGAAGTGTGTAGGCAGTGGATCAATAATCCTGTAGTAAAGGAGTATATTCGTAAACAAACAAGGGTTTACTTATTTAACAGTGAAATGAAAAGGAAATTGCAAAGTTCAGGCTCCAGTTGCAAGTATAGCGGAGTTGAATATTTTTTTCCAAATCTCATTACTAAATTAGCAATTTAGGATAATAATATTTTTTTAATACAATATTCTGTTTAGTGCTTAAGCTCCACCATTAGCTATTTACAAAAAACAACCCTGGGGCAAAGATATAAAGTTAAGATATAATAATGAATAATGCACTGTTAAATATAGTGATTGCACAATGGTATTGTGTCTGCGTTAGTACTGTTTAATGTCATACAGATGAAGTAGAATATAGATCTCTAAAATGTATGTATTTTCAAAAGCCTGTCTTATCCTAAACCGTGTCTTACTCTGTTTCTCTTCTTTTTCATGCTTCCTCTAATGTAGCAGACCATTTAGGAATTGAATTCATGGGTAAGACATTTTTCCAGTTTATTGAAATATATTTTGTGCACTAAACTGTATGTAAAAGCACTTTGTTTATAAAGTTTCCTTTTTTTCCTGATGAGAAGAAATTAATGGTTAAATATGGAAATCACAATTAGGAAAACAATGGATATATATCCTCCCTCCCTTCTTATTCCTCCCATCCTTCTCTCCTTTAGTCCCTTCCTTTACGTTCTTTTACCCTTCCTTCCTTCCACCTTCCCTTCCTCTCTTCCTCCCTTCTTCCCTTCCTCCCTTCCTCTCTCATAGATTTTATATTTTGTTCAAATAGCACCTCAAACATGGGATGGACTAGACTGTACAAACTATGAATTATTCTTGCTTGTTTGTTTTCAGTTTATGTTATGTGTGTTATATTGTAGACCCCCTCCATGACAAGGAGTTTGACAAATCCCATTTTATCATGTGTGCTGTTTTATCTGGTTTTATACAGGCACATCATCTGTCATGTCAGGGTTAAACTAGCAATGGATCTTAAAAAGAACAACAACACATAAGTGAATGTCATAGAAGTCATAGCAAAACCTCTCCATAAAAATTAAAATATGCACAAGATTTTATGGCGATAAACTATATTTTTCAACTCATAGCAATGCATTTTGGGTATTTTCTATATAGCATCTTTTCAAAGTGCCATGCATATTGCTACATTTTTAGAACATGTTAACCTGTTATTTAAGAAGTCAAAATTTGTGGCAATTATAATAAATGCTGAAAATGAAAATATATAAAATGTGCATGTTTTATTATTAATTTATTTATTATGGTAGATCTACAATATGCAAGATCTTAAAAAATAGATAAAAATCAGAATTCAACTGCTGAAATGTACTGTAATGTACTATTATGATCTGTGAATTTCATCACTATTTTGCTGGACAGCTCACTTGACTCATTATTTTTCATTATATAGCTTAGTCACTGGAATTTTTCTTTGTATTCGTTTTCGTTTTCACTACATAAAATTCTTGGTAATTGTTGCTAGAGACATATGTCTTCATATGAACCTAGTTTAAAAGTAATAGCAAATTATTGACTTTTAAATGAAATGGGTAGATCATATTTTCAAATCTTTCACTGAATAGTGGTGATATTGTACCAAACACCCAGCAGAATGTCCAAATGTACGCACGATCAATGGGAGTAACACTCCACGTCAGCAGCAGCTCTTCACAGTCTATTTCTCCTATTAAATCGATGTCAAGAAAAGTAAAGATTGCGCTAGAATTTAAATCATCCAAAATGCGTCTTTGGTGCTAACCCCTAATCCTAGTCTCAATTTGAACCGTTTCATTATTCTTATTCTTGCTATAAAAAATATAATCTTGGTAGCAGTTACCTGCATTTTAAAATCCATCTGGGCCATCGTCTGCCCTGCATATTAACATCCTGCATCATTCAGACATGTTTTCTGATTCTGATAATCTTATGCCCAGAATAGGCTGTATATTGTTTCTGAGCCTACCAACCTTTCATCTGTCATGCATGCTTTAACATTGCATACATGATGCTGACAAACACATATCATGGTATATATAAATAATATGACTCAGGCTAATACCAGTTCCTTGTCCTGTTATGTTTTTTGCTTACCTGCGATTACTATTTCTTGTATCTGATTCTTTACTGGTGTGTTTAACTTGACTTGCTTATTTAATTTTTGGATATTAGTAATCCCTAACCACAACTTGTCTATTATTATTGTGCTATTCTGTTATCTCCTGACCTTGGCCTGTCTTCATTTACTTCCTGTCTGGTTGCAGACTGATTCACCTATCTTGTCCCCATGTTAAGCCCCAGTATCCTAAGACCAGTACACATTATCATCCTTACTGTCTGCCTTAATTTTATCTAGAATAGCATTCTAGGTTTATATTAGTCACGACACTTTGGGCTCTGGAGACATCATAATAAATCACAAAACATTAGAATCATTAGATGGCATTTTCCTTAATGCACATTCCAAACTGTGTGCCCTATGTTTGACATGGTTTTCTTTTTAGGATCAGACATCCCGTAAGTATATGAATTAGGGATGTTCTAAGTGTAGAGCAGCATTGTCCAAGTCTTTAGTTAAGGTTACACTCATTGGAAGCAATAGATGCCATTAGTGCAGCTCATTTCTCAATAGTGAAATATTTTAAGTAGAGTTGGGAATCACTTTGTCTCTTTCAGCTGATTTAAAATGGTATCAGATCATGTGATAACGGTCTGCTTGGGACTAAAATGTTATTATAAATGTATAAAGATTCATCTGTTGTGCATTAAAGGACCACTATAAGCTGAAGTGGTCTGGGTGCCTGGTCCAGCTAGGTTTAACCCTTTTTTCTTTAAACATAGCAGTTTCAGAGAAACTGCTATGTTTATAAATGGGTTAATCCAGCCTCTAGTGGCTGTCTCATTGATAGCCTCTAGAGGCGCTTCCGCGCTTCTCACTGTGATTTTCATTGTGAATGCTTTCCTATGAGACTGGCTGAATTCGCGCGCGGTTCGTGCCAAGCATGCGCATTCAGCCGAGGAGGAGGAGAGAAGGCAGAGAGGAGGAGGAGGAGAGTTTCTCGCCCGGCGCTGGAGAAAGAGGTAAGTTTAACCCCTTCCTCCCCCTAGAGCCTGGCAGCAGGGGGACCCTGAAGGTGGGGGAACCCTCAGGGCACTATAGTGCCAGGAAAACGAGTATGTTTTCCTGGCACTATAGTGGTCCTTTAATGAGCATTTATTCTTATAAGGTATGCAAATGTTTTACTATTTTTCTGGACTTGTGTGACAAGAATAGAAATAGCTTAGTGGAATTATTGAGTGTATGTCACAGGTATACAGTAGTGATGTCGCGAACCCGAAATTTTCGGTTCGCGAACGGCGAACGCGAACTTCCGCAAATGTTCGCGAACCGGCGAACCGCCCGAAACGCCATTGACTTCAATGGGGAGGCGAATTTGAAAACACACAGGGACTCTTTCTGGCCACAATAGGGATGGAAAAGTTGTTTCAAGGGGACTAACACCTGGACTGTGGCATGCCGGAGGGGGATCCATGGCAAAACTCCCATGGAAAATTACACAGTTGATACAGAGTCTGGTTTTAATCCATAAAGGGCAGAAATCACCTAACATTCCTAAATCACAATCAATATGGATTGACACCTGACATATGACATATTGACACCTTGACATATGGATTGACACCTGTCCTCAGAGCCCCTGATGCACACGGACACAGAGCAGAATAGAGACTGGTCCCCCTACATAGGGTCACTTGGCAGATATGGATTGACACCTGTCCTAAGGATCCCTGATACACACTGACACAGAGCAGAATAGGGACTGTTCCCCCTACATCGGGTCACTTGGCAGATATGGATTGACACCTTGTTACAAACTGCTATTTGTGCGGGCCCTTTAAATGGCAAATTGCCCTGCTTCCCTGGGTTGTGGAGAAGCCTATTTGCCAGCCTCCTCCCGCATGACTATGGCCCCTGGGAGATTGTGAAAATGTATGCACTTTTATTTGGTGTGTATGGCCCTTTAAGACTGTCGGTGGGCATATTGGGGCTTATGGACTCTTTATGTGACTGGTGCTGGCCCTTTAAACACCTTTTTTGGGACATCAGGAAGATTGGGACACTGCCCCTTTAAGGCCGTGTCCCCAGACTTGTTGGGGACACTGGCCCCTTTAAGACGGTGTCCCCTGTGTCCCCAGACCTGGTGCAAACCCTTTGTGCCTGCCTGGCTATTTCCCACTTGGTTCAGTAAATGGGGAGTATTTCAGCTGCATTAGCGATGGGACTTTGTCGTTTTTTCAGCCTGAAATAGACCGACCTCACAGCCAAATCTATGGAACTGTTTTGGGCAGGAAAATGTGCTTGCGGTCGGTCATAAAGAGACCTCCAGCTAACTTTTTAACCCCTGGATGTATTTGGCTGATTTTTGGTTATGTTTATGTTTTAAGTGTGCTGATTCCAAATATGTAATTATGGAGATGGGATGTGTAGTTTTAAAGTTACAGGGTATGGCTAAAAACTGTATTTTTACTGCCTGTGTTTAATTATGTTAATCTCTTCCCAAACGTCATTTCGTTCAAAGTGGAGAGAATGTTAAAAAAATATATTTTTGTTCTGAGTGTGAGAAATGCTTTTCAGCCGCTTCAAATCTTAAGCATCATTTGAGGAGCCATACAGGAGAGAAACCTTATTTGTGGTGTGTTTAGTATTGTTCTGATCAGTTTAATACCTTCCGCGTCTCCTA